>OZ026517.1:64255259-64819484 GCA_964019695.1 Loripinus fragilis
GACGGTGACCAGTCTAGTACCATGTCGACCTATAGAATTGCGATACTAGTCTACCTCTTCATGGACATGCGCAATGAAAACAGATAATCTGCTTCTCGGCAAACAAAAATAAATAAAAAAAAGTATTAACTTTTCAAAAAAGCTGGCGGTCGTTTAGCCCTATCGCTGTATGTGTTCTTGTACACTGCATGCTTGCATTATGAACTTCTTGAGCTTGTCCATATACATTTGTTCTGAATTCTGATCATTAACGCCCGAGCTGTGATTTTTTTCATGAATTTACACATGCTTCCAGGGAGTGCTTACTCTTTTTTTATGGCTGGATCTTACATTTAAGCACTTAGCGTACGCATGACCACTTATAGTCTATAGGTATGTCATAGTTACGCGACAAATCCCCCTAGCATGAGACACATTTGACAACTCTGGTCAGTCCATTTAATGATTTTTTTCTAAGATTAAAGCCAGAAACCAAGGTCACAGTGACACAGAAACGGTATACGACACTCCGTGACCCAAAGATGTGCCCACAAACCAAATTTGGGATTCCTGTGTCAAATAATACAGGAGCTGTGCTCGGGACATGATTTTTCTAAATCTGAGAGAAGAGGTTAAGATAAAGGTCACAGTAACAAGAAAAGGGTATGTGACCCATCCGCGACCCAAAGATGCATCAACACACGATGAGATTACTACCTCAAATAATACAGGAGATATGCTCCTGACATTATGTGAACACTCAAACACTTAGGACGCTAAGGACAGGCAGTGCGATTACTATATGGCATCCGTTTGGAGCATAAATAATGTTTGTTATGTCCGTCATAAGACAGTGCCTGAATTCATATTGATTCCAAATGATGTGGCTGAAAATTGCATAAACTTGTACGTTTACTGATGTGAAGTTACCAATCAAGGTCGTTTTGTCTTGTGGACGTTCTACTGTTGACTTCTTCCATTATCTCCGATAGGAAGCATCGCGCCTGCACAGACAAATAACTTCTAACACACTAGTTTTTTTTTATTTTGGGTTCGGTCTAAACCTGGCAGCAAACGCCTACCGTGGCTATATGAAATTCGCTCCAGTTTGCTTTCGTGCTGTACGTAAACCTACAGTAAGAAACAGTCGAGAACCAGTCAGTGTTATTTGGTTCCCTACTCGTTGCTCGGCAGCAAATAAAAAGTATCCCTAGCAGGGCATAAAAGTTCGGTCAAAACCTGAATTTGATGTGTGAGTTGCATGAAGGTTATATAAGCGACCGGCCATGGCCGACCGCAATAAGGCAACCACAGGCGTCACAAAAGTGTAATCACGCTGATGTCTGTTTCTTACATAATCCACGGTCATAAAGTGTAATGTATAATTGGCGAAGAAATGTGCTTACAGGGCCTTTCCGTGAGTTTCATTACTTTAAGTCAAGCATGGTGGGCCACTTTGCATATTCAGGAATTGTAGGTTATAATTTCCAAAGTAAAAGGGAGATGTTAACATTATATCTCAACACTGCAGGCCCATGATGAGATGCGACATTGTATCTTGGTCTTCACTGTTTTGCAAAGTAATAGGTACACTTGTATTGTTTGTATATGTTTGTATACTAGACCATGGATGTATTTTGAAGACTATGATTTCCATATATCCCAATGTCTAACAAGTTTTTTGGACAAGTGTCACGTAAGCCTGTAACATCCTGTTACGTTTGTTGCCCATCAAAATCGTTCAATTGACATAGAATGTTTAAAAGTCTAAAAATGTATCAAAGGTTATTTAAATGAATAATTTTTTAGTATTTCTATATAGCCCAATCAAAAAGCAACAAAACCGTATCATTTAAAATAAAATAATGCTATCCACTATGTTACTTACTTGACATTTTGCATAACTACCCATTTTTTTTTTTTTTTGATAAATTATTACGCGCCTGTCGTTTCTTCTGAAATGTTAATGACTGTTGATTGGGTCTAGTATTTGATGATGCCACTAAGGCAATTAACTGACCTATCCAAAACTGCAAAGATCAGCTCCCTATCTTTTATAGAATATCTTTTGTAGGCAGTTGAAAATAGCTACCCCTTTATAAATTTGCAATAATAACAAACACACTTTTTGCTAAAAGCATGGAATAAAGCCATGCATGCTAGAAGAAACAAGTATATTTAGCTGGCATGTTATGGAAGTGATTACCAGCAGTAGATTATACTAGAGTAGTATGCTTATTTTGAAAGCATAATGCAAATAGTAACGTATGTAACATCCGAAAAATCTGCTAATGGAACCCCTCCGCCCATCAAGAGGTTATTTTGTTCACTATAATTTTCTAAAGCTACATTAAATGTACATAAGAATATACAATGCTAACTGGCTCGTGTTAGGCATTTGCAGTTGGAACTTCACTGTGTTACAGCCTTGTTAACTCTGTTATCATATAAAAGTCTCAAATCCTATTTTGCAAATACAAAGTTTAATCTTTTTTAGCTCACCTGAGCCAAAGGCTCAAGGTAAGGTATTGTGATAGGTCTTTGTCCCTCTTCCGTCGTGCGTTGCGTGTCTGTATGTCGGTCCGTAAACTTTTTCTTTAAAAGACATCTTCTCATTTGTCTAAATTCCATATAACTTCACATGAAAGTTACCCATGATGCCTCTTTTCAAAATTGCATAAATGATTCCGCTCCACTGAACAGGAGGGTTTCCAGAGCTCCAGATAAGAAACCTTTTAAACGACATCTCCTCCTGGACCACTGGTCCAAATTTCATAAACTTCACATGAATGTTCCCCATGATGCCCTCTTTTTAAATTGCATAAATGGTTCTGCTCCACTGTAAAGGAGGGCCGCCAGATCTCCAGATAAGAATTTTTTTAATGACATCTCCTCCTGAACCACTGTCCCAAATTCAAAATGATTTCACAGAGTTGTTCCTCATAATACCCTCTACCAAAATTGCACAATGGTTACGCTCTGCTGAACAAAAGGACTGCCAGAGCTCCAGATAAGGAATACCTTTAAACTGCATTTCCTCCTGAACCATTGGTCCAAATTCAAAATAATTTCACAGGATTGTTACTTTGGGTGCCTTCTGCCAAAATTGCTCAAATGGTTCCAGACCACTAAACAAATAGGCTGCCAGAACTCAAGATAAGAAATGTCTTTAAACGACATCTCCATCTGAACCACTGCCCAAATTTCATATAACTTCACATGAGTGTTAACCATGACGCTCTCTTTTCAAACTTACATAAATGGTTTTGCTTCACTGAACAGGAGGGCGCCAGAGCTCTGGATAAGATATTTTTTAAACGCCAAGTCCTCTTGAACCACACAATTGATCCTCATACCCTCTACCAAAATTGCAAAAATGGTTGTGCTCCATTAAACAAAAGGGCTGCCAGAGCTCCAGATAAGAAATACCTTAAGCAGCATTTGCTCCTGAACCAATTGTCCAAATGCAAAACAATTTCACAGGATTGTTCCTCATGATGTCTTCTTTTTCCAAAATTGCACAAATGGTTCCAGTCCACTGAACAAAAGGGTTGCCAGAGCTCTAGATAAGAAATGTCTTTAAATGACTTCTGCTGAACCGCTGGTCCAAATTTCAAATAATTTCACACGAATCTTCCCCATTATGCCCTCTTTTATTAATGGTTCCACCCTACCAACAGGATGGCCGCCAGAGCTCTAGGTAAGAAACATTTTAAACAACATCTCTTCCTGAATCACTGACCCAAATTCAAATTACTTTACAGAATTGTTTCTTATAATACCCTCTACCACAATAGAAAAAATAGTTACACTCCACTGAACAAAAGGGCTGTAAGAGCTCCAGATAAGAAATACCTTTAATATTGCATTTCCTCCTGAACCGCTGGTCCAAATTCAAAATAATTTCACAGAATTGTTCCTCATGGTACCTTCTACTAAATT
Source organism: Loripinus fragilis (assembly GCA_964019695.1). Taxonomy (NCBI): domain Eukaryota; kingdom Metazoa; phylum Mollusca; class Bivalvia; order Lucinida; family Lucinidae; genus Loripinus; species Loripinus fragilis. Next base: position 64,259,181 of record OZ026517.1, read on the forward strand.
GCACTAATAGTTCTGGTCCACTGAACAAAGGGGCTGTCAGAGCTCTAGATAAGAAACACTTTTAAACTGCATTTACTCCTGAAACACTGGTCCAAATTCCATATAACTTCACATGAGTGTTTCACATGAGTGTTCCCCATGATGTCCTCTTTCAAAATTGCATACATGTTCTACTCTGCCAATCAAGTGGACTTCCAGAGCTCCAGATAAGAAATCTTTTAAACAACATCTCCTTCTGAACCACTGACCCAAATCAATATAGTTTCACAGATTTGTTCCTCATGATGCATTCTGCCATATTTTTACAAATGGTTTCACTCCACTGATCAGTCATTTTCTCAGGTGAGCGACCTAGGGCCCAAGAGCCCTCTTTTTTATTTATGGATATGCTGATTGAACTGAAAGCACTCAAATAAATGCAGCCAACAGCCAGTATGCAACAAAATCTACACCTTTTATATTACTGTTGTATACGTCACTTAATTTCAAATATATTCATATTTAGTACAGTGCTATAACTTGAAAATGGACTGTCAAAAGATCTCCGAACCTCTGTTGTTCATTGTGGTTGACTATTAAAAAATCTCATTATATATGCCACACACTTATATCTATATGTTAGCTCTTCAGCATCGAGGGATAACCCTGCAATATCAAAGTTAACTATGTTACCATAAAAATAGGAACTCCTATAGTGATTATTTCAAATTATTTCTTATTCGTATGTATCAATAATTATATTTTTTATTAAAATCAAATGACTAACAGTATAATTGCAACTAATATAGGCATCTATTTTTACTATTATATGTGTTATATATATATATATATATATATATATATATATATATATATATATATATATATATATATATATATATATATATATATATATATATATATATATATATATATATATATATATATTATTTTAGTGTAATAAAAGCACTATATGAGTTAAAACTACTAGTGAATATAAATTGCTGTCATTTGAAAATGCTTGAACATAGCATATCAAACACATCGGAAGTTTTTTCTTATTAAATATGTAAACGGCATTTAAAGAACTACTTATTTAAATGGTCAAATTATTTTTCTTAAAAGGTTAGATGATATTGTTTATCTCTCCTATGCTTATATTTGTTTGCTTAATTGTCAAGAGATAATTGACATATGCAGGACATTTTCTTCTCTATCTACAACTCAATTTAGATGAATCATAACAGTGAGCATTTAGTTGCTAATTGAGAAATATTACTCCTTGCATAAGCCATAAAACATATATAGCTAATAGGCCACCTGCTGAATATGGTTTACCCCCCCCCCCCCCCCAAGAGGGAATTCTGTAGACCGTATTTTCCTTGAAGCCCAATGTCTTGCAAGGATTTTGCAACATGTTAGCCTTCTGACAATGGCAGCGTTAAGCTCTAACAGCCTGTTACTTACGTTACCCTGCAAAATATATTTGATAAGTAAAATTTTTTTTAAGACTTCAGAAAAGTGCAAAAGACAAGGTAAGATTTCCAAATTGTTTTTTTCTAAATAAGCTATTACTAGGCCACAAATATTGACATTTGAAAACAAATATAGTCACCGCTAATTTAGTGTATGTTACATTTTTTCATTGAACCCCCTTTCAAATGATAATTGAATCTAATATAGTTGTCTTAAATTTTATTGAAACCAGTTTATGTTCATTAATTTGGAATTATATTAAAGAATTTTTATTTACATTCTCACAACTGCAAGCCTTACATTTCTATCTTATAAACTTTTTGAGCTATTAGATGTTGAACATGGTAGCCCCATATCACACAAAACTGTAAAATTTAATTCTCTAGGCCTTGCGCTGGCTAAAGACCCCCTCCCACAGGAGGAATTTTGTAGACTATGATTTCAAGATACTACATTATATGAGCCACAGAATGAAATATGTTCGCCCTCTGAGAGTGGCAGCGTTAACATGTAACATCATGTTACGTACGTTACCCGCAAAATAACATCAAATTTTCCTGATAATGTCTCCAATATGACGTATTTACACTTTTTTAAGTCTGGCACAGGTTTAAGAACTTCTTATAACACAGTTACATAATTTTAGCATTTTTTTTTATAAATGTCTTGAGTTTTTGCCATTGTATATGTTACTTAGTGTTTCATATGTTATTTCCAAGTATCAGTATGGCAGTAATTGACAATACATGTATTACATCCGTCAGTGAATATTGCAAATCCATAAGGCTGTTATTTAAATGAATTAAAGTTCCTAATTATGGTGTCTTATACTATTTTACAGCCCAGGTTACATACGTTACTCTAAGAATACCAATAAACGTTCAAGATAAGGTCTCCAACATGACCTGCTTGTACTTATTTGCATACTGGCACAGGTTCATGTACTTCGTTTTACTCTGGCTCATTTGCTTAAGAAGTAACTCAAAACATAAACTACCATTAACACTATTTTCTTTTATAGAGACATCACATATCGTTAAAATAATATTCATGGATAGTGCAATATACAAGTAACAACTTAAAATATCAAAGAAAATCCTTCAGGTAGAAGTTATAAATATATGTTTCTTGCCAAGCTAGCAACTCTTCGTAAATTTCCAAGGGTTTTTTTTCAAGACAGCTTTTTAATCCTCTATCAGGTTCATCTTGCAAGGATTTTGCAATATGCTAGCACTCTGGTAATGACACCATTACCTTGTAACAGCCAATTACATAAATTACCCATCAACATCTGTGATAATTTTAGTAAATGGTATGACTTCTGAAAAGTGGAAAACCATAAGATTTCCAAATTGGCTATATCATCTAAGTAAGCAATTTTTGCATCACATATATGGACTTTGAAAACAAATATGCACCCCAAAGTGTTACGTATGTTACATTTTTTTCATTATTCTTTTATAAATGATTATGAAACTAATATAGTTTGGTATTTTTTTAAAAAATGTGAACGTGCTTACTAATTCATTGTGTATTAAAGAATGTTTATATACCTTTTGGAAACTGCAAATGTCAAGTTTCTATCTTTTATAAGGTTTGAGTTTTGAACATGGTAAACCCCATATCACACAAAATGTGAAAGATAATTCTGTGGCTCTTATGTTAGGGTACAATCAAGTTTTCTTTCACCTAGAGGTACTCCATTTCCTTCCCATTTATTTTCCACACAGTGTGTCCATATCTGGAAAGCCTCACTTGTTTTCATGGGAAAGAATTAACAGTAAAAAGCTCAATCTTTGTATGTACATCTTGAGGTAAGAAAAGCAGAGTGGAAGTAAGCTCGTGTTCATGCCATTTGAAATAGTCAGTATGTGTATGGCTTTGGTACTTTTTTCAGAAAGCAAGTCTTTGTTTGCTTTTCTACTCTGCTTAGAATGTAGATGAACTAGTGGAGAGGGGTTCTCTATCAATTTTATAAGAACAACCTTTCCGTGGTTTTAACACATTTGCACATTGGTAGTGTCATAATCTGTTAAACAGTGTATAACAGTAGATCTCTAACCTCATATTCTGGCCAATGTTGTTGACATTCAGTAGGAGCACCTTTAGTTGCATACACCAATGTTGAACAAAACATCCAGGTTATCCTCTGCGAGAATATTTGTAAGACTTTATAGACTGCTGCTTATATATTGTATATATGTATCAGTGACAAAACCAACATGTCCTGCCTTTAGTGCCTTGTTGAATAGTGCCTGGTTGACTACTGGTTCCATCAGATCCTTGAAGGTGACAGGAAAAGCTATTATGCACTGCAGTATGGCACTACCATCAAAGTTATGTGCTGCACTACATTGCCAATGTAATGTTGGTTCAATGTGTGATTGCAATCCATGCAGAAGTTTGGACTTGTCAGTTTTGGTGGAAATTCTATCAGGAGTTGTCAGTGACCATGGTACAGGTCCCAGAAGGTACGGCAGTGTCAACTCAAGGTCAACATTATGGTCAATATAAAGAAGGTCATAATGACCAAAGACACTCCTTTAAGCTCTCGTCTGGCTGATGACATTTTGTAAATTGGACAATTTCTTCTTGACCTTGCAAGCCTCAAAACTTTATTAGCTTGTACCATTTTATGGGGTTGTGAAAGACAGATTTTCAACTAAAAGTGAGTCAATGAAGTCTGCAACAGCCTTCCTGCCAATGTCATCAGCCTCAATAAAATCCTTAGCTATGCCAGGCTTAGCAGGAACACCGAAAGACAAATAGTACGATCTCATTGTCTCCAAAACTAGAACTAAAAGGATTGATGAAGCCAGAAACAACCTCTAGTACTCGTTCTACTTTGCATCTGAGCAAATTGAATATTTCATTTCAGTGAATTGAATAGTTGTTTCAATATATTGAGCTCTGATGTGATGAGTAATACACCATTCCATCTGTATTACGAAGTGTAGTTCTAGCTCCTGAAGCCTATAATATCTCTTTATTGTTTGCTTGATAGTTATGTCAAACGCTTTTCTGAAGCAAAGAACCAATGTTTGTGATATATTAATCCCCTTATGTTGATGTTCTTTGCATATGCGATGTGTATAAGACAAGTTTATGAGTGTAATCAGTTACACAGGTACATATTGTGCGTAGCTGTTGTGATTGTGTGCAATGAACATTAGGAACAAGGCATACAGATAGAGCTGACATGCAATTCAAAGTTGCTCCTTGTAGCCCTTATCAGTGTCAACACCATCTGAATTATATGGATATACCTTACCCAGAACTGAGCTGTTTCAAAGTGACTGCCTTTCAGAACTTCCGATTTGAATGCATGGTATCAACTGTTTATGTGAGCAAACAGCGAAGGTTGATAGATCACATTATAATTATAGTTTAAGTCACCATAAATTAATAAGGAACTTCAATTTATTTCAGCATTATAATTTTTCTAAATTCTCTGAGAGACTTATACATGTATAGTCAACAATTGCTATACAGATACTCAGAATAACTGATGTATCATTTGGTAACACACATAACAGTTAAAGCTCAAGGTATTTATTAACAAGATACTTAAAATAGGTGAACCTAGTTAAAAGAAGTACATAAACCTGTACCAGCATGCAAATAAGTATAAACAGGGCTTGTTAGAATGTTTAATGCTATTTTGAGGGTAACATACGTAACATGGGTCAGAAAAATAGTGTTAGCGACCATAATAAAGAACTTTAAATCAGTAAGCAGCAGCCTTATCGATTTACTATATTCTATGACAGATGTAATACATGTATAGTCAATAATTAACATACTGATACTCGGAAATAACGCAGGAAACACTAAGTAACGTATACAACGGTGATAGCTCATGACATATATAAAACTAATACTAAAAATGCTGTGTTATTAGAAGTTCATAAACCTGTGTTAGTATGCAAACGTTTACGAACAAGTCATGGTTGAGACATTATCAGGGACGCTAAATGCTATTTCGGGGGGTAACGTATATAACATGATGTTTCATGTTTACGCTGCCACTCTAAGAGGGCTAACATCTTTTATTGTGTGTCTAATATAATTTCGTTTCAGAAAATTATAGTGTACAAAATTCCCCTGGGGGGAGGGGGTCTATAGCCAGCGAAAGGCATATAATCAGCTATTGATTACAACAAATAAATTGATTACAATTAAGGATAAAAGTTAACTCACAATATTTGAAATTGGAAATCATTTTAAGGGTAGGTCCAAATCAAGTAAGAAAAAAGAAAACATGCATTTATTCTCTTTTAATTGTATAATTTGGTTCACTTATGGTAACCTTCATGCTTATCCCTGTGGTTTTCGTCTCTTCTTATCTAAAGAATGTTACGTTTGGCTTGATTTAATGCCAAGAATAAATCAAATGAGCCTGCACATTTGATTTTGGTACTTATTGCAAGTATCAGTCGAGCCTGTGCAAATGTGTGATTTGGCAGAGCCATCACTGCATACATACACAAAGGATAGATGTAGATTAAATCTCAGACCAGAAGTTAGCCCCACTGTGTCAGCACGGACCCATATCTGATATAAGTAGCAAAAAATGTGTTGTTCCAACTCTTCAGTTGAGCATTTATATTTTATGATAAAAAATCATGTTTTATCCTATGGCGGCAATGAAACTGATACGTTTGTTATTGTCAAATAATAAATCTGTGATGAGATATTCAGTATTTGGTATACTATATCATACACAACACATATAAAACAAATGACAGGAGAAGAACTACTCTATCAATATCTGACATTTATTATGATACCCGTCACATTGTAAAAGAAATGAATTATTTTGGAGATCATTTGCCAGATTACATATGCATAGTACTAGTGACAATGTTGACACATTTCCATCCAATATTCTTAAATATTTAAAATATATTCTAAATTAACTCTAACGTCACGTGGTCAATTTGATCTTATCTATTTCTGTCTGAAAAAGCCTTAGAAATAGGTTTAAAATAAATAAAAACACCGCATGATACATAATTTAAAGCAAGAACTAGGCATTAAAAATAATTGTTAAAGTGAGTAATATACGTTTCCTATAATAAAATAAGCAACATGATGATAATGTACTCTAGAAAATGTTAAATATCACCTTACATTATTCTTTATCAATATGATATTCATATTATGGTGTTTGAAAGCTTACAGATTAGGATTACCTTTTTAATTTCATTAAAAAAAGTATTTACCTTATAATACATTGTATTAAGGGTCATCATACTTCGAAGCTTATTATTCTTACAATTTCTGTGATAGACGCAAACTGTTCGCAGTTTTGAAATTGCGAGCAAGTTGCCTTTTAGGGTCATGGTAATGTTATCTAAAATATGCATTTGAAGTTTATCAAATGAATTAATAAATAAAAAAAATAATGATGTATAGGGTGTAGTTCACGAATATAGCATATGCAACATGAAGTAATGTAAGTAACACACTTCTGCTTAAATAAAACACTATTAAAGGTCATCCCACAATACAATGAGCACATACCAGCTTAAAAATCAGTAAGTAACTTTGTCTAAGAGTACTTTAGCATTGGCACCAAAATATTATTTATCATTTTTGGGGTAACGTATGTAATTTTGATGTTACATGCTTACGTGATACTTCTCTGAGGCCTAATATGTCTCATTCTGTGGCATATATATAGTAGTTTCAAGAAAACATAGTCACCAAAATTCCCCTGGGGTGGGGGAGCAGGGCCTATAGCCATCCCAAGGTCTATACATGTACACTGTATGTTTGTATATATCTGTATATTACTCATTGCCATTAGTAGATTACCTTGTTTACTCATGGATTAGATCAATTAAAAATAACAAACTTTCTACTGATCTGCCAGTGAAGAATAACAGTACTGTCATGTTTTGTTTACAACAGTATCAGGGACTATAGATCACTTGTGTATTAATCCTATCCTTAGGATGGGGATAATACACACGTGATCTATCGATTCACGTTAGATCATGAGGAGTGTACAAGTTATTTTTTCTTTAACAATTGTAAACACAACATTACGTCACTGTCACTTTTGGTTAGCACGACAGTACAAGTTACTCATCAAGTACAGGCATAGGATATGTGGGATATGTGGGTGCAATTGGCCCTGCATCTTTATGTCTAAGGTTGATAACAAATGTATAATATAACACCGGTCAAGTAGCTTTAATGGCGGCAAATAAAGCTTCCATAATCCTATAAACGTCACTGCATATTTTGAAGAAAAAAACAGTTGTACTTTAGTGACGTGATGCAGCTATACATGTAAACAAACCAACAATATAGTCTGTACTATAATCTTGCATAATCCTTGGGTCTTCACTGTAATCACTATAGGAGTCCGTCTGACCGACCGTCCGTGGTCAGTGAAAATGCTCATCAAGGGTCGTGCACATTACTGTCTGTTGATTTGCTTTAGTATCAGGCTTTGTGAAGTTTTCCGTTCATTAAAAATGATCCAGAATAATAAGAAGCAGTGCAGGCCTATTTGGGAAGGTATTTAACAATCGTTAACCCCATCGGGGCCTGTACTGCTTTTCCTCTTTTTTCTTTCCTTTATGCCAAACACACCCGTTTGATATTTGATTATTTTCTAGTTATGGTGATCCTTTCAATTTGATACCATACAGTGTAGACCGGTATCAGGCAGTACCAGGGAAATGCATTATTCGGGCAGGCACTTTATGTTGCTTGGATTGCTTTTTGGAGTCTCTCTCTTAGCAAACTTGGGAAGAAAGCTTACAATCCAGCGCGAAAGGAAATAGCAAATCTTACACCAAGTAGAAAGGAAAATCAATGTTTACCCCTAGAACCGGAGCAATTTATTTATTTATTTATTTGTTTATTTATTTATTCATCTTCCTTCTTGACGTAACCCAAACAATCTGACATCTCAGAGATAATAACTCGCAGTGTAGATCTGTATGGGACAGCTCTTAAAAACTGTCTCATCCGGACCTGCACTGCATGTCACGTACCGACAAGGACAAGGGAAGTTATTTACCACATATTAGTAAGACAGAATACAGCTTTATTTTCATCTATATAGCTCTTGATACTCTACGCAAAATATTTATTTATTCACTATTTCTTTAACATTGCATCCACTAAATAAGTTATTATGTAGACCCTGATGAGGCATCCCTTAGGATCTGTCTCATAAGTACTTGCACGGGATGGCATTGGTCTTGCTCTCTGAGATTTATTATACACTAGACTTAAGAAAATACAAGAGCAATGGAAACAACTGATCAAACACTCAATTGGAAAAAAACTCGAGTTACGTATCTTTGAATGAAAATGATTTTAATTACTTCAGTATTTCTTTTTTTCTTTTCTTTTTTTGTCTTTCTTTTTTTTCTTTTTTTTCTTCTCTATTTTACACATTTTTCCTTCCTTTTCTTTTTTTTCTTATGTTTTCCCTCCTTTTCTGTTTTGTTCATTTCATAGATAGACCCTGGCTGAATATTTACTTATTATAGTCCCCTTTATCACTGCTCCCCACCCTTACCCAACCCTATCCAATTAGATAGTTTTTTGTTTTGTCTTATCACCTCCACCAATGCATTCTCTGTGTTCCATGCCGTTACATACTGCTGCTACAATGAAATACGGAGTCAATGCGTGGTCCATGTTAGCAACAGTGTGGATCAAATAGAATGCACCGCTACACCGCTTATTTCACTGTATTTGCTTTGTCCTCATACGTCATGTTTGTATGACTTGAGAGTAATAAAGATGACGTTCTGTTCTGTTCTGTTTAGTCTAAGAGCGTAAAAAATATTTCTCAACCGAAACCAAAACATATATTGTGGGTACTCAAAATAATTGTCTCAATGTAACGGTTATTTTGAGCACCAAAAAACTCATGTCAAATTGTATCAGTAAGATAACATTTACAATTTTACGCTAAAATTTTGTTTATAACAGCAAAAAATCCCAAATGAGAATTATTATTTGTTTGAGAAAATCCAAATATTCAGTAAACACTAATACACACCTGTGGCAAATCATAAGATGCATATCAGGATGATTTGTAACATTTTTTAAGAACTGAAATCATCAAATTTATCTAAAAATATGTCACGGTGGTGACATGGAAAAAGTAGATCTGGATGATTTGCAGAATTTGTTTAAGAATTGAAATCATCAAATTTATCTAAAAATATGTCACGATGGTGACATGGAAAAAGTATATCTGGATGATTTGCAAAATTTGTTTCAGAATTGAAATCATCAAATTTATCTAAAAAAATGTCATGGTGGTGACATGGAAAAAGTAGAAATTTGTTTATGAACTGAAACCATCAATTTTATCTAAAAATATGTCACGGTGGTGACATGGAAAAAGTAGATCTGGATGATTTGCAAAATTTGTTTAAGAACTGAAACCATCAATTTTATCTAAAAAAAGATGTCATGGTGGTGACATGGAAAAAGTAGTTTCCTAATGAAATTCGTTTGGCACTTAAAGTCTTATCTGTTACGAAGTAGCACGATCTTAACGGCATCAACACTACATTCTCCTTCACACATGAACCTTGACGATGTAATGCTTTCAATCAAAAATGTCTATGTTTGCAAGATCTATCATATTTGTGTATATAGACTGTCATTTTGCTTTTCCCCACCAAATGGGAATAGAGTGGCACTATGTGGTAGGATGAACACTGGGACGCTATTGTTTTAAATATTATGAAACACAACAATTTTATATAAATAAAAACTATACTCACCAACATTTTACACAAGGTATTCCTGGCATACCTTTTGTACAAAATATCTAGCACATATTCCAGCACATAAGGTATGTCTTGCATACCCATAGCCCTAGGTTTTCTGGCATACTGTTGTATTTTATATTCCGTGTACATATTGCGCTTAAGGTATTCCTGGCATACCTTGTGCTTAAAATATTTCTAACATATTCCAGCACATAAGTATGCCTAGCATACCCATGTGCTTTTGATATTCCTGGCATACTATTGCGCTTTGTGTTCTTCTATGCCAATGTGCTAAAATTGTGCTTAAGGTATTCCTGGCATACCTTATGTACAAAATATTCCAGCACATATTCCAGCACATAAGGTATGTCTTGCATACCCATAGCCCTAGGTTTTCTGGCATACTGTTGTACTTTATATTCCGTGTACATATTGTGCTTAAGGTATTCCTGGCATACCTTGTGCTTAAAATATTCCTAACATATTCCAGCACATAAGTATGCCTGGCATACCCATGTGCTTTTGATATTCCTGGCATACTATTGCGCTTTGTGTTCTTATATGCCAATGTGCTAAAATTGTGCTTAAGGTATTCTTTGCATACCTTATGTTCAATATGTTCTTCACATATTCCAGCACATAAGGTAGGCCTGGCATACCCATAGTCCTAGGTTTTCTGGCATAATGTTGTGCTTAATGTTTTGTGTACATATTAAGCTAAAGTATTCCTGGCATACCTTGTGCTAAAAATATTCCTAACGTATTCCAGCACATAAGGTATGCCTGGCATACCCATGCGCTTTAGATATTCCTGGCATACTATTGTATTGTGCTTAAGGTATTCCTGGTATGTTTAATATGTTCTTCACATATATCCCAGCACATAAGGTATGCCTGTATATAAGGCATAGGGTGTGCAGTGGCTAATTGGTAGAGTAGTTGACTTGAGACAGAGAGGCCGCGGATTCAAGCCTCACCGGCTTCACTGCGTTGTGTCCTTGAGCAAGACACATTAATCCTAGCTGAGTACTGGCTCAACCCAGGAAGACCCGTCACTACATAACTGAAAGATTGTTGATGGGACTTAGAGAATCAAATCAAACATACTAATGTGCCTCATATATTCCTGGCATGTTATAGTAGCTATGAGCCGTTACGTGATTTCCAACAATATGGTATTTTGACACGTGTACACTCAGACGAGCCTGTGCAGTCTCCCTTTTAAGCTTAGAAACTCCAAATAATTACCGGTCAGTAGCTTAACAGTCATAGGATATTCAAGCGACTAGCAAAGCCTCTGATCAGACTATGCATATGCGCAGGCTTGTCTGAGACTTTGCTGGTCGCACATACCACATTGTTGGAAATCTCATGTCGTGGCTCAATTATATAATGGACCATTTACATAAACCTTCATTCTCTCTAAAAGACTCTTCACAAGGAGGCTCAACCAGAAATTTGGGGTTGATTGTCTAAGGGGTCAAAGATGAATATAATGGTCATATACATGTAGCTTTGTAACAGTCTTCGGAAGCGAAGTGGCTCAATGTAAGAGTGCTTGACTTGAGACTGAGGGGCTGCGGGTTCGAGCCTGACCAGCGTCATTGCGTTGTGTCCTTGAGCAAGACACAATGATCCTAGCTTAGTAATGGTTCAACCCAGGAAACCCCGTCCCTTTATAACTGAAAGATTGTTGATTAGACGTTAAGATTCAAATCAAACAAACAATTTGTAACAGTCTTCGCTATTCAAATTTGTCATTCACCCCTAATATTAACGGAATTGTTTCAACATAACCTAATAAACGTTTCCTACCTCACGGCATGTTACCTTTATCAGGTCATGATGATGTTGCACTTTTTAATGACGTAGCTAATGAGGCTGAATCAACACAAAAATAAAAAATACGGCATAATCGCTAGATTGAAGAGAGTTCAACAATGGGTAATCTTATAAATAGAATACCAGGTTCGCAACTTTTGATATCAGGTTTACCAGGCTCGGCTTTGAGAGCGCATGTTGAATCGCTCGGCAAGCCTCGCTATGTCAACAAGCGTTCTCAAAGTCTTGCCTGGTAAACTTGATATCAAAAGACACTCACCTTGTATTCTCTATATATGGGCCATCAAACTTGACCTTGCCGTAAACTAGGTCAAGATCAACATAGGTCTACTTTCTTCATATGTGAAAGTGTTTAAAGCATAAATTTGTCTAGGAAATATATCACCAGAGTCAGTGTTATTAAAGGCTCAATAAATAAAGGAAGCTGTGTACCATCTGTAGTATGATACAGTTGTGATATGACTGGAAAATTGTTGAAAGCTACATTAAACCACTAACTAAAAAGTACACATGTACTTGTATTATGGACATGCATTGCCGGAGTGTATTGTTCAGCCAGCAAATAATATGGATTTCCAACTTAAATACTAAATAAGGAACTAGATGAATGAAGTGTTTACTAAAAGTTTATTCAGTAAACATTCTAGAATTTACATTATAGATTATACATTATACAGATCTGATACAAATATTCACAATTCTAACACACTTCGCCTATAAAAATGCTAAAAACGTGATATATCAAACAACCATTCACAGTTTTGAAAGCGCTAGGTAAGTGTGTGCTAGCTGACGTCATTTGTTACCGCAAAATGGCGAAAAGTAGGAAGCAGGTGAAGACTACAAATGTGTATTGGTCGTTTATTGTGTGTTCGAATTAAAATAGATCAGCTCAAGTGTGTGAATTGTTGAGAAATAATTCACTGTTTGTCTGTACGAAGATAAATCACTTGCGCTGCAGGCTCCTGATTTGATCTTCTTTAAAACTCACCTCCAAACAGTGAATTATTACTCGACAATTTACTGCTGGAGCTGATCTATTTCTTAAAGGACAAATGACTAAGTAATGACAGTTAGCAATTTCCATTGTTGACAAATTCTCTCATTTTATGAGAAGCAAGCCCAGAGTACCCTTAATGTGCTCACCTTAGTTTCACTGGCTTTCAAGTACCACAACATGAATTAACAAACCAAAATTCATAGCCCTGGTCGCAATAACCAGAAAATGTTAAAGGTTTTTTTTATTTTTACGATTGATGCCCCACAATCTAATGTGAATTACGTTAACAATTTTACTGTCTCACAAATTACAAACCATGCAAGTTAAGCTCACATCAAACATCTCTTATTTCAAGAGGATTAATATGCGCATAGACAAAAGAAACGGATTTGATGAAACATTTGTTTATTTTTCCCAGATAAAAAAATATATATGGTTGTTGAAAAATCTGCAGTTTTGTGAATTACGTTACCCTATGTGTATCATTTGTACAAGAAGAGGTATAAATATCGCAACTGAAGACAATGTAAGAACTATCAGCTAATTATACACGAAACCATACAGGAACTTTGCAAGAAGTTGTTTGCATAGAAAAAAAATAAGTGGAAATATAAATTTGTGAATTACGTGACTACAATTTTACTAAAATCCAAATACCTCTCTAAATGCATACACTAGCTGAAAAAAAATGTTTGTTTTTTAATCAAAGCAAATATGTTCCAGTTAATAAAGATCAATTTATACCGTATTACAATTGTCATTTTGCATAAACAAGGATTTAACTATACACTATATGCTCTGGGTACATTAACTCCCCTATTCATGTAACTTACAAAGATATTCATTATATCAGCACATCATATGCAAAGCAATCTGTATAAAAAACAAAGGTGAATAGTGTAAATCTCTAAGGGATTGTTTGTATGATTTTTGAAATGAGCTGGATTAAACATATGTAACGTAATTTGCAAGTAGGTAACGTAATTCACCTTCTACAAAAACCCAGATTAGTCCAATCATAGGGCCAAAGGCAACAAATTGACGGTGAGTATAAGTTTCTGACTTGTTGTTAAATTGTTATTTTCTTTTTTAAAACCATTTCTATCTCGATGCTGCTACCACTGGAGGTTTATTGGTGAGTTAATGTGTACACTTTGAAACTGGCACTCTAGCTTTTGCATCTTGGTCCATTCCAGTTGATTACAGTGAACTGAAATGTTCTCATGGCTTACTATGTTGATAACGTTTATAGGTTATATGTAAGATAAAATAGTTAACTTGAATTTATAGCTTCTTATTTTCAATTGAAGTGAGCAAATGGGCTATGTGAATTACGTTACCATGAACATGTTTGCCATTTTTCTGAGAAGGGTGTATCTTTGTGAAAGATGCAAACAGTTAACTTTGCTTTTTTGTAATATATGTACCTGAAAAGGCATTTTTTGAACTTATATTATTCATTATACATTGTCAATGTTTAAAGTGAGCCACAACAAGTTTTCAAATATATGGAATATTTATAATTATTATTCTATAATCATATTTTAAAGTGTTATTCCAACAAGATTAATAAACCCAAATGCAACAGCTTGCTTCCCATGTGCAAAGGATGATGTACAAAGTGTTAAGCAACATACTTGAATCTGATATTTTGCAGAAAATTATATGTTTCTACACAGGAAATAAGAGTGCAAGGTATGTGAATTACATCTTCAACCTATTGGCACAATGTTCTTTACACAATTATATAATTCATTATTTCCAATACCAAACAAGAATGTACTTTTTAATATTCACCATCTACTGTTTCAAAACCAATAGTTTTTTTTTCAGTTAAGCTCTTCAAATTTAATGGATACAATCAAACAATTTGAATGCCACCGTTAATTCATAACAAATATGCTTTGACCATGCTGAGAAGCAAACACATGATAAAAATTCTACATTAAAAGCTTATTTGATCAACAAGAGATCCCAGTAGAAGTGCATGCTATAGAAGCTCTTAATATTTCAGTCTTGCAAGAAATTTGGTATGTACAAGTATACTTCATCACAGTAACGTAGTGCGCTTTCAAATTCAGTAGTACTTTTGTGAGGCTGAATAATCGAAATTTTTGGATGCGCACATTTTTAGACATCATTATCTAATTGACCTATACCAATAGGTAAGAATATAACATAATGATGAAAATCTAAGCCAAAGAATTTTAGGGACAAAAATTGGCCATGATTGGTGAACTTAACTCGTTTTGGCTGTGCAATCCCAAACCCCTCCGTCCAAATATCAACTCTTATACAAAGTTTTGAAGACAATCGGCCAAAAAATGCCCAAGATAGAGCACATAAACCATTTTTTAATGAATCAAGGGCAATAACTCTGTGGTTATTTGACGAAATTTAACAAATAATCTGGATAAAATGGATCTTCAAGAAATAGAATGAACCTCCAATATAAGAAAACAGCAGACTCAGTATTATTGAGTCTGTTCATGAGAACTTATAGAAAGTGCAACGATCAATTCTCACGAAAACCATTTTTACACGAATCAAGGGCAATAATTCTATGCTTCTTTAACCAATAAGGGCAATAACTAAGTGATAATTAGACGAAATTTACCCATCTACAATAAGGTAAAAAAAATCAAATTTTCAAAATCCACCAACAAATGAAAAAATGGCTGTTCACAATTTTCATCAAGTACACACTAGAAAGCCTATACACTGTATTTCACATTTTTATGAAAATTGAAAAAATCTGAAATAACACCTAAAATTAATGTGGTTAGTTTATATTATAAATCTCCTTTTTTTCAAAATCCACCAACAAATAACAAAATGATTGCATCAAGTTCACTCTAGAAAAGCCTAAACACAGGATTTCTCATTTTGTTAATTAAAATTGATGAGATAAGGTAAAAAAAACTTTTAAAATTTTCAAAATCCATCAAAAATATCGCTGAACATTTACAATTTAAATTCAAAACACTTTAGAAAAGCCTTAACACAACACTAGTACAGGATTTATCAGCTGAACCATTTCGTAATTTTGGTAGAGGTATAGGAGTAACCATTAGTCCTATAGAGGATCTTACATGAGTGTTCATGTTTTATTGAATTTATTAAACGAGTTGGGGAAAAGAGATAAAATGAGAGGCTTGTCGAGCATTTTATCTCTTTTTTGTAACATGTTCAATAAATTTGATAATATAGAAGCATGAATGTTAGATTCTATTAATCATATGACATTAAAATTATTTTGAAATCATATTTTTGGCGTGTAAACGTTATGGTTTTGCCATATGCCTTACGTTTAAAGCATCATTTCAAAACATTTCCCGAAAATCTGTAAACCAACTAGTGGTTTATTGATTTTAATGCATGGCGTTATTTCACTCTCAGACGTGACGTCATATGATAAAAGAAATTAAAAAAAATAGAATAAAAAATATATAATTTTCCCAAACAGCAGTAAAATTTTCGGCTAGGTGGCATTCTAAGTGAGTTGGTCGTGTGTCAGCAAACAAACAACTTTTTAAGGATGCCCTGAGCTAGTAACCATGACCTGAACCCCTTCTTAAGAGAGTTTTTTGGGGTAAGGGGATAAGGCCGAGATGAAAAATTTTGATTCTTTGTTTACAAATTCTGAGAAATCAAGACAACTAGGAAAATACAGATTTCAAATAAAATTCTGTTCATTAATTTGCGAGCATCTTCTCAAACCATGACACTCTTTGTCCAATGGCACTACTTTGTGCCAAATACCAGCATACATGGACATTTGGACCAATTGTAGATATCAAGCACCGAGTGATGTAAAAACTTCTGTCTAGTGTGTTGCCACAGTATTGCCCTTCCATTGACAGACAGCCTGAAATTATATACAAAGACAAGCTTCATAGAAAAAAAGTCCTGAAAGAGCTACGTGAATTAAGGGGCAAATTTGGCCCCCTGTAGAGCCAAAAACTGAAAGCTGCTTTATACCAATTTCATCCAATTGTTTTATAAAAAAAATAACCAAAGTGTAAAATTCTGGCCTTATTTTACTTTTTCCCTTGCTATTGTGACAAAAATGGCCGACAAAATAGGACTAAAATAGATAAATTGCCATTTTGGGCCAAATTTAAGGCTTTTGGGGACCGTTCTATCAGCACAAGCGAATACCAAAATAACCTTTTAACCTTGTGACGTGATAATTAATTCTCATCATCTGTCAAAATATCTTTTATGGTATGTGCTTGTGCTCTATGTTAATTTCCGTTTCAATTGTCTCAAACTTGCTCCAAGATGGTCATTTCCTATTTTAAGCCTATTCTGTTGGCCATGATTTTTGTTAGCATAGCAACAGTAAAAGTCGAATCAATACCAGAGTTTTATAATTTGGCTATTACTCTAATAAATTCATAAAAAGAAACTACTGAAAAGCAACTTTAATTTTTTGGCCTAATGAGGGAGCTCTTTGAATTTATAAAAACTGTCTACAGTTCTATTTTAATTTGGTCCTAAGGACCTAAGTAAAGATTTAACATTTAAATAGGACTAGGCATTTGTATTTGTGGAATCTTCAATTTAACTGATTGCACATTTTTATACTCCCGCAAACTTTGTTTGTGGTGGGTATACTGTTTTCACACTGTCCGTGCGTGCATGCGTCCGTGTGTGCGTGCGTCCGTCTGTAACGTTTTGTTTCCTTAGTATCTTGAAAAGTCAATGCTGGATTTTCATCAAACCTTGCAAACATGTTCATATATGCAAGACAAATATTTTAAACATAAAAGTAAGGGCAAGGGGCCAATTCTATTAGAGGTATTTCCCTGTGTAGTTCAAAATGGCTTTTTAAATAGGGTTTTATGCTTTTTGATATGCTATTATGTGTGCGTGCGTGCGTCCGTCCGTCTGTAACGTTTTGTTTCCTTAATATCTTGAAGAGTCATTACTGGATTTTCATCAAACCTTGCAAAGATGTTCATATATGCAAGACAAATACTTTAAACAAAAAAGTAAGGGCTAGGGGCCAATTCTATTAGAGTTATTTCCCTTTGTAGTTCTAAATGGCTTTTTATATAGGGTTTTATGCTTTTTAATATGCTATTATAGTCCATACACGGGCCGATCAACTCCTGCCACAGCTTTTGATGGAGCAATTTGATACTTTGCCTATACAATATAGACACATTGAACATATGTATGAAGGAGTTTGCTTAAGAAAATATAAATTTTGACGAAATGACAGCAGTGAGAACTTAGGCAATTTTCCCTAATAAGGTGTTTGTATACTGACGGACTTTAAAAACGCAACACTTGGCTAACAGCTTTAATTTATGTCTCGAAAAAGAAGGCAGAACAATAATTTTGATTGTATGTTAGAGAGCATTCATTTGTAAGTAAAACATGGAAATCTTGTCCATCTAAGATGAACTTAATGCATTGAAATGTAAACTTTTCAAGATAGGGGTCAACTGTTTCATGTGACCAAAAGTTATGAATGAAAGATTCCCTACTTCTTTAAAGCAAGAAATACTAGGCGCATCAAATTTGTATCATAGTCTTCGTTAGTCATCAAGAAATCACTCTCATATTGATTGGCAGGTCTGCGACACAGCTTATTTGCGTGTATGACCTTTATCTGGGTGTACCCTTTCATTCAATAGCTTAAAATCTCCTCTACTTAAGGAATGTTTAAATGGCTAAATTCATACGGAGCAAATAACGTCGTCCAGTTCTGTTGTACAGTTAAAACTAAAGTGTTTGCTGAAGAAGCCAACTCATGATGACATTATCGAAGCAAAGGAAGTTTACATTCAACAGTCGTTTGGAAGATATAAGGGGAAGTTAGTGTTGCGTAATTAAAGTCCGTCAGTATATATGCATAGATGGTTCCTTCATGGGCCGATCAACTCCTACCACAGCTTTTGATGGAGCAATTTGATACTTTACCTATACAATGTAGACATATTAAACATATGCATGAAGGAGTTTGGTTCAGAAAAAATAATTTTTGACAAAATGACAGCTGTGAGAACTTAGGCAATTTTTCCCTAAGAAGGCTTTTGTATATGCATAGATAGGGCCTTCATGGGCCGATCGACTCCTACCACAGCTTTTGATGGAACATTTTGATACTTTGCCTATACAATATAGACACATTGAACATATGCATGAAGGACTTTGGTTCAGAAAAAAATAATTTTTGACAAAATGACAGCTGTGAGAACTTAGACAATTTTTCCCTTATAAGGTTTTGCATATGCTTAGAAAGGGCCTTCATGGGCCGATCAACTCCTACCACAGCTTTTGATGGAACAATTTGATACTTAACCTATACAGTGTAGACACATTGAGCATATGCATGAAGGAGTTTGGTTTAAATAAATAATTTTTGACAAAATGACAGCTGTCAGATCTTAGACAATTTTTCCCTTATAAGGTTTTGAAAATGCTTAGATAGGGCCTTCATGGGCCAATCAACTCCTACCACAGCTTTTGATGGAACAATTTGATACTTTTCCTATACAATGTAGACACACTGAATATATGCATGAAGGAGATTGGTTTAGAAAAAATGATTTTTGGCAAAATAACAGCTGTGAGAACTTAGACAATTTTTCCCTAATAAGGTGTTTGTATTATGCATAGATGGTGCCTTCATGGGCCGATCAACTCCTAACACAGCTTTTAATGAATCAATTTGATACTTTGCCTATACAATATAGACACATTGAACATATGCATGAAGGAGTCTGGTTGAAAAGAAAATATTTTTGACAAAAGACAGCTATGAGAACTTAGACAATTATTCCCTTATATTGCTTTTGTATATGCATGGATATTGCCTTCTTTGGCCGATCAACTCCTACCACAGCAATTTGATGGAGCAACTTGATACTTTGCCGATACAATGTAGACACATTGAACATTTGCGTGAAGTGGTTTGGTTTGGAAAAAATAATTTTTGTTTGCACAGATTCTACTAAAACCTTCTTTTCAAAACTAAGGTCTGCTGGTTTGAACTATAACTTACCAAGTTTTATCGCTGACTCTTACTGTGCGGAGGGTATCTAAAAGGCATTGCTTATTGACTTTTTTCATTTAATCTAGCTTGGAAGATTATAGTTGATGGTGACATTGAGCTCTAAGACAATTCAGATGAAATATTTTAGTGCCTTAGCACTTTAATAAAAGTAAAATTTGAACATTGTGATTTACAGGGAAAGAAAAATTCAAGGACTTGAGAAAACAGTGAAAGCATTTTGTGGAAATTTAGGACTCCAGAAAAATTAAAGTCACTTTCTGTAGAGACCTGCATTCATCACGGTTAAGGAACATTTTTTAAATTAGTAAGATTATAGAAAATTCAAATCGTCTCAAGAGTTTTTATTCTATTAGTGCTAAACTTGGAATGTGTCACAGGGGTAACCTAAGGGGAGAAACATTCTGATTCAATATAGGGATCAAACATGTTTTTTCTATGCAATAACATCTGCTGGACCCCGAGGGTGGTGTTGAAACCCTAGCCTGAAAGGTGAGGGTTTTAACAACCCCAGAGAGGTCTAGCAGATGTTAGTATATCAGAAAACCATGTTTGATCGTTATTATGTAATTTTGTCACTTGAAAATTTTGAAAAAACACTACGAAAAATTCATTTTTGTATTACTATAATGGCGCGCAAAAAACATGAAGGATTCATAGGTTTTGAAAACACCTGTTCCAGAGTAAAGACTTACATCATCCTAATGTCACTAAATTACGTTCATGTCTACGCACCTTACTGTTAATGACGTCGATTTTTGTGACGACCTAGAATTTGTATATAACTGCCACCGGAATTTTTTTGCCAAACCAGTTTTTGGCAAAATGACCTAGTACTTTTAGTTGACATAGAAAGCTAAAGTGACTTATTTCCAGTAGAATAGACCCTACTGAGGAAATTCTATAGGTTTTTGGCTTAAAATCTGTAATGACCTAGAAAATATTCCACGACAAAGGTCAAAATCCCCGCGGGGATTTGCAAATCCTCGCGGGGAAAATATTTCCCCGCGGGGATTTTTCGCCATCCCCGCGGGGATTTTTTCCCCGTGCGAAAAATTTCCCCGCGGGGATTTTCGAAAATTCTAAAACTCATCTTTTTATTCAAATATGACAAGATCTCATGTTAATGGTGTGTAAAAATGAATGTCCACCAGTAATAACAATTTTTCATTTTTCCCCGCGGGGATTTTTCCCCGCAGGGATTTTTGGAGAAAAATCCCCGTGGGGATTTTTTAAAACTTCTGTTTAAGGGTCTAAAATCAAGCTTAGGTTCACTCTTGCAATCTGTTTGACACATTTGAGTATGTTTCAAGTATATATTAACATTTTTATTTTCCCCATGGGGAAAAATCCCCGCGGGGATATTTCCTCGCAGGAATTTTTCCCCATGGGGATTTTTTCTGCACAGTATTTTTTCTGCACAGTATTCATCCTTAGAGGCAAAGTATTTTTTCTGCATTTATTCACATTTTTATTGTATATGGTATGGATCCAGCTCAGTTGCTGCATGTTGTAGTGAAGGAAGCCGGTAAACTGTATTTTAGATTTACTTGGTCACAAACTCAAAGGCAGATTTTCACATTATGCTGCCTAATAACTGTATTCACAGTAAAGCTGCACCTGTTAGGGCCACCTGCTTGTGCCATCTCTTTATTCACTTTGCAAAGAGTTTAGATCCAGATCAGGCCCTACATCTCAGACCTGATCAGAATCCAAACTGTTTGACATTGTGATGGTATTCCTGAATTTGCTTCGGCATAGTAATAAAACTAATATTAATATCAGCTAAGTATACATAAAAAATTCCACTTTAACAGTTTTTGTTAAATAGTTGAGAGGTAACATAATTTTAGCATTTGTGTTGTCTGCTGATTCTTTATAAAATTACTTTTAAAAATTCAGTAATACCAACAGAAAGCGAAACAGTTTTGATCCGGATCAGGCCCAAATGAAATATGTATTCATAATTTTGATGACTTTTTGGCCATATGCTACACTACAAACTTCGCCACACGTAGAAATCATATAATAATTATATGATTCATATATAAAAACTTTCGTATAATAATTGTTAAAAAAGGCAGCCGCATGCAGATCTTATAAAACAGATTATATAATTCTTATATGAGATTGATATAATTTAACGTAAATTAAAATACATATGATAATCATATGATACTGATAATCATTTTCACATAATATTTATATAAAAATTATATGAAATCATATCATTGCCCCTTTATATAAATATTATATATGTGCCTTTATATAAATTTACATAAAAAGGCAATCACATGTGAATGATGTGTAATGCACAGTATATGAAACTTACATAAAAATGTTTACAAAACTTAATTCACCACACATGAATACCACATGTTTTAGTTTACATATAAATCTTATATGACTAATTTTGTGTAATAATCATACAAGAATCCAGGCCACCTGAATGAACTTCTTAATTGTTCAGCATCTCAACAGTCCAGCCTTAGGTTGTTTCTTTTTGGTTATTTTTTGGTTTTTCATGCTCAATCAACTAAGATTGAAATTTCAAATGCTAAATGAAATGCTGATAATAAAGTATTTTCTTTTCCAAACTCTTAAATGTTGTAATTATAATGCTAATAAATGATAAAAAGAATTTGTAACATTTATGAGAATGATTAATTTCATGCTCAATTGAGTTGAGCATGAAAAAAGCTTGATAACCTCAGAGCGAGGTTTGTAGGTAGAATAGGAGCAGTTTCTACTGTACCAGTTCCTAATGAAGTTGCCTATTGTTTTAGATAGGTATGTAAACAAACCTATTGCAGTATTGCAGGGATTACAGACAAAAGTCCTCAGAATTTTGAATGGAGATATGGGGACAACATTGAACCATGCAATAAAATGATGATGTCACTGTCAGACTGATAAAGTAAAAACATTCCAAAAACAGATAACAACGTGTATTTCGATCTTCTAATTTTTTTTAATATAACAGCAAAGACATGTTATAATGAAATACATATATATATATATATAGCAGGAGTGAAATTTGAAATTTTCCAAAATCCTGATTTTTAAATTTCATATAATAAAATCTTAAAACATGCAGTATGCTTATGACAAAGTATTTACAAATTAAAGCTTTAAAGGTCAGTTATATTTAGATTTAGTCTGAAAACAAATCAAAAGCAATAATAATCTAGGAATTCAGAATTTTGAGGCTGACTTTCCATAGAATAGAAAGTCAGCCTCAAAATCCTAAATTCAGGAATAATCCTGAAAACATTCACCAAAGGGGTAGGCATGGTAGGAGAGGCATAACTGACTTTAAAATTGTCTATTTGTATTGTATGACACTATCTTCCTTGTCTTTAAGAGTCTCCCATATATCTCCCTACAAAAGTCATTCCAAAAATTAGAGCAGGTCTTCTGTCTAAATAATTTCTTCTGAGCTACCAAAGATTTCTGAAAAAGAATAAAATAATAAACATTATTTAGGAATAATATATTGACTTTATCATCGATGTGAAAACTCTCGCCATCACTTTCAAACTTAAAGCCCTTCTGGCTTCACCATTAATGATTGGTTAATTGATTAACCAGAGAGTTAAAACATCTAACAATTCACAACTAGAGAACCATAGGTTGTGAAATGCTGAATATGACACAAAGACAAAAGAATTTTGATTTTCTTAACCATTATCTAGCTAACATTGTTGGGGTCTAGAAATTCTAAAGTCATCTGCTTAGTACATCTGCTGCTTATATCACTGTATCATAGATGCAATTCTATGAATCCAGATCAGACTGCTTCAAAGGGAGCAGTCTGATTCAGGTTATTGTTGCAATACATGTATGTATTATGCAACAAAGTACTTATAAGCAGAGATGAGTGAGCAGAATGAGTGTGAAACTGAGGGTCATCCAATTCAGAATGAGACTTTCTATAGTGAGGAGAATTTACATGCTAGACTTATGAAATCTCGTACATACCTAGCATGTCCCTCTGTTCACATGCTAATTTTTGAGGTGATAAATATCTTCAGTTTGTGTTGCTAGGCAACATTTAAAAGAAGACTAGGTAAACATAAATGGATGGCTTAAACTTGGCGGTAATCATGGCAACAGATTTAGATATATGATATATTTTTCAATTGCTCCTGTAATCTGTCTTTAACCCCTACCAGAAAAGAAACATTTCACAGTGTACACAAACACAATTTATAACTATTAACATGGAAATAAAGTGGCATTTATTAAGGGTCTACAATGTTTGTTTAGATAAAAACAAAAATACATCATTTAAGTAAAATTGTGACCAGTAACCCCTTGAAAACAATTCCATACTTATTGTATCAATGTACTCTGTACAATTTACATTCAGTTTTTAAGCGAGTTTTTATTTATTTTTTTGTAAAAAGTAATCATAAAGTAATTACTAAGTAATCATGATTGCAGGCTATTTAGCAATGTAATCAATTATATTACTATTAGTGGTTGTATTCATAAAAATCCATGATTACAGATTACTTAGTGATTACTGAAAAATTTAATAAATTACAAGTAATCATGATTACAGATTACAATTAACCAAAGTCTGTTGCACTTTGTTGGTGTAGACCACATGCTCTGTGTCCTCTGATCTTATCTACACTATTTGCCTATGTCCCACAAAAAAAGTAAACTTTAAGACTTTTCCTACTATTTTAAATCCAGCTGATGACCTTTGCAAATAGGATGGACCCAGATCAGGCCCGACAAAGCCTTGGGCCAGATTTGGACCCAATATGTTTGATAATCTCAAGATCTTTTTGAAAAAGATGACTTTGAAAAAAAAACGCAGACAACCAAAAGGCATGCCAAATTACCCAATAGGTGTCCGATCTGGGTCTGCACTGTTTGGCTTTAACCCTCAAAAAGGATATTAGGCTTACTTTGGTTATTTTGTTTGTTTGATTTGATTCTTTACATCCCATAAACAACCTTTCAGTTATAAAGGGACAGGCCTTCCTGGGTTGATTTGTCTGTTTGTTTGATTTGATTATTTATGTCCCATCAACAATCTTTCAGTTATGTAGGGACCGGTCTTCCTTGGTTGAACCAGTACTAAAGTAAGAATTAATGTGTCTTGCTCAAGGACACAATGCAGTGACGCCGGTGAGGCTTTAACCCATGGCCACTCAGTCTCAAGTCAAACACTCTACCACTGAGCCACTGCGCTCCCTATTATGTTGGTTATGGCTGTCTACTAGTGTTTTCTGCTTATAATCTTTGCAAAAAGGTTGAACCAAGATCAGGCCAAGCAAAATGTTGGGCCAAATCTGGATCCAAACTAGTCGACATTCTAATGGTAGAGACCTTCATCAAACCCCACATTGTGTATTTCTGATCTGGGGCTACACTGTTTGCATATGCCAGTTGGAACCAGATCAGGCCTGACAAAAACAAACAGATTGGACCTATGATCTTGATCCAAACTTTTTGCGAACTGAAGGTGGAGACAACGCTATCTGATCTGGTCTACACTTCACAAAAAGGAAATCAGGCTCATAGTTTGTTAACTCTTTGCCTTCTACACTAATGTCATCTGCTGATGGACCTAGATCAGACAAGACAAAACAATTGGTCTGATCTGGATCCAATCTCTTGGACGCTCTAAAGAAATTTTCGTAAAAGATGACTTTGGAAAAAATCATGAAACGACAAAAAAGCATGCAAAATTACAATAGACAGATAGTTTAAAGGAGTTCTTTGAGAAAAAAAAACACATCTTTTATATATTTAGATACCTGTTTTACTTTGTTGCATACATTTTGTCATCTGCTGACTTTTTCAAAACCATCTTTTTCGAAAAATTTCTTCAGGAACACCCTGAGAGTGTCAAACAGTTTGGATCCAGATCAGGCCCAACACATTAAATGTCATAAAATAGTCAGAAAAGGTGCCTGGTTATTGACACTTGTAATGAGCTGTATACTGACTAAACCAGGTGTTTTACATAAATCATTCAGGAACATCCTGAGAGTGTCAAACAGTTTGGATCCAGATCAGGCCCAACACATTAAATGTCACTAATTTGTCATAAAATCAAATCTAGTTGTGCCTGGTTATTGACACTTGTAATGAGCTGTATACTGACTTGAACATGTGTATAACATAAATCACATAGCTAATATGTTCAAAGCCCCAACAGAAGTTTTTTAAACTAGAGTCAGCAGTGGTCTAGATAAGGATTTGGACCAAAAGGTATTTCACCCCCTACTTTTTAATTTAATGAGTATTTTACTACATATTTAAAATATCAAATTGCAGAGATGCAAAGCCTTGTAAAAAGACCCAATTATTTGCTTAACATATTTGAAGAAAAGTTGCTTGTATCAAATGCATGTTGCATTTTTAGGAAAACTTCCAAGATTTATACAATTGGTGTATATTAAATTACTTTTTTCTTCCACAGAATTAAAAAAATCACCACATAAATTAAATATCAGCACTGAAACCTCAAAATGCAAAGGGTATTTTCACCCTTCAATTTAATTTTCAATGCTGAATTCCAAAAAAATCAGTGCTGAAATACCCTTTACCCCCTCTTATCTGGAGCCCTGTAGAGTGGATTAGGTTTGATGACTTCAGAGTAAGGTGCTTTTTCATTATTGTCCTATTTTTTTACGGCGGCTTGCCGCCGTTCTATTATCGCTTTAGATCTAAATTATTCACCAATCAGAAGCATTTTTAAATTGTAATATTCATCACACTGACTGGAAAAAGATTTTCTCATTGGTTGTTACTCAAAATGTCCATACAATCTTACTAAACATGAAACTAAACTTGAAAACATACATGTAAATGGCAGAGAACCAGTCTGTGCACTGGGTCTAAAAATGCAAATGTATAAACGACCTTATCTCGAATATAGGTCAACCCCCCGATGTACAGTATTTGTAAATTGCTGTCACCATCATTGTTAACATGCATTGCGCACAGTAAAGAAGTGCATTATAAAATAATCCAATAAATCCGAAAGGACTTTACAGTAATATCACGCTATTTAAATAAAATATTTGTAACTTTTCCAATTCTCATATCTGGACATGATTATAGTCTGTTTCATATATTTCGACAATAGTCTTTTTTGGCCGTTATACGGTTATATTCCCAATGCCAAAACGTTTCTTTTCTCCTGTGTTCGGATGAAAAATTCCCAATTTCAAGTCGGAAAATATCAAAGAAAAATCATCGTTTTGTTGCGTAAATTGTGTTTAAAATTGTTTATTTGGGTTCCCGTCCGGACATTTTCAACCGACTCGACTATCGGCATATCAGTCGTGCTACTACGATGGAAATCCTCTCGTTGCATTATAAGGACCCTAGGGTGTTATGCCCTCTAACGATCGGCATATCAGCCGTGGTTTACTTCTTTGCTTCAACAGGTAATTTCCCCTGTAAGTACAGCAATCAATTTAAACTTGTTCTCCGGATGCATAAAAAGATAAATACCAACTAGCTGATACAATTAGGTAGTACATCTGTCTGTAAGAATGGAGATGGAAATGATAAAAGCTAGATGTTATTTTGACTATCTTAACTGTCTCTTGTCTATCACACCTGAAGGAGCTGGTACTTTGGTGTAAGCTTCTGTAGTACCAAGTGCCCCATCCCACTTCTTCAGCTTTTCTAATTTATTCGCATTTTATGTTGGCTGGGGAAAGGGCTGGGGTGAACGGAAAGTCATAATGTATAAGGGAACCCCTGCCTAATGTTTTTTCAGTGTGTTGACTTAGTCATTTTCATGCAAATGATGTAAAGGGGAGCCCCGCTCAAATTTGTTTAGAGTGGGTTTGCAGAATCACTTTAAGCAGTTAATAGGAAATCTAAGCCTACTCTGCGCTTACAAAATGCTTAGCTGTCGGAATTTTCGTGGGCCCATGTACCCTCTAAAAATTGTGCCCTCTACATTTTGCCCTATGTACCCTCAAAATATGAGTGGTAGCCCTGGTAATATTCAACATTGCGCAGTCTCATATAATACATCATGCAAATTAACAGTACAGCTAAATTCAGATTAAATATGATGTGTTTTATGATTTGACAATAAAGCTAACAACACTAAAAATTCTCAATTGTAGGCGTTTTCGCGCTAAAATTCCCAATTCCAGGGGTATGTGTCATTGTCCCAAAATGGTGAATATAAACCATTGATTTCTAAAAAAAACTTAACAAGTCAATTTAATTTGTTCCATTACAATGGCGTCAAATTAATCGCGAATTTGCACGTAACCTTTGGGTTCAGGCGATTGAGCTTGCCCTAGCCGGCATATGCATTTTCCTACATTGTACAAGAACAGTGTTACTATCGGTAAAGTCTCTTCTATCAATTACGAGTAGTTAAATGAGGGTCTGGATGGGGTATAATGAATAGTGAATAATGAACCAAAAAATTAATGAATAGTGAATAATGGGGGCCTAAAAAATAATGAATATTTATTTTTAATGAATTGAAGAAAAACTAATGAATAGTGAATAATCAGATTTCTTTGCCACCTTCCTTGCTTTTAATGAATAATTGGTCTTATTTTAATGAATAACCCAAAATTTTAATGAGATGAATAATGGGCTAAATTTTTAATGAATAGTGAATACCAGACCCCTCCCATCTAGACCCTCTTAAATGGTCACATGTGCGGATCCAGAGGGGATATAGAGTCCGCACCCCCTCCTGGAAAATCAAAAGTTCTATGGGTTTCTAGAATTAGCATTTGGACCCCGAGCCCCCCCCCCCCCCCCCCCCCCCCCGAAACCTTGTAAAATTATAGTTTTCTTTGAAATAAACCATTGAAAAGCCACTGTAAAACTGTAAAAGTTGAGGACAAAAAAAAAGACAAAAACCGTTGTCAGAGCTGTTTTCTGGCAGTCGGGCTTGGACCACCCTGGCAAAAATTCCTGGATCATTAATGTCATTCGGATGGCGTTTCAGTGGCGGGCCGATAATGGCCCGATTGTACATGCTTACTGGGTGTCGATCAGTTTTGAATCCTACATGTATTTATTCCTCGATTCTGGTTATGTTCTTTTCTGGTGTTCGGTTTGTTTCAGTGAACGTTTAATTTTACATTAATTTATTGTCAACACCCCCAATTTTCCGAAAAACTTAGAACTTAAAACATTGTTCCCAAACCCTTGCTGGTGATTGCCTAAAATTAAAAAAAAAAAAAAGATTCAGATGTATATCGCTCAGCGAGTTAGATGTTCACAAAACCAAGCAAAAGAGAGACAGAAACAGGAACAACTTCGCTGGTTTTAGATTCCAGCATGCAAAGGGGTAGATGGGAATTTCGCCTAAACCAGCGAATTTGGTTGCGTTTATCGTCAGTATTTGATAGCCGCCGAATATCTTTTTTCAAGATATTTCTTGTTGACCCTGAAGTTCAAAGGTAGTGACCTATGCTAATTTTATCTAGGACCTGTTATCGAAAGTTTTCGCCAAATATACTGGAATAAATTAGGTTTTCTAAAATTCAATGTATCATAACAGTAGGAATTTGGCAATATCGTCCGCTGTGGTGTAAGTGGCCTAAGCCTTGGACTCTTATTATAGAGAAGGCAAGTTCGAATATCGCAAGAAGGTTTTTTTTTCCAGTAAATTACTTTCTATGTACCGACATAACGCAAAACTCTAGAAAAGCATGAACATGCTTCATTTTTGTGCAATTGTGTATATGTACACATGGTTACACGTGTAGTGGCTAGTAAATCGAGACTGTTTCTTCTATGAGCCAAGATTGGTTGACTGACATTTTTGATTTACTAGCAACTGCAGTGTTATCCTGTGTACATTAAAAAAACAAAACAAAAACAACATCATTTTTCTCACTTTCCTGTGTTTAGTGCATACCAACATCATTTTCTCGCTTTCCTGTTTTTAGCGCAAACCGTTCCTAACAGGAAAAAAAAAATAAAGAAACGCTCCTTGTGAGATTTGTACTTACCTGCTATACGCTACGAGTCCTGCGCCTAATCCACTACACCACTGCGGACGATCATATCGAACTGCTACTTATATCAGATTGTTCCTTTTAAAAAAACAAATTAGTTGTGTATATTCGGCGAAAACTACCGATAACAGATCAGAGATAAAATTAGCATATGCCACGCCCTTTGAACTACAGGGTCAAAAATATATGACAATACTCATAGTTTAACATTTGCAAGGGTTTCTAACACTTTGGCATCTAGTGTCATCTGCTGATAACCTAAAAAATGCAAACAGTGTGCATCCTGATCAGGCTCGACTGATCTGGACCGAAACTGCTTGACACTCTGATGGTATTTCTGAAAGAATGTTTGGAAAAAAATCAGCCGATGACAAAAAAGCAATCAAAATTACCCAGGGTACAAAATGGACACACATTAAATACAAAATCCCAACTTTGGTGCAATTCACTTTTATTCTTATTTTTTCTCATAAAACAATTTTCTTTTTCCAGCTGTTAAAACTTTATGATGCTACACGACCAGATTATATGCATGGATGAAGTGAAAGAAATTTACCTACCCCAGATCAAAATTCTAGCACTTAAAAGATGGTATTTACAAGAAATAAATAAACCCTGACAGACCCTCTGGATAGGTACTCTAATCTATTCCTAAATGCTTACATAAATCACCATGTACATGCTGAACATTCCACAACAATTGAATTCTAGTCCCTTTGGCATACAGTGTGTTTTTCTATGTACATGTAGTATTAACACCAACAAAAATGGAAATACCTACCACATCCGCTCTATGTGCGTAAATACGGGTCACAACATGTCTCCGATAATAAGTCTTTGGGATTTTTCCAAAGCTCAAGGTCCTAATGGTTGGATCTTGGTGAATTTCAAACCAACAAGAGATTTTAGGGTTGTCCTTGTTACCTGCAAGAATAAAAATGAAAGTGTTAATTCTGATATAATTATGCTCCCTTATAGTCTGGGTCTTGTCACCAGCTTTTTCTACCAAAATTGAATTACCAAACGATTTAAAAATGCTTTTAATTGACCCACATCATCTGTGATGGATTATCGCACACAAATTGATCGTCTATTTTGTATGTTAAAATTTCTAAAAAATTGTGGACGGACACCGGAGTGACTGGTATACTATTAGCTCACCTGCGGCAAATAGTCGTCTGCTGCTGATCTTTTCATACAGTTTGAACCCAGATCAATCCAGACAAAACATTGGACCTGATCTAGATCCAAAATGTTTTACACTGCATGGTTGCGTCCTTGCTGAAAGATTTTTTTGAAAATTTCATTTTAAATAAGTCAACAGATGACAAAAAAATCATGAAAAATTACTCAGCATGCTGATTAGTTTATGCTCTGTTTTAACCACATTGACCTTCAAGAATATAAACTGATTCTTTGCATGCAGAGGGTGGAGAAGTGAGGGGTGGAGTAATTTTGTTTTCACTGTCATATGCTTGTTAATGGTCTGTTTTATAAGTTTAATAAGTGGAACCCTGCAAGTTGGTTAGATATACACTGCTGAAGTTACTCTTTGCCTGAAATTGTTATCTGCTGATAACCTTTGCAAACAGTTTTAGAACCAGATCAGAACCGACAAAATGTCAGACCTGATCTGGATCCAAACTGTATGACTCCCTGATGGTGATCATGAAGGAACTATATAGTAAATTAATTTAGAAAAGACAGCAGATGACAAAATACCTAAAAATTTTCCTGGTCCTGAAGCCAGCTGATCAGGATGTATATTGTTTTCTACTCTGCTTGTAAATGCATACTAATAAGTGGAACCCTGCAAGTTTGTTAGATATACGCTGCTGAAGTTACTCTTTGCCTGCAATTGTTGTCTGCTGATAACCTTTGCAAACAGTTTTAGAACCAGATCAGAACCTACAAAATGTCAGACCTGATCTGGATCCAAACTGTATGACTCCCTGATGGTGATCATGAAGGAACTATATAGTAAATTAATTTAGAAAAGACAGCAGATGACAAAATACCTAAAAATTTTCCTGGTCCTGAAGCCAGCTGATCAGGATGTATATTGTTTTCTACTCTGCTTGTAAATGCATACTAATAAGTGGAACCCTGCAAGTTTGTTAGATATACGCTGCTGAAGTTACTCTTTGCCTGCAATTGTTGTCTGCTGATAACCTTTGCAAACAGTTTTAGAACCAGATCAGAACCTACAAAATGTCAGACCTGATCTGGATCCAAACTGTATGACTCCCTGATGGTGATCATGAAGGAACTATATAGTACTCGTTGTGCGACAACTCACTGACAGACAACTGACCGAAAGTCAACTCACAGACAAAAAATGACAGACAAAAAAAATTCAAGGACACGACAACTGAACGACAAAGACAAGTCGCCGACACGACAACTCACAGACAAAAGCCTATTATGTTTCTTTACAAAACTGATCACCATTCTCAACTTCGGCTTCACTAATCTCTAAAGCTCATGTATAACAGATTTTTTTGTACATTTTGCCGGGACATTTTGGCTTTCGATTTATAAGAATGGCATCTGGTTTTTCGTTCATCTGATCCCAGAGGGGCAAAAACAAATTAGTTTCTGAAGGCTACATTTACAAAGTGGACCTAGACTACCTTGAAGGTCTGGCGCACAATTTCTTTTATCAAGTGTGAATATTAAAACTCTGAATATAGGGATAAGGATAAAGACTATAAACTTTATTTCAGTAACCATAGAGACTAAAAGACGCCACGACACATGTACATGTATTTGTGTTTACTGAAAGCAAAGTGGTGATGTGTTCGTTCCGAAAATAAAGCAATATTGACATTGAAAAAAATATTTCTTTTCATCCTTTTTCTAGGAAAGTCTCTGTCGGTGAGTGTCGGCGAGTGTCGGTGAGTTTTTAAAAAAATTGTCTGTGTCTTGTCGCGTCGGCCAGTGGTCGTGTCGGCGAGTTGGTTTTTGGTGAAAAAGTGACGTCGCTGAGTTGTCTTGTCAGCCAGTTGTCTGTCGGTGAGTTGTCATAGATTCGTAAATTAATTTAGAAAAGACAGCAGATGACTAAATACCTAAAATTTTCCTGGTCCTGAAGCCAGCTGATCAGGATGTATATTGTTTTCTACTCTGCTTGTAAATGCATACTAATAAGTGGAACCCTGCAAGTTGGTCAGATATACACTGCTTAAGTTACTCTTTGCCTGAAATTGTTGTCTGCTGATAACCTTTGCAAACAGTTTTAGAACCAGATCAGGACTGACAAAATGTCAGACCTGATCTGGATCCAAACTGTTTGACTCTCTGATGGTGATCATGAAGGAACTATATAGTAAATGAATTTAGAAAAGACAGCAGATGACAAAATACCTGGCCCTGAAGCCAGCTGATCAGGATGTATATTGTTTTCTACTCTGCTTGTAAATGCATACTAATAAGTGGAACCCTGCAAGTTTGTTAGATATACACTGCTGAAGTTACTCTTTGCCTGCAATTGTTGTCTGCCGATAACCTTTGCAAACAGTTTTGGAACCAGATCAGTACTGACAAAATATTGGGCCAGATCTTTATCCAATCTCTTTGACTCTCTGAGAACAATATAGTAAATTAATTTAAAAAAAAAAACAGCAGATGACAATATTATAAAAAAAATTCCAGCAAGCAGAGTAAAATAGAAATGGATGCTTGTCAAGATAAATATGGTTACTATATTATAAAAAAATGCACTTGCAGCATCTGATCAGGGTCTCCACTGTTTGCTTACAAAATGGTATATAAAAATTAGATTAACTTGAAAATTAAAAGAGGTTGCAGCCTTCGTTGGTAATTATCCCATATAAGCCTAGTGTCCTTTTTGTGGGACATAATTATGCAAACAGTGAAGACCCTAATCAGATGCCGCAGAACACGGCGTCTGATCAGGGTCTCCACTGTTTGCTTACAAAGTTTTATATAAAAATTAGACTAACTTGAAAATTATCATCCCAAAAACTGGACTCGGGCTCGTCCTACTGATATGGGTTATGAAACATGCTTTTAGAGCATATGGGTTCAGGATCTCATTGTACAAGCTACATAGCGACGTCTGGATGTGTAGCATGGTGCTTTTCCGAGAGAATAACTAATTCATTCAAATATAAAACCGATTCTGAATTGGACCCTTGTTGGTAATTATTTGCGTCCCTCCAATAATTATAGGCAGTTAATTTTTAACATAAATGCTGTTGTTTTGATCGATATTGATAATTTGTTAAGATTTACGAAATTGGTTAAATGTATACCTGAATTTTCGTTTTTTACTGTGTTCTTAAAATAGAAATGTTATTTCTAAAATTAAAAGATCAAAGTTACAGACTAAGCACCTTTATGAACAAAATAATGAAAAAAGACTAAAAAAAAAAAATGAAATAGAACCAGATTTGAACCCACATCTTTTGAATGCTAAACACATCCTGTTAAATGTACCCATTAAGCTAATGAGAAATTGTAGAATTCTTTCATTCAGACAAGTAATTGTACCACAATCTAAAGCTCACTTTTTATGATGATTCCCGAAGATTGGATTTGTTTGTTTGTTTTTGTTGCTTTACGTCCCATGTCAACAGCTATGGTCATTGCGGGACGGTCAGTTCACTTAACCACACTTTTTCCTGGGCAGGCTTGAGCAAGCGGTTAACCAGTAATTTGTGCACATACTTTCGCTTGTAACTGACAACAACCCTTCTTGAATAAATCAGCGGAAGGAAGGAAAATGACCGTAGAAATTATTTCATGATCAATCTCCACGAAAGTATGGTACCGGGCCGGGATCGAACTCGCGACCCCTGGATCTGCAGTCAGACAGATCCAATTGGATGAAAGGACAATTAAAATTCATATGTCTTGGGTCAATTTTGACAAACAATAACTATAAATATAGAACATTACAAGATATTTATAGATATATAATGTACATCACACAAAGGGGGTTCATAATATATAAAGGTGTGGGGGTTCTCTTTGCTGATTTTATCTCATTTTTCCTAAGTATCCTATGAAAAAGAAATAATTTAGTCTCACTGAGACCCAATTATTTCATTTTCATAGGACATTTAAAAATTGGGGGGTGGGGGGGGAGGGGGTTCGAGCGAATCCCTGAAACTCCTCTGGATCCGCCACTGCTGATCATTTAAAAAACCAGAAAGATCTTTTTTAAGTTTTTGAATGCTTTTCATGCTTTATGTAGTCTGCTGACTTTTTTTTCAAAATTAACTTTTTTCAAACACTAGTTATTAGAATGTCTAACATTTTGGACGCAGACCAGGACTGACTTTCAATAAGTGCTGATCTAGGTCCTAACTGTCTGCAAGGTGATTAACAAATGACATTGTCTGATAAAATGGACTTGACCTAGACCTTCATTGCCTGTGTATTAAACAGGGCAATAGTAAACCTTCAAAAATTGGACTTTTTGTGATTTTTCTTTATGCTTTAACTATGAATGCTTTAACTCTTAGCATGATTGATAATTTTGTTAATGCTTTTGCTGTTGTCTGTAAGCTGCTCACCCTTAAGTTAATCTATACCCCTTATGTTCTTTCATACTTTAAAATACTGTCATGTTTTTATTCTTCTGTGGTGTCAAGCACAAAAAAAAATGCTGAAAGATCGCAAGCATTTTACAAAAGTTTTAACTTGTAATGTATAAATAATAATTTGTTTAAAGGGAAAAAACATCAAAATTTTACACTAATGATAACATAATGTGTCCAGTCTGATC
Organism: Loripinus fragilis; assembly: GCA_964019695.1. Lineage (NCBI taxonomy): Eukaryota > Metazoa > Mollusca > Bivalvia > Lucinida > Lucinidae > Loripinus > Loripinus fragilis. Next base: position 64,294,999 of record OZ026517.1, read on the forward strand.
TGGGTCCAAACTGTATGCCAACCCCTTTTTCGGTGGAGCAAAACTGTTTGTGCAATTCTGGTAGAGGGCATCATGAGGAACATTTCTGTGAAATTATTTAAAATTTGGACCATTGGCTCAGGAGAAGATGTCTTTTAAAGACATTTCTCATCATGAGCTCTGGCAACCCCTGTATTAAAGTAAGTATGGGTGCAAAGATCAGGAATCGATACAATCAAGTACCACACCTGACCCAGGATACCAATGGGAAAGTGACAAACTCACAGCCTGACAACACAAACGAGAGCCAAGAGGTCAGCTCTTCTCAGCAGGTGACCACAAGGCACACATTATCAGACGTGCACAAAGGCATAGCAAACGAAAGACAGAAAAAACATAAAAGATCCACAAAAGAAGTACCGCCTTGGGACGGTCAGTAAAATATTTTACTGGAGGCCTTCCACATGTTTGCAAAGAACATCAGCAGATGACAAAATTATCACTAGCTGATATAGGGGTAATTTACTTACCCTTTTTATTAAGCAAGCAAACAAAACAGACATCTTTGCTCCTAAACCACTGTCACAAATTATGTGGGGTATATATTGGCTTTTGTGCTGATCCTGTTGGCGTTGTGAGTCCATGTCACCATCTGTGTAGCTTAGAGGGTGTAGCTTCTGTTCCGCACATTTTCTGCAAAACCCAATGATAGAAACATTGTTCAGGCCTCCAGATAAGTGAGCATATTTGAAAATCATATTTCATTTTTCTCAAAATAAAACATATGTTGTGCCAACGTGGGTACTCAAAAGAAGCGTCTCAATGAGCCGGCTCTTCAGAAACACAAAACACATAATTATTCTGAAAAGGCTCAAATTTTTGTTTATCAGGGCCTTTGATAGTAAGGAGGGTAGGGGGAGGGGTATTAGGTTTGAGTTAAATTCATTAACCTTAATTTCAAGGTCAGATCAGCACTTTGAAATGTCTAATTTTGACCAAAATAAGAATTCCCCATGCTGTTTCCAAATGAATTAAGCTGAATTCCTGCGCCAATTGTAAATAATTTCACACAAATTATCCCCTTAACTCTTTTTAGACCAATAGAACACCCCATAGATTTTTATAAAATGAAGTTGGTCTTGTGCATTGTATATATATTAAAAGGTCACAGGTTAAAATTTCAAAAAAAAAAAAAATAATGTATGGCCAAAAAATGGAGGAGCTTTAACAACAAAAGAACGGACTTGAAATTCTATATATCCTGAGACATTATCAAGCTCTAGATAGATAAATGACTATTTTTAATGTGAATTCTGACATTCTCACACCTCCAAGTTTGACACTCAACACCTTTGGTACAATGCAACCTGTCATAAAATCTATCCTTTTCAAAAAATGTTCTCAGCAATTTTTATATGGATTTCCATATGAAGCAACAATATCAATACATGCACGGGTCCAAGAATTCTCGTCCCGGAGGGTGGATTCAAGGTGTATCTGCCATAAAAATCTTTTTTTTTGGTCCTCAACTTATTTTATAGAAGTCAATTTGTATATTTCAAAGAAAATTTTAATTTTCCATGGTTCCAGAGGGGGTCCATCAATTCTTCCAGTGGTAAGGATGGATTCCAACTTTTTCCAGGGGGGGGGGTATCCAGGTGCTCAATTATTCCCTATCTAAGCCCATATAACTTGTGTTGTGTTTTTCAAGGGGGTCTGGTCTCCCCTCTGGATCCAAGCATGCAATACTTGGATTATCTGGATGCTGTGACAAAAGTTAGATATTTGAAAAAGTTATCAATTTTGAACCTCCCTGAATACATGGTGTCTGGGAAAACAGCCATAGAGGCCTGATATTGGCCTAAATTAATTTTTTTTCCCCTTACCCGACTGACCCTGAAAAAAGCCCCTACACAAAAAATTCTATTACAATCTTTTGTTAAGATTTTTTTTATTAAATTTCATTGCAAACTTAGAGAATTGTCAATTGTAATATAAATATATATATCTTTAAAATATATTCTTAGCAAATTGTTTGTTTTGTTTGTTTGATTTGATTCTTTACGTCCAATCAACAATCTTTCAGTTATAAAGGGAAGGGTTGAACCAGTACTAAGCTAGGATAAATGTGTTTTGCTCAAGGACTACAACGCAGTGACACAGGTGAGGCTCGAACCCGCGGCCCTTTGGTCTCGAGTCAAACAAATTGTTTGTGTGCAGAAAAACCTGCCTAAAACAACCACTCTCAAGAAGAGTAAAAATTGCTTTCATGACAAACCATCACTTAATGCAGGTCAAAAGTATTGCAGAATGCTCCAAGGGGAAACAACAATATTTCCAAGGTTGGCATAACCCTTATGGTTCTGACAACTTTAGGTCAAACCATTGCAGTTTACCCTTTGCATTAAATCTGTAATGTTTACAACAGTTTCGACCCCGATCAGGTCCGGCATTCTGTCCGGGCCTTATCAGGTTCCAGACTGCTTGACACTTCTGAGTTTATGACAAGTTGAAGTTGAACCTATGTATTTTAACTTAGCAAAAAACATTTACATGACATTGTCATCTGCTTATAACCCTTTCAAATAATTTGGACCCAGATCAGGCCGACATTTTGTCCAGACTTATCGGGGTTCAGAATGTTTGGCACTTGAATGGATATGACAAGTTGGAGTTAAACCGATGTTTTTTAACTTTGTGTAACATCTGTACATGACATTGTCATCTGCTGATAACCCTTTCAAACAATTTGGACCCAGATCAGGCCCGATTTTTTGTCCAGGCCTTATCGAGGTTCAGAATGTTTGGCACTTTAGAGGTTACGACAAGTTTAAGCTGAACCTGTATTTTAACTTTCCGTTAAATTTTCATGTGACATTGTTATCTGCCGATATCCATTTCAAACAATTTGGACTCAGATCAGGCCTGACATTCTGTCCAGTGTATTTCCTCTCTGCATAGAAGCTTTACCTGAAATTGTCATCTGCCTTTAACCTTTGTAAACATGATACATCAGTACATAGAACAGTCTGCTGAGATGTAACATCATAGACCAGCTCACAACAGAGACTCTATCTACAGAGGACAGTCTGCTGAGAAGAAACATGATACACAAGTTTGTAGCTCTTATCAACAGAGAGCAGCCTGCTGAGATGAAACATGATAAACAGGTTTGCAAATCTATCTACAGAGGGCAGTCTGCTGAGTATAGTGTGAAACATCGGTTTCCAGCCATATCTACAGCGAGTAATCTGCTGAGGATTAATATGAGAAACCGGTTTACAACCAGGTCTACAGAGGGCAGTCTGCTGAGATTAAATAGTAAGATTGCAGTGTAATCTGTTTTTAAATTTCCTGTGTAGTTGCCATGGTACCGTTTATATTTCTGTGTTACCACAACTGTGTGTTTTAAGTTGTGTATTGAAAGGGCTCTTGTTTACATAACCTCACCTGTGTAGAGGGATGTATTCTCGTCAGCCCTCGTCATTGTGGTGCTTGGATGGAGGGGAAAAAGAATACTATTTTTTTGATTGGTAATTATCATAACTCCAAAAATAAAATTATAAATGTTATATATGCAAATATATAGAGAAAATATTTTTGGATAATAATTATATGTTTCCTTTATGCATTCTCATGCCTGCATCTCGTGATTAACTGATCCGAGCCAATCAGGTTGCAGCATCGTTCTTCCCGCTCTCATGATACAGGGCCGTAATCTTTCTTGCACACGATCCCACTCGTGTGCATATTGTTTTGAAGGCAGCAGCCAATCACAATCATTTGCTATTTTGCAGCAGCCAATCAAATTGAATAACTGGGAGTGCGCGAGAATTAAGCCAGCATCCCATCAGTTTAAGTTTTGTTGCAATCAAGGAAAGACGTTTTGGAAACATTATTTGGATTCTATTTTGGAAAATTAAACTGAACTTTCAAACAACAACACAAATAAAATTAACAATGTGAAAACGCTGATAATTAACATGTAGAAAACGCTCATCCATCGCTTAAATCGGTATCAATTGTTTCCAGAAACATGAACATTTAAGCCTACGGAAAAGCCTTTCCGCTTAAAGCAAGGATGTGATTCCACCCAGGAACTGTAAATATATTGCAATGAGAATTATAAATGGGATACAGTTTAGTTCCGTTATTCCCTCTGTAAACGAGTCATCACCGAACTGTATATATGAGTAACATTTGGGCCATTGCTGGAACATTAGTGTAGTTTCAACCGGATCCAATATGGCGGACACAGCAATACTAAAAACATGGGTTGTTAAAACTTTCTTCCGTATACCGATGTGGTATGTTATTTCACAATCAGAGGAGGATAAATTATTTAATTACATTATTACAGAACAGAGAAATGCTTATATGGCGCGTGCCCTTGATTGTTCGACCATTTGTGACGGTCGTGACTGTTATTTTTGTTGCGATGACGATGTTTCTCCGTTGTGTGCCAGTTGTGTTAGCTTCGCCAGGCCCAATTAATTGAGTAGTGTATTATAGATAGACATGGCAGAAATGGAAGGAACTGGTTTGGTCGCTGACATGTCTCCCTCTGATCAGGTGATCAAATTTTGTTTGGAGAACAATCTTCAAAGAGGGGTAATTGATGAACTGTTAGACAGGGGTTTTGACAGTCTACAGGCCCTGAGTCTAGTGGACACAGAAGACTTAAAATCCCAGAGGATACCTGTTGGTCAACGGCGACTTATTATTCACATCGCGAAGTCGCTCTCTTCGACTGTAGATCGGCAGAAATCTCAAAGCTCCAGTTCGGCAGTGCCCACCCCAGAGATTAACACTGCCCAAACACCAGACGTATACCAACAAACCCTTATGAACTCCCTTCTCACCCAGCAAGCCCAGCTTGCTACTGGACAATCTGATGTTGCGCAAAATCTGTTAAACCAACCACCTTCTACTGACAATTTACCAGGACACTCTCAGCCATCATGGCAGGACCCACAAGTCCATTTATCCACGGCAACTGGTAAGTCAACCTCTTCATACCTTGATATTTGTGACTTCGTTCCCAATGCGGTTGAAGAAGAACTAGTTATCGGTGGGCAGGGGGACCAACAGGTCATTGTTAAATCTGGGCCTAAAAACCCTAAGTTGGAAAATATCACTTTGTCCCAGTGGTCTATAGCCAATTTGGCTATTTTATATAAACTGGCAGGGGAGGGTAAATTAATGGGTGAGAACCTCATGGATTATCTTTCTTATACCACCAAAGTGTATCAGCTTGTCCAAAGGTTTAGCCTAATTTCTGTGCTGCTATATAATCGGGAATACCGCCGCTTGCAGGCTTCAATGAATTTCAGATGGGGCACAGATGTCCAGCACCTCCACACCCTCCACCTCCAACAAAGGGATAAATCATCTGCCCAAACTAACTTCTCTGGGGGCTCAAAACTTAAGAGTGGTACCACAAGCCAAGGTCAAAAAAGGGGAGATAGGCGTGAGTTGGGCATTTGTCGTAATTTTAACACACCAAAGGGATGCAACTATCCACAGTGTAAGTTTAAGCATGCCTGAATTGTACCAGGCTGTAATAAGTCACACCCCGTTATGGCCCACATTTCAGAAAAAAAACTAGGTGTAGAGGTCCGGCCTTTGCCTGGTCTTAATCTGACAGCTTGGGAAGAAGAACTCCATGATGACCCTGACAAAGAATTTATCTTAGATGGTATTAAAAATGGCTTTGATATTATTGACCCTGAATCTGATGTTTTCCCTGTTACATGTGCTAATCATCCATCTGCAAGACCAAACAGCCCTCTTTATGCAAAAGCTAGTAATCAAGTTTTAAAAGAAATAGAATGTGGCAATTATGTGGTATGTGATGAAGCCCCCAAAGTTGTGAGCCCCATGGCTGCCATTCCCAAGCCGGATGGTGGTGTGCGCCTAATCCATGACTGTTCCAGACCACATGGCCGGGCTGTAAATGATTACAGTTCCAGCGATTGGAAACAGAAGTTTGCACGAGTTGACGATGCAGCTTCTCTTATGACAGAAGGTTGTTACTTTTCAAAAGTGGATTTAAAAAACGCATATAGATCCGTGGGAATTTCAAAAAAAAGTCAGTTAGTTACAGGCCTGCAGTGGGAATTCTCAGGCAAAACCGTTTACATGAGAGATACTAAATTACCATTTGGAGCCCGTTTAAGTCCTTGTATTTTTCATCGTCTCACCCAAGCTGTCAAAAGGATTATGGCCCGGAGGGGGTTTGACCTCTTAATTGTATATCTTGATGATTTTCTTATAATATCAGATTCTAAGGAGGCATGCGCAGAAGCCTTATCTGTTTTAATTTCACTTCTCCGGAAGTTAGGGTTTGCAATCCACTGGGGTAAAGTTGTTGATCCAACTCAGAAAATAACATTCTTAGGTGTTGAATTAGACTCAATCCAGATGTGCATGAGACTTCCCCATGATAAAGTTTGCAATCTCCGACAGGAGCTCCAGAGCTTCCTGGGTCGCAAACGTGCTACAAAAAGGCAATTGCAATCACTTGCTGGTCGATTATCTTGGGCTGCCGCCGTTGTTAAAGGTGGGCGAGTTTTTCTCCGCCGTATTTTCAACAAAATAAGTATGCTCCGGCATAGTGGTCACCGAACATTGGTTTCGTTGGATATCCGCCAAGATATTGTATGGTGGTTTCAGTTCATGCAATCATTTAATGGGAAGTCCTTATTGCTTGACAAAACCCCAATTGAGTGTGTTTATACAGATGCATGTGATGAAGGTGCAGGGGGTTCTTTTGGAAAAGACTGGTTTTATTATAACTGGTCCCAAGATTGGCCTGTGGCAGCAGACTTCCATATAAATGAAAAAGAAGTTCTGGCTGTAGTCCTTGCCGCATACAGGTGGGCACATCTCTGGCAAAATAAGAAAGTAGTGATATATTCAGATAACTCTGTAACTGTGGCCTCATTAAATAAGGGCACATCTCGTAATCAGACAATTATGAAAAGCCTGCGCTGTCTGTTCTGGTTATCATCTATGTTTAACTTTCACCTGGTTGCCCGATTCATTCCAGGAATTTTTAACACAGTGGCAGACAGTGCATCCCGTGTCCATACTCCAGGATTTTTGGAGTCCCTTTTGCCATTTACTGATTATTCCCCTTTGCATTTTCACATGTCCTCAAAAAGCTTCATGTTTTTGCTTGACAGGTTCCCAGATGGGCCCTTCAAGACCCTTAGTTGGCAATACTAAATCATCTGGACAGCTCCCACTCTCCACAAGTCTTGATAAGGAGGTCATTCAATACAGATCTAGCAGATTTGCTTCATCAACGGCAAGGACTTACTCTATTCATTTGAACGCATACTTAGATTTCTGTGGCAAATTAGGAATTAATGTGGTACCTATTTCACAAACTGATTTGGGAAGATATATTGCTTATTTGTCTAGACGCCTCTCTTTTAGTTCTGTCGACAATATCTTAATATTGTTAGATTGGTGCACCTGGAGTCTGGGTTGAAGAATCCACTTGAAGACAATTGGTATGTTACCTCCATTTTAAACGGGGTAAGGCGAGTTAAGGGGGATACATCAAAACAAAAACTGCCCATAACCCTGGACATCTTAAAGGGTATCTTTATTAAGTTAAATTTGACTCAGTCTTTTGATAGAGCTTTCTGGGCAGCTTGTCTTGTTGGGTTTTACTCATTTTTTTGTAAATCTAATCTTCTTGTCAAATCCCACATTGAATTTGATCCCTCTCGTCATTTATGTGCCAAGGATGTGCAATTCACAACTGAAGGGGCGATCCTGACAGTAAGATGGTCTAAAGTTATACAGTTTCGAGAAAGACTCTTGCATATCCCTTTGCCAAAAATACCTAATTCCCCATTTTGCCCATCTACTGCATTGCTTCATCTTATGCTAGAAAACCCAGTGAGGTCTTTTAGCGTCCCTTTGTTTCGCTATAGTTTTGCTGGTGCTTCTCATATCCCCTTAACATACAAACAGTTTTCAGACAAACTGCATCATTGCCTAGGGGCCATAGGTATCCAGCCATCTGATTACTCTGGGCACTCCTTCCGTCGTGGTGGTGCATCATATGCCCTTCAGTGTGGCTTACCCACAGACCTAATTAAATTACAAGGGGATTGGAGCAGCAATGCTTATGAAAGGTATCTACATCCATCTTTTGAGCTGCGTAAACAAGTGGCTGGGAAAATGGGGAATTCTACGTCAAAGTTTTTCACTTAATATTCTTCAACTGCAGGTGATATGAGGTCTGATAGGTAATAGGAGGTTGACTTGCAAATGAGATATTTGGTTGTTTTGGTGTGTACCGTACATGTATATACATACATACCATAAACAACTGTATTATGCTGCCTAAGCTGTTTAATTTTCAGTTTTAATTCTACCCCTACACAATTTCTACTTGCCTTTGGGAGTTTGGAGGTATATATATTGAAAATTTCCCATTTACTATGAACTTTAATTGGTCCCACCAATTTAAGTTGTGTGTCTAATTGATTTTGTATTTATTGAAATATATGGAAATTTTCAATTATATGGTTTCAGATTCCCAAAGGCAGGTTTTGTGTTTTATTTACCCATGTTCATCCTCATAGATGAACATGTTTTGGAGTGCAGCGAATGAGACTAACGAAAGTTATCTTCAGCGACTGCACTCTAATATACGTATCAGGAAATTTAATAGTAAGATTGCAGTGTAATCTGTTTTTAAATTTCCTGTGTAGTTGCCATGGTACCGTTTATATTTCTGTGTTACCACAACTGTGTGTTTTAAGTTGTGTATTGAAAGGGCTGTTGTTTACATAACCTCACCTGTGTAGAGGGATGTATTCTCGTCAGCCCTCGTCATTGTGGTGCTTGGATGGAGGGGAAAAAGAATACTATTTTTTTGATTGGTAATTATCATAACTCCAAAAATAAAATTATAAATGTTATATATGCAAATATATAGAGAAAATATTTTTGGATAATAATTATATGTTTCCTTTATGCATTCTCATGCCTGCATCTCGTGATTAACTGATCTGAGCCAATCAGGTTGCAGCATCGTTCTTCCCGCTCTCATGATACAGGGCCGTAATCTTTCTTGCACACGATCCCACTCGTGTGCATATTGTTTTGAAGGCAGCAGCCAATCACAATCATTTGCTATTTTGCAGCAGCCAATCAAATTGAATAACTGGGAGTGCGCGAGAATTAAGCCAGCATCCCATCAGTTTAAGTTTTGCTGCAATCAAGGAAAGACGTTTTGGAAACATTATTTCCCACCCATCCAACACCCAATAACTGTATATATTAGATTAGGAATGTAGTTAGTAGTTCGGAACCATATGATTTTTTTTTTCACTCATAACAATACATATTCACAATGTGACACATACGTGTACTGTGTTCAAACAAGAACTGTGCTTCTGTAACTGGAAAAACATGTTGTGTTAGCCTTTCATGTGATCATAAACTAACTTGGTATTCATGAATGTGTCTCGGATATATTATATGGTGCAATTCCATTGCCTGGACCTTTATTAATAGGAATATATTGTGAACATTTCTAGTGACAGTGGTATACCTTAAATTGAACGTTTCTAGCAAAGGAAATATATATTGAACATTGGAGGTATATCAATCATATTATTCCACTGATGGGCCCCTATTTGGGGCTATTATCGTGAACATTTTCAGGGACAATGATATATACATGGAGGTATATATATTGAAAATTTCCCATTTACTATGAACTTTAATTGGTCCCACCAATTTAAGTTGTGTGTACGTCTAATTGATTTTGCATTTATTGAAATATATGAAAATTTTCAATTATATGGTTTCAGATTCCCAAAGGCAGGTTTTGTGTTTTATTTACCCATGTTCATCCTCATAGATGAACATGTTTTGGAGTGCAGCGAATGAGACTAACGAAAGTTATCTTCAGCGACTGCACTCTAATATACGTATCAGGAAATTTAACATAATATAACAGTTTGCAACTCTATCTACAGAGTGCGGTCTGCTGAGCTGAAACATGATACACCGATTGCGATTCTACCAGCCGAGATGAAACCTGCTACACTGATTTGCAACTCTACCAACTGAACGCAGTCTGCCAAGTTGAAACATGATACACCAGTTTGTGATTTAATATTTATTTTATTTTTGCAACTGTAGTATCCACAGAGGGAAACATGATACAAATACAGAGGGCAGTCTACCAGGCAGAGTAGCCCAGTCGATAATGTGCTTGCAGGGGTCATGAGTTTGATCCTGAACCAGTCCCATACTTTTGTGGAGATTGATCCTGAAACAATTTCAACCGTCATTCTCCCTTCTGCTGAATCATTTAAGAAGGGTTGTGGTCAGCTACAAGCGAAAGATTGTGCACGAAGTACTGGTTAACCGCTTGTTCAAGCTTGCCCAGGAAAAAGTGTGCATGGTTAGGTGAACTGACCATCCAACAACGACCATAGCTGTTGACTGGGACGTAAAGCAACAATACAAACAAACAAACAGAAGGCAGTCTGCTGAGATGTGACATGATACATGGCTTCGCAGTCATGAATATCTACACTCCTTGTGAAGACCACATTTATGAAATTGAGCTACCCAAAGAAATTGACATCAAAAATCCATAGACTATTAGTGTATAACAATCCATATTATTACCCAACAAATTATATAAAGAGTTATTAAGCATTTTTTACTGTTTAGCAACTTTTCCGTCTCTGTCGGTTCGATCCGGTTCAGGAACTGTTTCCCAGTCACGTGATAGGCTGATCAGCTGTACATTGATGACGTCAAACGTATTACTTAGCAGCGTCACGCTGTAGGAAAGTTTGGTTTGACTTGATTCTTTACGTCCCAGTCAACAGTTTTTCAGTTATGTCAGGATTGAACCAGTACTAAGCAAGGATTATTGTGACAACGCAGTGACGCCGTTGAGGCTTAAAACCGCAACACTCAAGCATTTTACCACTTAGCCACTGCGCTCTCTACGCTGTATAATATAAGGATTTGCTTCAAAACGGAAAATTTCGCCTAATCTGTTCAAGTTTGGTTTCAAAGTGTTCCACTCATTCTAACTAAGAAAACAAGTACCCAGACTCTATGTTTCTGACCACAAACAACGAAGTGATTGGAAGTTTAAAGAGCCACTCCCGCCATAACAAACCGTACGCGCATCAGCATCCCACTTATTATTACCCTTTGTTAGTTTTGAGTTGGGTAATAAAACAACTATTTCATTCCTTTCTGTGCAACAGTCAAAACTATCACCCCCTCGGTGCTGTGAATGACCCGATGCACTGTTCATCAGGTCATCCACAGCACCTCGTGGGTGATAGTTTTGACTGTTGCACAGAAAGGAATGAAATGGTTGTATACTGTACTCACTTTTCATTGAAAGTTCAGGATATTTCAATGACTAATCTATCTATCTATCTATCTATCTATCTATCTATCTATCTATCTATCTATCTATCTATCTATCTATCTATCTATCTATCTATCTATGTGCACTGCGACAAACATATCTGTACTGAAATGGTCTTATAAAATGTTGTTGCTTAACTGTTGACATTTAGTGTCTATATACGAATTCAAGCAACACCAATGTGACTGCAAAGATCGATATTTCTAAGCGTTTGACATAATAATTTGGGAGCTAAAGACTTGTATTTTCTCGTCTTTCATCGTGTTATGATTGTTGCAGCCTATTGCAAACTACGATTTTGCCATTTTTTGAAGGTTATCTTGAGGGAAACACAAAAATCAAAATATCGATAAAACATGTGGTTTTCATATTCGGCAGTACTTGACAACCACTGCTAACTGGAAGTGCGGTCCCGAGAATTGTTTAAATGGATACAATGACACATAGGAAAGCTCCTGTTTTAAGAATACAGTAGTTTGCTTTAATAGACTCTTTTCACATTGTTAGTGCGCATGCGCCAAAGTGTCTTGTTCCGCATTATCTCCGCGAGAAAACACGTTAAGGGGCAACCTTTATACGGCTGCCTTACAATACACAATGGAATATGGAAAACAATTAAAAGAAAAAAAATTGCAAATAAAGATTTGACAAAAGCAAAATTAAATGATAAATGTTACAAAAATAAGCGATTGATTCCAATATTCTGAATATTTGAGATCAGAAAGATATCTAAGCAATTCCACGACTGCATTTTTTCCAAATGAGCGGATGCATTACTTTGGAGGTCATACATTATAACATACACTGTATCAATAATTTCCTTCCATACTATGCGTTTGCGAGCAGTGAACAGTCTGGTTAGCTTCATGTTTATTCAATGTATACATGGTCTATGATTACATTCCACACACTTGGCGTCTAAACAGGGTCTTTCTGGTTAAAATAAGTGGTAAAATACATTTTAAAGGCCATCCCGCGAAAAAGCTGTCTTGCAGGTTTTTGACTGAGTAAGTCTCAAACCAGTCTGTTCAGCTACAAAGACAAGCTAAAAATGAAATTTTGCAGTAAGCAAGTGCAGATATTATACTTTCCAACAAGCGAACAATAAAGGCGCTGATCAGACTGCGTGGATACGAAGACAGGCCTGCACCTTTATTGTTCGCATGCACAAAAGTCAGGCTTTCTCGCGTCGCGATCGAGGCCCATTTTAATATCTCCCACTGTGCATCCTGTCCTTTAATCCTATGCCTGGGGCCCTTTAAAAGCAATAAAAGCACACGTGCCTGGCACGGGCATGATAGATTTATGAAGTGATTCTCTAATTTGTACTTATTATCACTTATACGTAAAAGTCTTAACCAGTGGACTGGTGTTTTAAAAATATAGATATGAGTCTTCATCTACATCCATAATTTGTGTGTGCGAGCAGCTATGGTTCTCGCGAGCCTGCGCATAAGCAGACATTGTGTAGAAATGATGTCAATTAAAGGGTATATGATTGGAGGTAATTACTGTTCGATTTCCACATTTATCGCATATGCTTAGTCATTATGGCCATACACGCACGTTTATTTGGTAGCATGCAGTACCATGCGTGCGCTACTGCCTGCTTATCTAGTGGAGCTGGAACCCTTAGGTCTGTTTTCTGTCTGAGCCTGTGTTTACCACATGCACCGTCTTTCTTTATGTGCACTCAGACACAACATTGGATCCGATGTGTGTGCAAGCAGCGAATGCCCTGGTGAGACTGTGCATTTGCACAGGCTCGTCTGAGTTGTTGATAGTAGCATAACAGACTCGTGTGTTTTATTAGTTGGCATGTGTTTCAAAAAGTTTTTGAGATTTCGTGCCTGGAGTAGAAGCGATTTCGTGCCTTACAAGCCGATTTTAGCTCGAGATCAAAGTATATTTTGCACTGAATAAAGCGATAAATACTGAAAATTTATAAAATGTAAATGAAAACATTAATCTATCTAATTCCTAGAAAAAGATATCTTATTCTATCGGTGAAAGGCCAAAACAATCGGCTTATAAAGCATCACTATGTGTTTTGCCAATGTAACTAATGATCACTAATAAGCAATCTGCCCCATCATTTTCAAAAACGTTTTTATTGATTTTTCAATTGAAGAGCGATTGCTAAGGGAGATAACAATGTGAAAGGGGTCTATTAAAAATAAAAAGTTATCGATGTGAAATTCCGTATCAGGCCTTGTGGCCCTATCTTCTCCAATGTTTACAAACGTCTTACGATGTAGGTTGAGTGACTAAAATGTAAAGTTTCCACAAATGTAATTAACATATAAAACATCAAGCTTACTGATTTTGAATCTTTGAAATCATTTTAGTGTAGATCTATCTGTCAAAAGATGAAAATTAAAGGGGTTGACATTTTAAGTCATTTTAATTAATTAAATGCCTAATCTAATTTAAGCTTTTTGCTAAGCTTCAAAGTGCCACTATAATCCATAGTTCTTATAATTTTATAAGCGTAATTTAAATTTGGTATGATTTTTCTCGCCAATATTAAGCATGTGTCTTCTTAAGTGCTCAAAAGAACCGTCTCAATGAGATGGTTCTTCTTTGTAACCACAACATTTTTTTTTCTCAGTCCAATATTAAAAAATGTGTTTTGGGTGCTCGAAAGGACTGTCTCATTGAGACGGTTCTTTTGAGTACCCACAACATATGTTTTGGGTGAGAATTAAATGGAGAAAATGGTTTCCAACGGGCGCTCTTATCTGGAAGCCTGAATAAATTATAGCTGTATTATATACAGCTGATAAGGTCTGCTCTCCACTGATCGACCTCATCTTTTGGTCTATCTGCACCCTATCTAGGTTTCGTCTTTTGCCTAAGAGCCTTGAAACCATGCAGCCATCATGGTGATCAGGGTCTCTTGAGCCCCTTTTATCCCACCTTTTTGAGTTTCATCAATTCCTTCCCCTAGATAGATCGCAAAGAAGGATCTCTTATTTATATGCTCATAATATATATTTTAACAATAGAAAATATACTTGTACAGTCTTTCACTTTGTGTGTCGGTAAAATAGCCTTGCTGGCTAATGTTTGAGATGTTAAAATTGAATGCCAACTTTAAATAAAGTTTCTTGTATCTTGATAGAAACTTTCTTTTCGAATTTAAATCTTGACAGGACAGAGGCCTTGAGTGCCGCCACCCTTTACAACAGACATTTAGCGGAAACGACAAGCAGAATGAATAAAGCCAATGGACTGAGTACGAACTGCTTTGGGGACGAAACGCAACATTTTTTTTCGCTTCAACAGACGAATTAGGAATGAAACAACGCGATCTGTATGATTTCTTACCTCCAAAACATTCTTTCTCTCTTTTTCTGCCATTGAATACAGATGACTAGTTATTTAAACAAAGAAAAAACAAGAACATTTTCTGTGGCACATTTGCCTTGTTCGGTATTAGTACACAATTACAGTCTTCCACTTTGGTAGCCCACGAAAATAGTACCTTTAGAAATTTAGCACTTGCCGTTTCTGGGCCCTTTATGGCGTAAATGGGTGCTTTATTCGACTTTAAATGTACATGTGATTCAACATTGGTTTATGTTTGTCAGGCTGATGCAGAAAAATGCATCTTTGTGTGGACTATTTTGTCACAGGCTCCCCGGCGCACTCCCCAGGTAACGTCTGACGTGGGTCGGATTTCAGCCCGGATTTTTTGACTGTTCCCCAAAGAACGGAGAATGCTGAGAAAACGAGATTATCAAGGTAGGTTGTCTTTTCACTTTTTTGATAGGTGAATGACAGATCTTGCCACTCACAGACAGAAAAAAGTCCAAGCAATGTCCTGGAAAAATTTGCAGATGCTCGAATTCTGCCTTTTTACATGGAGTTGAATGGGACCGATTAATTGTGCACCGAACCCTATAAGAGAGAAGGCGAAAAAACGAAAATCTTTGTAAAACAGTCATTTTTCAATGAATTCAGATGAAATTTCGCACACAGATCAGGAACCAAAATAGAAATAATTTGAAATTATTTTTGGAAGAAATCTAAATTTAAATTTTAAAATTTTATTGAATTTTAGTTTAAATTTTAATTTTTTCTTAAAATCATTTTTAAAGCCTGGTTCTCTCGAGGAAAGACTCAAATTGCATTATATACCAAAAAATGCAATTAAATGGCCATACACAAACAGTTTTGACCAGGATTTGACTAATCAATCCGAGCAGGCTGACCGTGATACTCCGTTTTTGCAGACTGGCTAGCACTGCTGTGCAAGTTGATTTTTGTGATTGTATTCCCTTTTCTACTGAAATGTGCTATGAGTGCTTACTCACTTTAACTGTACAAGTATGGTGACTTAGCATATGGGTATTTATTAAAACACTCTTAGGATACTAACACTCATTAGAACCGCCTCATAGAGATGGCACTTAAAGGAATAATGATGAGGATCCGCATGGACTGGTCGGGACCATTCCCCCAAGCAGGTTCCCTGGCCTCATTGCTTAGACCAATAAAATTCAATTGTATTTGGCTGTTCAACTCACCAGGTTTAGGCTGTACTAATTTGAACACAAACTTAAACTTTTTCAGCTAAACAAATCAACTGCAGCCCCCCCCCCCCCAGCTTCACCCGAGATCAAATTATGTTCTCATTTCGACCACGTAAACAGTAGTATTGTTTGGTACTCATTAGAATCGCCTCACACTCAAAATTGTTTTAGAAGCTACTCATTAGAACCGCCTCACATAGATAATGATATAACACAGTTATTTAAGCTCATTTAGTTACCTAAACCCCAATGAAGCACATTCACACATATACTCGTATTATATGCTTAAGTGGGTTGTGATATTTCTCGTTCGACGAGGCCGTTCTAATGAGTAATCTTTACTTACAGTCTTTTAAGAAATTTCAAATTTGGGATATAGTTTCATCAAAAAAAGAGGATGAGCAATTTCCATTATGCTATGGGCATTAAATCTAGACCTAGGTCTCAAATCTTTCCCACTCTGGCCATTTTGGTAGCATGTAAATTACCGAATATTTCACATTCAGAACTAGCAGTGTAGATCATGATTAGAATGAAATGATGTGTTTCGTCCAGCATCAGGCACTCATCAGTGAAGCTGCTCTACTTCAGACACAAAGTAAGTGGTATAAATTGCTGTTTTCAGCATGCTTGGGTGGAACGTAGCTTGGTTTTGGGGGCAAATTTGAATGTGATTCAAAACTGTTCGCGATTTTGCTTAAAATCACTTTAAAATTTGATTTTTTAGCTTCAGTTTTTAAATTTTGTAACCAAAGTTTGTGTGAGATTATCCTTTAATGACTCTTACAGATGCCTTAACTTTCTTTTTTGCTTTTGGGTTATTGAGATTCATTGAAATAATTGAAACTATGAACTTTTTCATCAGACTAGTTTGAATAATTGAGCTTTTGCTTGTGTCAGCTTGTGAGGGGGGTCACATATGAAATCCTAGATTTGTATCGCTTTTTGGTGACTGAGTTAGTCTTTTTGGACGATTATTTGCTTAACTATATAAGTTTGATATGTCACAGAGACAAAATTTAAAAATTCGAAAATTTGCAGATTCTTGAAGGTATTAGTACACAATTACAGTCTTCCACTTTGGTAGCCCACGAAAATAGTACCTTTAGAAATTTAGCACTTGCCGTTTCTGGGCCCTTTATGGCGTAAATGGGTGCTTTATTCGACTTTAAATGTACATGTGATTCAACATTGGTCTATGTTTGTCAGGCTGATGCAGAAAAATGCATCTTTGTGTGGACTATTTTGTCACAGACTCCCCGGCGCACTCCCCAGGTAACGTCTGACGTGGGTCGGATTTCAGCCCGGATTTTTTGACTGTTCCCCAAAGAACGGAGAATGCTGAGAAAACGAGATTATCAAGGTAGGTTGTCTTTTCACTTTTTTGATAGGTGAATGACAGATCTTGCCACTCACAGACAGAAAAAAGTCCAAGCAATGTCCTGGAAAAATTTGCAGATGCTTGAATTCTGCCTTTTTACATGGAGTTGAATGGGACCGATTAATTGTGCACCGAACCCGTTCGTACACACATTTTGCTAAGTCTCGGTCCAATCAAGTATCGGCTTTTAGTAAAAGTAACAAAGAGGGGAAAGATCAGGAATCGATACACACCAATGGGAAAGTGACAAATTCACAATTAGACATCACAAACGAGAGCCAAGAGGTCCCAGCAGTGACCACAAGGCATCAATAAACAGAGGTGCACAAATGCATAACAAATACAAGACAGAAATAACATAAATCATCCACAAAAGAAGCTCCGCCTTGGAATGGACAGTAAAATATTTTAATTGGAGGGCTTAAATAAAATATCTTTACAGAATGTGAGTAAGAGCAAAATAAACATTATATAAAATTGTTCCATGTCCGGATCCAGAAAGATGAATCAAATTGTTATCATTCAAAACGTAGGCATGGGTCCAGGAACTCTAGAGTTTAAGTAATTTCTGGAAGTGTGTGTGTGTGGGGGGGTATGTAGGACTGATCCTGTTCCTTACTTTTATAAATGACCTGCCGGTTAACATAAGGTCTTCGATCTGTGGCCAATCATTGGAAAATGAAGTTCAATGTGGCCAAATGTCACTCTATGAGAGTGACTCGGCCATAGAGTGACTCGGCATCAGCATTACAAACAAATTCTCTTTGATTATTCCCTTCACAAGAAAACTTTGGAAAAACTTAGTCAGCAAAATACCTTGGTATAACCATCTCTGATAATATGGATTGGGGTCAACACATTTCAGAAATCATTCCAAAGCAACTAAAGCACTCGGTTTCCTTCGCAGGAATTTGGCTTTTGCAACTACGAGTACTAAGGAAGTTGCATACAAAACTTTGGTTAGGCCTAAACTAGAGTATGCAGCACCTTTTTGGAGCCCTTACTCAAAGCTTCAGATTAATCAGGTAGAGAAAGTTCAGAGGACAGCAGCCCGCTGGACCTGCCGGAGATGGTGAAACACAGGTAGTGTCGGTGAGATGCTCAATGTGCGTGAGTGCCATCTCTCGAGGCCTGTAGGGATCGGTTCTCCCCTCTCCTCTTTCATAAGATACATTGTGGTGCTGTGTCTATAGAAAAAGACAAGTACCTGACCCTGCTCACATTTTGAAATCTACCAGGTCATCAAACAGTGCCCAATATTGTAGATACTTGACATACAGTGATGCCCTGAAGAACTTTTTTTCCGCAGACTATTCCACAGTGGAATAGTTTTTCTCCTTCTGTGGTCAATTCCCAGACCACTGAGGAGTTTAGGGCACTCCTAAATTAGTAAAAAGCACAGCCAACAGATTATATTTTCTTTTTTCTCAAAATTCAAAAATTTGCGTAATGATCAGTATCGATTGAGCAAGTGTCTGAAGAAAAAAGAAGGGGGGCAGGGGCGGGGGCTATCAGGTGGTAGAGGGTGGTGATTTTTTAGTTCCAAAACAAGATGGTGGAGCAGTGCCTACATGGGTGAAAATATTTGTATAACTTGATTTATTGTGGAGTACTCCAAAGTGTCCAGTTTTACTTGTTTTAGGTGGTTGTTCTGGCACATAGACAGGCCTTGAAATATCTTAAAATAGGCACTTGCCCTGCATCACAAAAAATATTGGCATGTATGGGAAAATGATAATTTACCTTGGAAATCATCCAAATTTTCACTTGCCCTGCAACCTGAGGCACTCGTAAATACGAGCGGACGAGTGGATTTTTTGAGCCCTGATAGAGTACTAATCCAGTCGGCCCAGTACACTGTACTATTGCAGTAATTAAGTCATATGCATATCGCCTCTCCGACCTTTTATCCGCTAATGTTGTCTGCTGATAAATAAAATATTAAGCAAACAGTTTGGACCAAGATCCGGTCTAACACATTGTTGGGCCTGATCTGGATTCAAACAGTTATTGCTTAAAGGAGGCACGGTTTGTTTGACTGTGCATGTCAAAACAAACCTACTAATTATCCCTTAAGACAAAGTCAGAATCCAACTGTTTGTCATTCTGTTGATATTGACTGAATTTGTTTTGAAGAAGTTAAATCATGAAGAATCAGCAGACAACACAAATGCTAAAATCATATTACCTCTCAACTATTTAACAAAAACTGTTAAAGTAGACAAATGTTTTATTTTTATTAGCTGATATAAACAATATTAGTTTTATTACTATGCCCAAGCAAATTCAGAAAAAAAAAACACCACAATATCAAACAGCTTGGATCCTGATCCTGTAATCTGTACCTGAGATGTAGGGCCTGATCTGGATCTAAACTCTTTGCAAAGTGATTAAAGAGATAAAACAAGCAGGTGGCCCTAACAGGTGCAGCTTTACTGTGAATACAGGTATATGGGCAGCATAATGTGAAAAACTGTCTTTGGGTTTGTGACCAAGTAAATCTAATATACAGTTTACCCGCTTGCTTCACTACAACATGCAGCAACTGAGCTGGATCCATACCATTTACAATATAAATGTGAATAAATGCAGAAAAAATACTTTGCCATTGAATAAAATCCACTAAGGATGAATACTGTGCAGAAAAAAAATCCCCATGGGGAAAAATCCCTGCAGGGAAAAATTCCTGCGGGGAAATATCCCCGCGGGGATTTTTCCCCATGGGGAAAATAAAAATGTTAATATATACTTGAAACATACTCAAATGTGTCAAACAGATTGCAAGAGTGAACCTAAGCTTGATTTTAGACCCTTAAACAGAAGTTTTAAAAATCCCCGCGGGGATTTTTTCTCCAAAAATCCCTGCGGGGGAAAAATCCCCGCGGGGAAAAATGAAAAATTGTTATTACTGGTGGACATTCATTTTTACACACCATTAACATGAGATCTTGTCATATTTGAATAAAAAGATAAGTTTTAGAATTTTCGAAAATCCCCGCGGGGAAATTTTTCGCACGCGGAAAAAATCCCCGCGGGGATGGTGAACAATCCCCACGGGGAAATATTTTCCCCGCGGGGATTTGCAAATCCCCGCGGGGATTTTGACCTTTGTCGTCGAATATTTTCTAGGTCATTACAGATTTTAAGCCAAAAACCTATAGAATTTCCTCAGTAGGGTCTATTCTACTGGAAATAAGTCACCTTAGCTTTCTATGTCAACTAAAAGTACTAGGTCATTTTGCCAAAAACTGGTTTGGCAAAAAAATTCCGGTGGCAGTTATATATAAAGTACAAAAGCTGTGCATCAACAGCAAATATTTACATTCTCAATGTAGCTGCCTTAGATGAAACCATAATTCCTAGCTGCTTGCATTTCTCGATGCAAAACATTGAGCAGTCACGTGGTCTATGCCGCCCCTCTAGGTGGAGTAACGTCAACGTCAACCAATATCTTTCTTTGTTTATCAACATTCGTGTGACGTCATTCACGTATCGCCACGACGTTATGTACAGGACTTTCGTTCGCTGGCTGTTCCAACACCTCCGTTACAGATAAAATATTTCATTTTTCAAGGACAACTAACGAATTTGGGTGGAAGATAATTAAGTATATTTGATTGATAATATAAAATGTAAATATAAGGATTGAAATTCAGATTTTTAACTTGCATTGGATGATGCAAAACATTAGCATTTTAATGCCTCCGTGAAGCCCTTTGAGCTTCACAGACATTAAAAAGCCTAATATTTTGCATCATCCAATGCAAGCTGAAAATCTGCATTTCAATCCTTAAGTGAATTGCCTGATTGATACAAAGGTTTTTGCCAGTTAAAAGTTTAAACATTGCTGTTTATAGCATGCGACACAGCTTTTTATGCAATAATAGTATTTAAAGTTTCTGTAGTAAGTCTGTGTGCTGCCGATCTTGAGCCTAATTCCCCAAAACAGCCAAGTGGGTTGGGTTCACACAGTTTCACCTCCAGACAGATACAGGGGGCATAAGTCTCACACATCAGACCGTCTTCAGTCCTCATGTGACAGCTATATGACCCCTATGTTCGTGGTCATGTGAGCTTTCTGGTATCAGATGAGCTGAAAAAGAACTCACCATCTGGGTTCTGTTCATACTTTATTTCACTTCTGCCACAGCCATCATACCAAACACAATTTTGGCTTGCTCTATCACCAAGGAAATTCTAAAGAGATAAAGGGGACACATAAATTAATGAGACAAAGAAGGATTTAAGTAAATTAGGTGAGCAATTCAGACCCTACCTAAATTTAGTTTACTTTTGTGAAACGTAAATACTTTTTTCTGTAAAAAACGTGTCATCTTTCAGTTGTTTTAAGACGCAAAAGACTCATGGAAAAAAACAATGCAGCTATCGTGTGGTTCTAGAAGTGTTAATTTTTGCCTGAATCATCATCAACGTCCTTACTATTTGTATGCGAGCAACGAATGCCCTGAAGAGACTGCGCGGGCGCGCAAGCTCGTCTGAGCGTTCACCACTGGTATTCACAAATGCGATAAGTACCAACATTTTATGAACTGGCTCATTTTTACATTAATTGGTGCAAAACTACGCGTTAAGGAGTCCTCAGACAGTGGATTTAATCCACTGTCTGAGGACTCCTTAACGCATAGTTTTGCAAACAGTGAAGAGCCAGATGAAATTCCACATCATGTGACATTTCATCAGGGTCTACACTGTTTGAAGCCGAAGTCTTGATCCGAGCGGCTTAAGCCGTGAACGGGGGGAGAGTATGATAGGGAGGTGGTACTCCCCCCCTCATTGGATGGGGGTCCAGCTCCCCAAGAAATTTTTTAATAACCTAAATTTTAAGTAAGGTTAGACACTTAAAACCCAGGGGGGTACTCTGATATTTTCATACATACGTAGGCGTGGTCTATTTTTTGGTGTTCCAAATTTTGAATTTCGATATTTTTTTTTTCGGGGGGGGGGGGGGGGGGGAGGGGGTTCAGAAAAATGAAAATTCTTTTTAGTATGAAGATTTTGTGGATATTTTTGGGGTCATCACAAAATTGAGCTATATTTAGGGGTCATTTCTATGCATTTTAGGGTCTTTTCTTAAGGTCAAGGAACAGAATGGGGGATATTTTTTGGGTTCTTGCTAAAATTTCGAATATTTTTTTGGGGTGCTTAAAATTCCTGATATTTATTTTGGGGTGAACGGTAGATGCTGATCCCGAGCCTATATGAAGAAAAAATGAGAGTACACCCCCAGGGGGTGGGGTACTCTGAAATTTTCATGCATGCGTAGGCTAGGGTCATTTTTGGGGGTTCAAAATTTTGAATTTCAATACTTTTTAGGGTTTTCAGAAAAATGAATATTTTTTGGGTATGAAGATTTTGTGGATATTTTTTTGGGGGTCATCACAAATTTGGACTATACTTAGGGGTCATATCTATGTATTAAATGGTATTTTATTAAGGTCAAGGTAAAGAAAGGGGGATATTTTTGGTTGCTAAAATTTTAAATAATTTTTGGGGTGCTTGTAATTCCTTATATTTTTTGGGGGTGAACGGTAGATGCTGGGCCCAAGCCTACGTATGCAGAAAAAATGAGAGTACCCCCCCCCCCCTGGGCCCCCTCAGGGACTCAAACGCCTTGTTCCTAAATATTATTTTGCATTTTCTTGTCGACCTCTTGGAGCTTTGGTAAGGTTCCCATGTGGGGGGGGGGCACATCAGTTCAAATAGAACTATGGCCCGACTTAACAGGTAGGTTGTGGTTCTTGATCACCTAGATAATCGATAAGTCAATTGTTCCCCTTACACCGCGGCGACTATATCGGCGAAATCGATTGTATCCATGGTATTTGTCTAGCATTGATAATATTGCTGTATAGTATTGGTGCTGACGACAGAGGTCTAATCACGGACGTATATTCAATATACGCCCCTGGTCTAAGAGGGTACCCAATTATACCATCTCAATATTTTACCTGAATTGTTGGATAGATTTTTCATTTATGTTACATAAATAGTTCAAATTGGATTATGCATCAAGAAAAAGGTTTTTCATCTCCAAATGTAAACATGTTTGTCCACTATTCGTGTGTTCTGAATTGAGTCTTAAAACAGCACATGTGCACTTGAGTACTGAATTTCTTAACGTTCAGAAAACATATTATTGGCCATGACGTGCGAGGTTTTGCGAACAGCAAAGGCGCAGACCAGCCTGCGCATCCGCAGTGATTTAGAAATAACATAGCTTCACCAAACAAGGCCGTCAACGGCGGTATGGTCGGTCCGGACATGACCACTTTTTAGGCAAAAAATGTTTTAACAGGACCACTTTGTTTTGGTCAAATGTGCTTATTTGGTCTGGTCATTTTTTTTTTCAGTTTCCTTAAGACTTTTTAAAGCAATATTTTCATGTTTACCCGTATCAGTATTGTAGATGCGCAGCTTGATTTGGGTCTTCTCTCGGTATATGTCTAGATAAGAAAAAATCCAGCATAATATTGTGAATATTTTCTTATCCAACATTTTAGCATTTGCTTTGGGCGCTCAAAAGAACCGTCTCGTTGAGACCATTCTTTGAGTACATGTGCCCACAGCATTTGCATGTTTAGGTTGAATAACTGAGAGTGGGTAAATTCATTTCTTTTCGGTCGGTCTTTCTTGTGATATTATTGTTCAGTCTAAAGCATTTATCACGGGATTTTGGTTTTAAACGTTTATTCTGGAGATATGTTTGTAATTATAGTTTTAAGTCACGCTTTTCAGTAGTCTTGTGTTCAAGGAAGCATGCTATATAAGGAAAATCAAGACGTATTGATATCAGTCGACGTTTTTGCTTCAGACAGAACTGTACGAGGTATTATATTTTCCTTGCTCGTCAAATTTTTTCATTTAACCAGTATATTATAAGCATATCAGACTCTTTTTGCATTCTTTACTCCGTTTTATGAATGTTTAAGTTTATTATAAAGTTTAAATATTCATAGACTGTTAGAGTTGGTAGATGGTCTCTGGTTCAGCATTTGTATCGAGTTGTTTTCAAGAATAATTTAGTGGACAAGTACCGATTTTATGCGTTTCAGGAATAGCAGGAAATATATGTCTTAACTTAACCTGTATATACGGTATTCTAGGATCATAAGTGTTCTTAAGCATGTTAAAAAGGGGATATATGCATTTTAATA
Source organism: Loripinus fragilis (assembly GCA_964019695.1). NCBI lineage: Eukaryota > Metazoa > Mollusca > Bivalvia > Lucinida > Lucinidae > Loripinus > Loripinus fragilis. Next base: position 64,319,509 of record OZ026517.1, read on the forward strand.
TATGAGAAATTCGGTTATACGTAGTTTTTTGGATAAAGCATTTCAGTTTTCCTTGGTGGTTTTAAGAATTTAATTTTTGGCAAAACAGAGTAAACATAATTAAAGAGTGAGTAAACACTCCTGGGACGGGAGCATGGAGTTGAGGTTCTATATAAAAGCTTAAAATTCTAGCTTGTGAACATTCCTCTGTGTGAACGTCCTGCTGGTCAGAGCATGGGAAAATCCTACATCCCCCTCCTACAGGGAGTTAGGGTTGGGTAGCCCGCTCGCAGATTAAGGTAAATACAGCAATACTATGAGCACGAGCGTATTGGGATATATTTCTGAAGTGTTGAGATATGTGAAAACAGCGTTTTTTGAACAGGATTTCTAAGTTTTTCAGGCTGGTATGATTGACAGACGTGTGGCAAGACGAGCAAGAAGAATTAAGAAGAATTTGTTGTATATGTGGAATTTGTTTTTGTACTTATCATAAGTAAATAAAAAGTTATGTCGAAAATCTGAAGCAGAAGCGGCATTTCAAAACATGTGTTTTGTTTCATTTTCTCTAAGGAGTAGTTTTTGAATTGTGAACCTGGTTTGCAATACAAGATCTAGCCTTTAGAGTGTTAGAAAAGACAATATTTATTTTCGGACGATCGAAGAGAGGGAGAAAATAAGCGGATAATTACTCTAGCTTAATTTTTCAAAAATACTCAGATAACGAATTTTCAGGAATGTGGACCCGATATGGTGTGGGCTCGGTCTTTATCTTGATCCACACTGTACATTTTTTTTTTCGAAAATAAAATCAGCTGACATCTGTAAAATTCGAGGTAAAAAAAAACATTGAGTTTTGACTAAAAGGTCTGATCAGCGTCTTCGCTTCACTTTAAAAAAACATAATACAGGATTATATAACGAAGACAGAAAAAAGCACAAAAATTCATGAGAGCAATCGCTTTAGGCCAAATCCTTATCAGCTTTTTCACACTTTTAACACAGATGAGCGAACTCCCACTGAGTTCCCGCTGTGGCAAAAAGATGACCACATCTTAAAACGACTGCATGATTTCATGTTTCAGATCTCCTTTAATCATACGCGAACAGCGAACATTAATAGAGCGGGTCAGTCTGTGCATATATTACATGCTCATCGCAGTTTCTTGTCTTCACTGCCCTGATGCTACTGTTAAGCATGACTTTTCAGAACAACATATAGGCATATAAAATTATCTGCGCAGTCTGATCAGTCCCATTGCTGTTTGTTGTTGAAATAGCTTTACCTTTGGTCAGTTCTGGTTCTGATTGGTCCCGATCAGCTCGGTGTGAAGAGATGTGTTTAAATCTGTGTATTCTGGGAATTTTTAACTTAGAGTAATGGAATGCAACTGTTACTAACAGCAATGGTTCAGGCCTGACCGCGCTGTGCCATCTCACCTGAACCTTTGCTGTTCGTTCAAGTTGAACCGTCGCCCGAATAGTTAAATGACCTCACTTAAAAGTCAATTATTAGTTTACAATTTATTTAAATGTTCAAGTATTACAAACAATACAGGCCCGTAGAAACGTCTTGTTATGAAGTATCTGGATCTACACTGTTGCATTTGCTTCACTTTTAGTACTCTTCGGCATAATATATGCATGACTTTTACTGTACTTGCAAAGCCTAAACAATAGTAGAATTTCAAACGAAATCATTTGCGCAGTCTGAGCATCTGCCCATGAAGTGACAGTTTTGGTAATGATGACAGAAAAAGGTTGTTATACTGAACAGTAAAGACCCTGGCAAGACGCCGCATGACAAAACTAGTAAGAAGAGTGTAAAGAACACGAACACTGTGATCAGCCTGGGTATCTGATACACAACAATTTATTTATGCATAAGTTTTTTAGTAGAATGCCAAGACTTCCACACAGGACACTTTATACAGAGTCGTGTATTCGGTCAAAACCGTAAAATCAGTATTTTATGACCAAGATAAGACCTTTAGCCCCAGGGATTATCTGACACCTAGGATTATCGCATATCCCGTGAACATCTCAAAATCGTTTGTCACCAGAAGCACACCGGATAGGTGGCAATCGAAAACGCTCTTAACAATCGACCGACGCGGATCAAAAAACGGATAGAAACAGTGTTTTCAATTGCCATTTGTCACCGAATAGCAATCGAAAACTCTGGTTCTAACTATTTTGATCTTCGTTCGTCGATAATATAAGTGTATTCGATTGCCGCCTATCCGTTGTGAGAATGAAGTACGAATATTCTGCCTGATGAAGTCTTCGAATAAATTTAGGCATTAAACATAAACATAATAAAATTATTATTATTATTATTATTATTATTATTATTATTATTAAAATAAAATTAAACATAAATTGAAGCAACTTGTAATAAAATGATGTTTTTATTTCGGTGTGAAAAGTTATGGTTAATGTTATTTTCTTACAATTTACTAAAATTAAGATTTTTTTTTCATAATCATGTCTCCAAATCAGCTAAGTTTCCCCTTTCTATTTAAAAAGTATGTTAAGATTTCTCGACATTATCGGCATATTGAATAATGCGGAAGCATAATAGACACAAAATATTAGAACTTAGACATTTTCTCCGCCCTTTCAAGAAGGCGCTTAAACTCAATTTTCAACCTAAAAATGACAGAACTAAAATTTATTTTATTTCTGTGAAACTTATATGGTTGATATCATTGGATGATAGAGAAACCATTTATAACTTATAAAATATCGAGAAAATATCAGAATATGATTATTTTGGGGTCATAAAATGCTCACCCAAGGCATTTTCAGTTAGTTTACATAGAAATGAATGAGATTTTACCTGTCAAAAAGATGAACAATTTGACAAAACTAAATATTAAGTTATTTCATATTTGTTTATATCATTGTAAAGATTAAACATCAAATTTTCTTTTGATAACTTATAAAACAATGGCAACTTAATAATAAGTTAGTTATTAATGATTTATTCAAAGGTTTGGATACTTTTCTGTGTAATTGATGCCACAGATTTCAACAGGTAAGTTACGGGAGTGGTCAATATTCAAGGGAGATAATCGGGCAGATAAGACCGATAACAGCTGATATTGTCCCATATGGCAATGCAAGTCTGAGTCAGTCCAATGTTCAATGGTCAGACAAACAGCAGAGCCCTTGTGAGGGGGATGGAGGGGGGGGGGGGGGCTTAAGATTTGAAAAAAAAATGCTAGAAAACAAGGATGTCCACACCTAAGAAAAAATTGGGCATAGGTTCGCCTGGACTTTTTCATTCACCCCCAACCCAATAACATATACTAGGCCAAAAAGAAACACCGCTATGTATGAAAAATGCTAACTGTACTAGTTATGCATTTCATTAAAAAAACATGCAGTAATTAGGAAAAATAGAGCAAAATGGTGCTAGATAATGCTCTTTGCCAGTTTCTCAATTCAAAAAGACGTTGGTACTACTGCAGGTTCCTTAATTTGACGTAAATACTGCACCAAAGTTAAGTTCCATCAAACGTTGGGAGGTTGGTGTCTTAAACAAATCTCTTGAAATGATTTCTTACAGTTTGAGCCCTGAATTTTGGATTATTAGTTCCTTGAGATGTCCTAGCTCTGATTGACTCCAGATGAAATCGATTGCACAAATAAGACGTCTGGATGTCTCGATCTTGACGTCGCGTCGACACACGTCTACGCCCTGGACACGGACGGTGTGACGTTGTTCATACTTCTTGGAAACGATTCTAAAGACATCCAATCGTCCTAAAATGGCATCGAAATCGTTTGGCTACTATCAATGAAGTCACGTTAGCTTTTGAAATTCCTATTGCACGTTCACGTTCCACATGTGCCAATTTCGTCACCGTAAATTAGCAATGTGCAATCTTAAATTCCAAAGTTTTTAACTGTTTTAGACTTTAGGGATGTTCGACTAGAGATTTCAGTAGTTAGTACACGTGTAAACCTGAATGGACTGAGTGTGCACGTGAAAAACAGGAAAATGGAAAAGGTTTTGATTGACTCACCTCAATAAATCAATGTGGAAAATGTGCGGGAGAAAAAATAACAAAACATAGTTAGATGATGAAGTTTTACCAGTCTCATTTAACTCATATTATTTTTATTCATTGTATGCGGCGTTTCTTTTTTGGCCTAGTGTAGGCCAAGCGCGGCAGCAGCCGAGGGACTGGGGCTCTCTTTTTTATTTCTCTGACTCTGGTCGGGGAAGGGGGGAGGGGGGCACAGCTATTACTTATAAGCTTTGCGTATACTAGACTACATGGGATTCGAAATGGAAGCATCAACGAAATGGAAGATAAATGCCCCCCCTCACCCCAAAGGGGTACTTGCATCTGTGCCCACGCATGGATTTTCTTTGAACTTTGCATATTAATAACTCATAATATACAAACTACGAAAATGTATTTATCGAATAAGATAGTTAAGGATAAGGCTTAGGAAGCAACCCTGACGTACTCCACCTTTGAGGTGGTACCTGTCTCTAAACTTCTAAGTCCTAAATCTATGGTTTTGTTTATTTCTATGATTTGTCATCTAGATTGAATCCAAAATACCATAGACATTATATATATACCACAAAACCATTGGGATAAAGTATGGTTTACGTTTTCTGAAGAAGTGATTACAAAATTTCAATATTTTTTCTCTAAAATTCACAAAACATTCAACATTCAATCCCAAAGATAGATATCTTCTAGTCTTTGTCAAGATATCATATTATCACAAAAACATTCCATGTATATCCTGCTGATCTGAGCAAAATTTCATGAAAATCCAGACCCGGTAACTTTGTCATTTCCTACTTCTTATGGGTATAGGTCAATTTTAGCTAATATAACTATTTAGTTGAAATGAATCAATAACTCGACAGAAGGATGATGTTTTTAAATCAACTTCCACTTTTCTTAAAGAAAGACATGTTTAGACAATTTCAAATGGTTCAATGGCTGGAAATGCCAAAGGACTTGGCCCCATGTCATGGCACTATGGGGCTAAGACAATGTGTATCACTTTCTCAAGTCCTGAATGATACTGTTTAAGAAAGATAATATCATAACGATAAACGTGTGAAAGCAAGAAGACTTAATAATTCTTTACATCCCAACTGAACTAGAGTAACCATATTTTGGTGCCGTGACCAGGATAAAGTGTAACAGAGTCTTATCAAAGGTCCCATATAACAGTGTTCTACATGAATGAGTGAGGTCCAAAAACGAAACTGTATGCCTAGAATATACAGCCAGATAAAGTATAAATGTTCATATTTGATGGAAATCAGCATCAGTTTTACAGAACAGAATGATCAGAGAAGAATTGAGCATTAAATTAGCTATACCTTTGGGGCCAAGAGTTCTCTTTGGCCAAAAAGGTTAATTTTAACCAATAGGTTTGACAGGGGCCTATTCTTGCGAACCAGGTTTATTTATGAGGCTTACTATTATAGAATCATAGATATAAGGTGCTTCTCCTGTATGAACTGACTTGTCATAAGGTTTCTCTTCTGTATGAATAAAATTCTTAATAATGTCAGATATTACGTGTAACATTGGTTAGCTGTAGTTTTAACGTTAGAAACTAGATGTGGCAATTACAGGTGTCACCATATTGTATCATTTTGGGAAGTATTATTGTGTAAGCACTTCATTAAATAAGAATCGTGGCATTGAATTTCAAAGAATATTGTTTTTTTTCTTTGCCAATCCATGACAAGGAAAAACACTGAACATATCAACTTTTATCAATAAACGTATTAGCATGGTGGTTCAAACTAGGCAAGTATTCAAGTATGTTTTACACTGAAACATAATTATTGTATTGTTTACATTTTGATGAATTAGGGCCATGTGTTTACATCAAGTTGAAAAAATATGTTACCGGTCCTTGAATTTCATGAAATTTGGTCTACATATTCTTAACATATATGGCTGGTTTATATGTTGAAATGGAATCTTGACAAAGACTGCAACGCTTAAAAATTTTAATTCCAAATTTGACTGAGTACATAATATACAGTTGAAAATTGGGGTACCCTGTCATAAAAATGAATGCCCACCCACTAATCTAATAAATACAAAGCCATTTATAGCATCAACGAACGTATCAATGATATATCAATTTAACAAAACATTTCTGCGCCTGTTACATGATATGTCATTTACTTTAGAAATGATTATAACTTGGTACCCTGAGGTATTGTAGTGATATCATACATGACGCCATAAATTAGCAACGGAATTGCATAAAAACTCAAATGCACCATAAATATAAAAGTCATACCGAAGTCAATTAGTAAACATAATATAATCAAATTCCAAGCGTGGGCAGACTCCCATGTTAATTTCCCATACCATGAAAGAGCCCCTTTCCGAGTTTTTTGGGGGGACTGGGAGGGGGCACAAAAGCGTTTTATCCTCCACGACCATACTACAGGAGATTTAAAATCCCATCATTTACAAGCCCCGATCACACTCTGTGCCGGAGTCTGTGCCCCCACGGCCACCTTTTCTTACAGCAGAGTTATTATGTGGGTCATCCGTTATCATATAAGCATGCATTACCGTATATACTCGCAATATCACATTCAGTGATGTCCCCTAACATTGCACGGCCCCTAACATTGCGCACTAGCCCAAGCAACTATGCCACATTTAAAGAGACTAGGTCTGTAACTATGAACTTTTTTGAAAAAAAAATTCTTTTTAAATCATTAGTAAAAGTAGAATTAAGTTATGTTTTCACATTAAATATGTTCAGTACAGCTAAAAATTGCACGGAAAAGTGAATTATCTTATCAAAATAGGTGTTTTTTCTCTTATTGGTAATTATTTACGTTCCTCCAATAATTCTAGACAGTTGATTTTTAACATAAATGCTGTTGTTTTGATAGTGGTCATTTGTTAACATTTACGAAAATGGTAACAATTTACCTGAATTTGAGGATTTTTTACTGAATTCTTGAAAAATAGAAACTTTATTTCTAAAATTAAAAGATCAAAAGTTACAGACTATGCAGCCTTAATCAGATAAACTATTTTTATTTTTAATATCAGGTTGCTTTTGGAAAGAGAAAAACAGAAAAAAATGTTCACTTTATGAGGGTTTGGATGGGGTATAATGATTAGTGAATAATGGCCCTTTTTATAATGAATAGTGAATAATTAGCCAAAAATAATGAATAGTGAATACAGTCTAAAAATTAATTAATAATCCTATTTGTTTAATGAATTGAAGAAAAAATTAATGAATAGTGAATAATCAGATTTCTTTGCCACCTTTCTTACCTTTAATGAATAATTGGTCTTATTCTAATGAATAACCCAAATTTTAATGAGATGAATAATGGGCTAAATTTTTAATGAATAGTGAATACCAGACCCCCCCCCCCTCCATCCAGACCCTCCTTTGGCCAGGGGTGGATTTCTGCAAAAATTGGTAAATGTTGTTAAAAACTCTCTGACCGTAATTTCAAACAACCCAGACTTCAAATTAAGTAATAGTTATACAATGGGTTGTCCGCCTGTACGTGGAGATAATCCACAAGCTTTAGCGAGTGGATTATCTTACGTACAGGAGGACAAACATGGTATAACTATTTCATACCACCTACATCAGTGTAGACTTTGCACATTGCGAGATAGGGGAGACCGGGGCAAAATGATACACGGGGCAAAATGAAACAGCGCGATTTTTCAAACGATGATGCCATATGACGTTTCTTACTCAAACTGAATGCGCATTTTGAAATCCGCCATATTATAAGATTACAGGGTTCATACAGACTGGACAAAAAAAATTCCATGACATTTCCCTGACTTTTCACTGACGCCAATCCAAATTTCCCTGGCAAAACTGTACTCGCGGGAGAAACATGTTTTTATTCAAACCTTTGTGTATAGCTATAGTGAACAGCTCTGTTTTCATTTAAGAGTGATTATTGTGAATTTTGCAAGTTTTTATTCCAGCTTTTCAGTATGCCCATTGTAGTAAAAAACTATGTTTATGACATAGAAATTTACAGATTGTCAAATTACCATGTATTAAAAATGCTGTCTCCTATTAAAAGTTTGAACTCAAACCTCCCCTGCAGTCAACCCAAGCCACCTATAATGCAAACAGTATATAGAGGAAAGCAGAGCAATTTCTTTAGCTGGATGTGGAATTTTTCATTGTTGCAGCTACAACAGAGCAGGTTTTTAAAAGAAAAATCCACTAAAACCCTGCATACAGATATACATGTTTAGAACATAACTTAAGAGATAGAATATCAAACACCGCTTTACTATACAGTATACAGGGTGCTCATTTTCCAGAATTTTGGCTAAATTTTGCTGTAGATGTTACAATGAAAAGCATTAAATGTACACAAATGTGCACTGATGATTTTCTATTGTTTGCCACGAAAATACGTGTTTTAAAGGGTGTTTAAGTACAATATTAATACGAAATACATAGAGGACCATGGCAAATACCCCCAGAAAATCATAGAAACCCACTAAAAATACCCTAAGCGTACTTTTGAAGCTGCATTTGACGATTGAATCTTCTTTTTTAGTCGTTGTAGTGTACGGTCTATAGGAGGGAAGTGCACGTTTTATAGCAAATATTCCTGCTCGTAGTATACGGTCAATAGCTAGACAAAATCATTGTGAAAATCTTGTCTAGTGCTATAATTTAAACAGTTCTATATACATAGACAAATTACTATCTGTCAAACGTAGCTGTAAATGTAGATCAAAGTTTGAATCATACACAACACATTGCCATAAATTAAACACAACGAAATATATGTACAAGAAGGGCTGGACCCATAGGGGTGGTTTACACAGGGGTGGGGGCACTAAAAGCCAAAGGCTTGAACCGACGTTGCAAGCAGTGTCATGGAAAGAGTATGAGAGGGGGATTGAACCCCCCTCTCATTTAAATCTTTGCTTCTGAGAATGCATTTCCAGCCATTTAGAAACCCATTTTTCCATACTCTATGACCTCAATTTTAAGTAAGGTTGTACACTCAAACACCTTGTTCCTAACTATTTGTTTTGCATTTTCTTGTCGTCCTCTTGATGCATTGGTAAGGTTCCCATGTGTGTGTGTGGGGGGGGGGGGCACATCAATTGCAATGCAAGTCTGAGTCAGCTCAATGTCTAGAAAAACAGAGCCCATGTGAGGGGGAGGGGGCTTAAAATTTGAAAACAAAAATGCTGGAAAAATTGGGCATATGGTCCCCTGCATTTTGTACTTTTTCATTCATCCCCAGCCTAATAACATAGGCCCAGCATGGCAGCAGCCTAGGGCTCTCTTTTTAATTTCTCTAGGTCTGGTTGGGGGAGGGTAGGGGGCACAGCTATTGCATATAAGCTTTTCGACTACTGGGCTACATGGGTTTTGCAATGAAAGCAAAAACGAAATAGAAGATAGGGGTGGAGGGGCACACACTCCAGCCCCACAGCCTTGGGACTGGGGATAAGTGCCCCCCCCACAACCCATCACCCCACCACGCACCTAAAATGCCGCGTTTGATTTGAGACTGGGAGGGGGCACAAACATGTTTTATCCTCCGCGAACAGACTACAGGAGATTTAAAATCCCATCATTTACAAGCCCGGGCCACATGCACAGCCATGTCTGTGCCCCTTTTCTTTCTGCAGAATTGTAGGTAATCCATTATCATCTAGGTATTTTTATGCATTACCGTATATACTCGCAATATCATATCTTGCGCAAAAAAGTTTTTAGGGCACTGACGGCCTCTTGGGGGGGGGGGGGGGGGGGGCTGCCCCATGCTCCCCACCTTCCTGGGACGGCACTGACAAAATAGTCAATTAATTACCAATGCTATGACAACCGTGTGACCAATGACATTGGAAGAGTGTGTTAAAATATACTGCGTGCTATGTCCGAAATTTAAAAACAGCAATTCTATTTTGCGCCATGACATGGAATTTCCAACAATTTGGCATTTTGACAAGTTTAGAATCTCCAAATGATGGTCAGTCAGTAGCTTAGAATATTTAACGGACCAGCTAAGGCTCCGATCAGACTGCGCGTATGAGCAGGCTGGTATGAGGCTTTGCTGGTCGCACATATCACATTGTTGGAAATCTCAAGTGGCGGCTCAAATTTTAATGCTTATTACAATGTCAAACAACTAAGGAATATGCAAGCTTGTGCATATGCCAGCAATGCATCTATCTATATATCTATCTATCTATCTTTCGATCTATCTATCTATCTATCTATCCATCCGTCCGTCCGTCCGCTCTTAGGAGAGCGCTGTATGGGGTTATTCTTTTGATTTTTTCATGTTTGTGGGGTTAAAAGTCGCTTGTGGGGTTAACCTCACAAGCACTTTGAGATTTTGTGTTTATAGTGTCATTCTGAAGTCAGTAATCATAAAATAATTTAACCCCGCTATAATGTCCATTCTTCTCATGGACTCTTTCTGACGGACAACACCGTGAAATTTTAACAAATGACCGAATGAGCTATATTATCGATGAAAGCCAGATCATTCCAAATGTAATTACGGAAATCGCCGGAATCCACCGAATTAGCCTCTAGCAGCATTATCTTCCGACAGGTGGCATATAGATTGGTTCCCCTCGTTCATAATGCTCTACCTTCGTTACGCATATAATATGCTGACAAGCTATTAAACAAGGGAGACCAGTCAATACCACTGCGCATGCGCGACAATGCCTGTAGCAGAGAACATCAATATGGCGGTTGAAGTGAAGGAATATGTGTAAACAACATATTTTTTTAGATTATTAGCTCGTTTTTAACTTTCAGAAGGCGATTTCTTTGTGGCGATGCATGGATCCAATATCTGGGAAAGTTAAACATGTGATCTCTGCCGATCATCGCGCATGGCGTCATTTTTTTCTTGGTTCTTGTCAATAAGAACTGGTGGGGTAAATTTGTAAAGTCAAAACGTGCCATTTTGATAGTAAAAAAAGAAAATGTCGGGCTTCAATGCAGATTCAAATACGATAACAGTGCCGAAAACACTGAAAGCACTGAACAGGGTCTCAGTGCGAGAGATGCAACTTTTTAGAACCTGTCTTCGGGGTTTGTGAAAACAAAGGCGCAGACCAGCCTGTGCATCCTCACAGTCTAATTAGCGCTTTTGTTATTCGATTCCTGGAAATATTGATATATGAACATGCTTCATACCAAATTCAATTATTCTAGCTAGTCTATGTAGCTGAGCAGACTGGTTTCAAATTGCTCGGTTTCTTCATGTCTCAACGCCCAATTATTATAAGTAAATAATAATGTGTCAGATTTGATTCTAGGCTGCGGGAGTGTGATAATTACGTTTTTTTTGGCAATATTGGCCCAAAATTTCAAGTTCCCTGCGTAGCTACTTCCGCATTGTGTAGAGATTTGGCGCATATCCGGTAATCTTATGCGTGTTTGCATTTTGGTCCCTTTAATATTTTCAATTCGTTAAATTCTGTTAATTTCCGCCGATCTAGAGTTTGTTGAAACTAAATTGGGCATTTCTACTTTCGTTTTTTAACAAAATGGCTGTCTCATTTTTTTGGGAAATGAAATGCAGAAATCTGATAATGACAGTGTGCAAACGTGCGCACAGAAACCTGAAACTACAGCTGTACCTCGTTTGGCCAGGTGACAGAAAAAAATGAGTGCATCATGACTTTCCAAGACATTGAATGGCCTGGCACTAGTGGCAGGGAAGTGACCATTCTGAGGAATATTAAATTGTCTTCTACCGACCATGGTCACATAAGGTATGTGCCATTTAGTTAATATATCTATTTTCCAAAAATCTATCATTCTGGAGAAGAGGGTGCTCTGATTCCATTTGTTTATATTCAAATCAGATACCCCTCCCACTCTTCTCCATACTCTGTCTTTTCCCAACACTTTTGCAGGCCAGGGTTAATGTGGTTGGGGTGAACAGAACAGGCCAGCGCCTAAGGACGACCCCTGCTCGATTTTTTCTTAGGTGTGGACTTAGTTTTTTTTAAGGGGTGCATTTTTTTAAGGGGTGCAGTTTTTTTAAGGGGTGCAGGGTTGGTCGGCAGTTTAAGGGATTAAGGGGTGGTCGGCAGTGTTTTTTTTTAGAAAAATACCATTACCCATTTGATTTGTAGGTTGGCCCCCTTTTGGGAACACAAGGGGGGAGTTGGCCCCTTCTGGAAAAATCCAAGAATCAACTCTGATGTGTTTAATTAGGATCAGGGCTCATTTTCCTGTCATGTAAGCTCTGTATGTATATAAACTCTTTGAATTCAGGCTGATGACCACAAGAATAACATTATTTGGTGATAGCTATATTGAACATCTGGATAGTCACATAGATCAGTTTAATACCAACACATTAACAGTCAGCGATATTGGTTATCTGCTAATTAAATATAAGTTCATACTTGTTTATTTTTATTTTAACTGCTCCCATGGCAATCTCTTTGATAATTTTTCAGAGATTAATGATAGGCCTCGTCGCGAAAAAATCTATTCTGGTGTTTGCGAACAACAAAGGCGCAGACCAGCCTGCGCATTCACACAGTCTGATCAGCGCCTTTGTTATTCGTTTATAGGAAAGTGTCATGTGTAGACTTTCCATAAGCGAAGTTTCAATTTGTAGCCTAGCAGGCTGGTTTGAAAATCACTTTATCGGAAACCAAGAAGACAGGTTTTCTTGCGTCGAGGCCCAATTAGTATTTATTTATAACTTATTTAATCCTGTAAAAGACAAACCAATTAAAGAAGTTTAATATTGTGTGTCATTAGATTAAGGTTATGCTACAGAAGCTGTTGAGTCTGTGCCAATGTACAGCCTCGCACTTTCCTTTGCAGTTCTTGTTTATTGTAAATGGGGTTCATAGATTAAGTAATCCAAAAGAAGCTGTTGAGTCTGTGCCAATGTACAGTCTCGCACGTTCCTTCTAATAGTCTATTATAGATTATTTGGAACTTATCGCGCGCGTATCTGCACAACTATATATTGGGGCTACCGAGACTGCCGAGTATGGGCACGATCGTCTGAGCCTTCGTTGCTCGCCTATTGCAAGCAAACGGCGTAGAGCATGATGAGGCGCATACCCTGTGAGCATCCCATTACGCACCACTATTGCCCCGCCAGCGAAACGCCATCTTGATGGCGTTTCGCTGGCAGGCCAATAGTTGCCCGATTTTACACGCTTACTGGGTAGTATTCGGCTTCTCATCTGGGTTTCCACTGTATGCCTATGGGACTATAGGCCATAAATTGGGCATAAAGAAATTGCTCTTACAGTTAGTGCCTATACCTTGTAACAATTAAGTTTAAATTGTCTTAGCGGAAATCTGGAAATTAACTGGTCATCAACCTGATCATGTCGCATGGCAAATGTCAATATACTTGAATACACATCGTTGGCGGGCGGATATCTCAACGCTGTTGATAACGGTAGCAGGATACACGCGAATTTTGCCGATATTTTCCGGCATATTGTGACTTAACTATTGTCCATAAATTATACAAAGCCCATATACCCATTACCCATCATGCCTCCACCTCTGCGACCCCAATTTTGGCATATTTTAGGTGTTTTCCGGCGTTATCCGGCAGTTTCCTGCGTTTACCGGTCACTAAGTAGATTATGGTCTTTCTGGTAGCCCTGTCTATCTATCTATCTATCTATCTATCTATCTATCTATCTATCTATCTATCTATCTATCTATCTATCTATCTATCTATCTTAAAAGTAAACACTTATTATGTGTCTGAAAAAGCAAGTTTTCACCATTGCAATTCCAGCAAAAAAGTTTGAAAAATAACCCCAAAATGCACTGAGTTTTCGAATATACCATTTATCATGTAATTTATAGCCAAATTCATGAACTTTCAAAAGTAAACTTCTTCCTTGTGAGGGCCCCGCCAGCAAATGTTGGCGGAGCTCAATTGTTTTCGCTTGTCCGTCGGTTTGTCCGTGGTTACTCTAACTCAGTCATTTTTTATCGGGGAAACAGGGAAAACTTTTGAAATATAAAATGCAATCTGTTGTAGTGGTGTGTATACTTCTGGGGTTATTTTGTCTGAAGCAGTGTGAGGTTAAGTGTCCATAGTGTATAGGGTTTGTGTGTCCTCATCAATTGTGGGGGCATTTTAGCAAGAAAAACTTGAATTATATAATCTAATGTCAAAGCACTGCATATTCTTGTGGGGTTATTTTGTCTATACATCTTGTGGGGTAGCAAGGAAATTTTGAAATACGCGAATTCAATCTGTCAAACCACTGCATATACTTGCGGAGTTTTCTAAGAACTGTGGGTTTAAGAGTCAATGGTATGTGGGGTTTATAGTATATGTCCATACGTGTTGTGGGATAGCAAACAAAAATTGAACTATACACTGTCAGGTGTTTTGGTCCATTTTGATGACCGTTATTGGGTCATGTTCCCAATGGCAAAAAGTATGTTTCCCCAATTTAAATGATAAAATTCTCAATTCAAGGAAGCAAAAAATTGATCTCCATTTTGTGACATCTTAACTGCATTGTGCCACAGCAAATTATATTTTTGCTTTTCAAATTTTGAATGTTGTTTATAAGTGAACCAAATATTTGATTTTTTTTTGTTTTATTTGATTATATTATAAAAGGGTGTGTTTTTTCCTAATTTTGTGTACAACGGTGCGAAAATTTCCCCCAAAAATCCCAGAAAAAAACCTGCTATATAATCTAATGTAAAAGCACTGCATATACTTACGGGGTTATTTTGTCTAAGAACTGTGGGGTGAAGAGTCAATGGTATGTGGGGTTTATATGTCCACATGAGTTGTCGGGCAGCAAAGAAAGCTTGAAACTATAATATTCGCATGTTGAAGCACTGCATATATAATTAATACTTATGGGATTATTTTGTTTAAGAACTGTGGGGTGAAGAGTCAATGGTATATGGGGTTTATATGTCCACATGAGTAGTGGGGTAGCAAAGAAAGCTTGAAACTATATAATCGTATGTTGAAGCACTAATTAATACTTATGGGGTTATTTTGTTTAAGAACTGTGGGGTGAAGAGTCAATGGTATATGGGGTTAATATGTCCATATGAGTTGTTGGGTAGCAAAGAAAGCTTGAAACTATATAATCGTATGTTGAAGCACTGCATATATGATTAATACTTATGGGGTTATTCTATTTAAGAACTGAGGGGTGAAGAGTGAATGGTATATGGGGTTTATATGTCCACATGAGTTGTGGGGTAGCAAAGAAAGCTTGAAACCATATAATCGTATGTTGAAGCACTGCATATATAATTAATATTTGTGGGGTTATTTTGTTTAAAAACTGTGGGATTAAGAGAGTCAATGGTATAATTATGAGATTTAAATGTCCATATGTGTTTTGGGGTAGAAAGAAAAAGTTAAACTGCAATAATCTAATGACAATGTTTCGCATAAACTTGTGGCGTTATTTTGTCTAAAGAACTGTGGGGTAAGAGTCAATGGTATATGGGGTTTATATGTCCATATATGTTGTGGGGTAGCAAGGAAAACTTAAACTAATCTAATGTCATGCACTGCATATACCGGTACTTACGGGGTAATTTTGTCTAAGAACTGTTGGGTGAAGAGTCAATGGAATGTTGGATTTATATGTCCATATGTGTTGTGGGGTAGCAAAGAAAACTTGAAACTATATTATCGTATGTTGAAACACTGCATATATAATTAATACTTATGGGGTTATTTTGTTTAAAAACTATGGAATTAAGAGAGTCAATGGTATAATTATGAGATTTTAAATGTCCATATGTGTTGTGGGGTAGAAAGGAAAAGTTAAACTGCAATAATCTTTTGACAATGTTTTGCATATACTTGTGGGGTTATTTTGTCTAAAGAACTGTGGGGTAAGAGGCAAAGGTATATGGGGTTTATATGTCCATATATGTTGTGGGGTAGCAAAGCAAACTTGAATCTATATATTCTCATGCTGAAGCACTGAATATACTTACGTTATTTTGTTTAAGAACTGTGGGATTAAGAGAATCAATGGTATAATTATGGGATTTAAATTTCAATATGTGTTGTGGGGTAGAAAGGAAAACTTAAACTGCTATAATCTTATGACAACGCTTTGCATAATCTTGCGGATTTATTTTGTCTAAAGAACTATGGGGTTAAGAGTCAATGGTATATGGGGTTTATATGTCCATATGTGTTGTGGGGTTAGCAAGGAAAACTTAAAATAATGTCAAGCACTGCATATACCGGTACTTACGGGGTTATTTTGTCTAAGAACTGTGGGGTGAAGAGTCAATGGTATATGGGGTCTATATGTCCATATGTGTTGTTTGGGTACGTAGCAAGGAAAACATAAACTAAATAATCAAATGTTGAAGCACTGCATATACTTTGGAGGTTATTTTGTCACCGCATGGCCTCATGGATTTATCTATATTTTATTTTGGCTTATTTTGTCATGCAGGCTTTCAAGCGGGTCCTACTTTTCCCTACTGTTTTTGATTTAATCTACTTTTTCCGACAAATGCCATATTATACCTACTTTTTCTTTCTAAAGTGTCATTTGCGCGTTAAAATTCAGAAATTTTCCCTCACCCACTCCGAACGTGAGGATTTAATAGATTATCAAATTAATTTTTCAGGGAGCACACTGCAAAACATCTCATTTTTTTTAAACCCAAAAGTCTTTCTGTTTATCTTGAACTATTACCACAGCTATTATCCTGCTGATTTAGTGTGAAATTTCATATTTTTTCTAACTAGTCATTGTGATTCATTTTGTACTTGGAAATGCCCTACTATCCCTACCTTTTTACACCAATAGTCCCTATTTTTATCAATTTTTTTATCCCTATTTGTTCCCTACTTTTTTTGTTGAAGGGCACATTAAAGCCTGGTAACGGTCTAGTGGCTTAACATTTTTAGGATTTAAATCATTTTTCAACAACTATCAGTGCTACAATAAACAGTTTTGGTGCATACATATTCGCAGCAAAACCTTTAAATAAGGATTCTACACTGCTCAAAATATTTAAAGGTACACTGCGTATTTTGACATTGATCACAATACAAATGCACTCATGGTCTGACTCATAGCAAGAGTTGGATTAATAAGACAAAAACATGTTTGTCCTGTGATTAGCTTGGTTACCTATCAATGATGATGCTTGGTGATATAAGTGGTGTAATCCCTTTCCAGGAATCTCCATGGAAATTGGAATTTTGCTAAAAATACCCCTTTTTTGAAACCAAATTTTAATGCGAATTTTTCAATCGAGTAGCACAACAGCATTATTTATGTACAGTCAATAGCAATTTTATGTTGCTGAAATCATTAGGTTACGCTATTATCAAATTCGGAAGATTCTACAGAATTTCCAGAAAAAATCGTCATTTTCAAGAAAATTAAAAATGACAAAATTTGAAACATGAACATCAGCTGCGCTTGTTTAATCAATAACTTTTTATGGTCCAAAACTTTGGCTATGGTAGTAAAAATGGCAAAATAATCTGGGTTTCTCCCTTATTGTCTAATGAAACGCATTACTTGTCTATTGGACAGGGGTTGACATTATCACAAATGAAAAATTATTAGGTGTTCCTTTAAATATTATGAGCAGTGAATTTACCTGAACCTATATTTCATGGTCCACTGATTTTGTTCAGTTTTGGCATTTTGGTTCGTTTCTGAACACTTAGATGCAGCCAGCTTTTAAGACATCCTTACCATTTTCAAACTGGCCTGATTATAGCCATGCTCCCATTAGGTGTGCTATTTTGTTTTCTGACAATTCTTGTTCTGAGTATAGTTTTCATTGCTATCCACAATTCATGCAGACTGACAAACCCCATACACTATGATAGAACACTTGACCTGACAATGCTACGGACAAATAACCCCAAAGTATACAACGTGCTACCCCACAACACTTCTAAGCATATAAACCTTTAACTATTGACTTAACCCAACAGCTCTTAGACTTAATAACCCCACAAGTATACACAGTCAAATCCTTGAAAACTTTGTGTATGCCATAGAGGCTGTATTTTATCTGGGATCTTCTAAAAGAGTGTTGAAATACTTGTGAAGTTGAAATTAGTGTAAAGTTGGAACCCCATAACGGTTTTGATTGAGCTACCCCACAGAGTCCTCTCAGTCTGTATTTTTAATGCAAACCCCACATGATCAATTTCAACAATATAAGGCTAACCCCACAGTGAATTTTGGTAAAATACCTCACAATGTCTTCCCTGGCTGTACGTCCGTCCGTCCGTCCGTCCATCTGTCTGTCATTTTGACTAACCCTCTCAAACTTTGTGTACACAAGAAGTGACGATCCAGCTTCGCCGTCTTATACAGAAAGGTCTAGGATATTTGAACAGACAGCCCTTATCCCAGGGGGGAGGGGGTACTCTATTTTTTCCCAAACGTAGACTCGGGCCCAGCATCTACATTTCACCCAAAATAAATTTCAGGAATTTCAAGCACCCCCCCCCCCCAAAAAAAAAATGAAATTTTAAAAGCCCAAAAAATATCCCCCATTCTGTACCTTGACCTTAAGAGAAGACCCTTAAATACATAGAAATGGCCCATAAATATAGTCCAATTTTGTGATGACCCAAAAAAATATCCACAAAACATTCATGACTCCAAAAGTATTCATTTTTCCGAACCCCCCCCCCCCCCAAAAAAAAGTGAGATTCAAAATTTGAACGCCCAAAAATGACCCGAGCCTATGTATGCTAGTATGAACATATCAGAGTACCCCCCCCCCTTCATTAAATACAAGTGTGCTCCCTTTATTTTGGTTTTACTTATACTTGTTTGAATCTTTTTTTATATTATAGTAAAATTTTCTTGTTTACAGATAACAATGGTGCTCTATCGCAGACCGCAAACTGATTGTTTGGGTTTTTAAGCAGGTTGGCCCGAATACCGTCTCCGCGGTACAGAAAAGGTTGGAATTTGCCGCAGGCTGGACTGAACCTCGTAGCAACGCAAATATTTAATTGTGATATTGATGCATGATTGAACAAGCTGCAGGAACACCACCCATATGCAAAAGGGTTGGGGAAAGAAGTTAGCCTAAGTTAACAAATTACGTAAGGTGCATCATAATTGAAAATGAAGTAGATATCAGATGGAGGCCTTTTCATTTGATATTTGGAATATTTTTTACAATAGCTAAGTGACGAGTACCCTCTTTGTTCACCACCCTCTACAACCACGAAATAATTAAATATATTAACCTTTACCCAGTAACCAAAACGGGCCGATAGCGAAACGTCATTTAAATGGCGCATCGCATGCGGTCCGATGATGACCCGATATCGGTAGCTCTGTGCTTTTCCAAAGGTTCCAAACTAGTATTCCTGAGGAAGATTACAGGTTTGTGCCCATCCATGCGGGAGGGAGTCGTCTGGACCCCCAAGTACCCACTCCTCTGAATCCGCGCATGAATAAACGTCCTAGGACTATGAAACAATGTAGAGTTAGCTGCTAGAGGCGCTTTCTAATCAGGAACTGCACTGTCTGTCATTAGACACATCGATTTATGATACAGACACTTAGTGTGGCATTCACTTTTTCAGATTTTTTTTACGTGATGTAAGAGTGAAATGCATTTGTAACCACTGCCCCATCCCCACCCGCCAACACCGACACCCTTATGAGATACTGTAGCGGGGTCATTGTAGATCTTTGGATGGTAATAACGTCTTGATTGCCCCCCCCCCCCCACACACACACAAAACATACACACACCAACCCCACAGTACGGGGTAAAGCAAGGGTCCGGTATTACAATGCCCCCTTAAAGTTAAGGAATACTTAAGTTCAGTATTGATTTTTCAAGATGCAAAAAATAACGTTTTAAACTGATTAAAATCAAAATAGTTTCATTTTTTCTGTAGATCACAATGATATCTTAAGACCACAAGTAGTGCATTGATACAGGAAATTTATTTAGCATTTAAAATAGCGTGTTGAAAATTTCAATACTTAACTCAGTAAGTCTTCCTTAATTTTAAGCCGGGCCCTGATTTTTTAACATTTAAATCTGTAGACAGCATTACGAAGATAAACATGATATATAAATTAAAAATACGATCAACAAAAGCTGCACCGTACCGCCTTGACTGTGTCAGTAAAAGAAATACTGGAAAGCTTCAACAAGTTTAAAGGTACCAACCTCATTCTTAATTCTGATTTGGCTCTGGTCTCTACCGCAGTAAAAATTCTGTTATACATAGTTGGGCTAAAAGCAGGGAAATCATCCGACACAAGTATGTCCACTTGTGATGGGGTGGGACATATAACAGGCACTGGAAAATCAACAAGACGTTAGCCCCACTTTTACTCATAGGAGGGGTAGTGGTTACGGATAAATTATGCATAGTTTAGGATAATGGGCTTCCATCAGCTATTAAAGGTTAAACTGGAACGGGAATGACTGATTTAGAGTCCCAACAAAAGACTTGAAATGCCGGGTATCAACCTCGTGATTCCTGGTCTGCTAGGACTACACCACATATGCTGATAGAGAGAGAGAGAGAGAAAGAGACCAGGACAGTCAGACAGACAGGCAGGTACATGTAGAGAGAGACTTAGACAGACAGACAGACAGACAGACAGAGAAATCCAACAGACACACGCAAAGGCAAAATCCTCAGGAAAACGTGCTAAGCATGTAAGTTATACGCGGATCCAGGGAAGACAGGGGCCCCAGAGCCCCTTTCCTGCAAAGTCACAAAGCTTTACCCCTAAAATTCACAAGGCTACTAAGCCAGCATTTAATGTTGGGCCATCTTGGCGTTTCGCTGGTGGGCCAATGATGGCCCGCTTTTGTTTTGTTTGTTTGTTTGGTGCTTAACGACGCATCAACCCTTGTGGGTCATTAGCGTCAGACGGTTTAAAACTAAACATGATGTGGATAGAAAGAGTAAAAATTTGTAAGATAAAATAAAAGGAATGATGATGATGAGTTTGTATAATGATAATAAGTTGCAATACGATTGTTGACAGGAGAGACCACGTACAATATCTGACAGTTTCAAAGAGCTATTCAGATAACTGTACATGTTCTTTAACTGAACAGAATACAACATAATATATCTGTATTATGGTCTGATACAAATGTAAAACAAAACATGATTTTAAAAATAGCAATTAGATTTTGTTAAAAAGATTTATTTGTCTTAAAAATGTCATAATACTATCAATATGTATATCTTGAAATAATTCTTACATGTTATCAACATGGAAGCAATTATTTCTTACTGGTGCAAAGTCGCCACATTCCAAAAGGAAGTGACGTACAGTGAATGGTGCGTCGCAACCAACACATTGTGGCTGCTCTTCACCTTGTAGTAAGCATGAATGAGTGACTCTTGTATGACCTAAGCGGAGTCGAGTTAAAACTACTTCTTCTCTTCTAATGTTTCGAACAACTGATTGATATTAACCAATAGTTGGTTTGATGTCAAAAAGTTTACTTCCAATGCTGTTATTCCATGAAGTTTGCCATTCTTCCAAGATATATTTATTGATAGATGGCTTAAAATTGGAAAATGGAATTTTAAAAGAAGTTGGTTCTAATGAAAGCGATGTTTTTGCTTGCTTATCTACCATCTCATTCCCTTGGATACCTATATGACTAGGAATCCAACAGAGAGCAATTTCTTTATAAGCTAAAAGCTCATGACATTTTTCTAAAAGTTTCTGAATCTGTGGATTTTTTGAACTGGTATGGTTCATTGCTTTCAATACAGAAAGCGAGTCAGAAAATATAATGGTATTTGGATCCTCTCTCCCCTCACCAACTAAAACTGCATTGGATTTTTTTTATGTCAGAGTCAAAACATTCTGGATCCGCATCCGCTGAGAGAGAGAGAGAGAGAGAGAGAGAGAGAGAGAGAGAGCAATTTATTAACGGAATTACGAACGACTAACAAATATAGGAAAGGACGAACGGAAAAACGGAAAGACGAAAACTATACACCTCTCGGCATACACGTCTGGGGTATTACGAGTGTAGATCTTGACATTTAATTTAGAATTTTTAAAGATCGTATGTACCTTGTCACGAGAAATTCGCCTTTGATACATTTGAACAACAAATGCCCAGACCAGCCTGCGCACCGCTGGTCTTATCGGCGCCTTTGTTTCTAGAAAGTGTATATGCAAAAAAAAATATCAGAAATACTGTCAGAGTTTCAAACAGTTTGGATCTGTCTGGCCAGACCTGGGCCCTCACTGTCTGCAGACAAAAATGACAGAGACGATGCCCCCCACCCATCCCGTGACGGAAATCCCTGGAATTGCACATTGGCGGCACACGTGGATCAAATCAGGGGGTCCAGGTCCGGTGACAATTGCTCTATTTTTGTTTAAAGACCCACCGACTGTTAAGGTCATATGAAGACGGAACCACGGCTTTAAGTCCCATCTGATAGACTGGTGACGCAAAGGCAAGCTCTGGCGTTGTTTTTTTAATTATTTTACATATATGTGTGTGTGTGTGGTGGGGGGTCCAGTGACTCCTTTCACTTTCCGAAATTCCAGGGGGGGGGTCCAACATATGTTATCCAGTGGGAGAGGGCGTCAAACCTTTTTCCAAGGGGGTGGAGTCCAATTGCTAAGTGATAGAACCCGTGACTGTCCCCGCTCTAGATCTGCTCAATTATCTCAAAATTTAATCAACTACAGCGAATCTCTCTTTGGCTGTTTATTTTCGTCTTTCATCATGTACCCACCTAGAGGCATGCTTTACTCTAATTGAAAAGTGTGATTTGGCGGGGTCTTTATTTTATAGGTGTGTTAGCATGATAAGTCTCTGTGCTTGGATAAAGGGATACTGTAGATTCTCTGCTTGCAAACTTGGGTTTTCAGAAGAGTGTAGCTGTATACACCATGCCCAAAACTGCAGCTCGAGACATTCACGGAAGGTACCAATATGACGTCAGTATGTACTTGACTTCTGGACTTGTGAACAATAAAGGCGCAGACCAGTCTGATCAGCGCATTTGCTTTTCGCTCATTTGAAAGTATCATATCTAGACTCTCTGTCTCTCTGAGACTTGTTTGAGTCTTGCTTTGTCTAAAACACCGAAGACAGGTTTATTTTGCGTCGAGACCTAAATTTATTATTCTCGGTCCTTGCTTCTATTCTTATTCCCCGCAGCGTATTCTTTTGGATGTTTTAAGAAACTCTAAACTTGCTATAGGTTGAGAATAGTACTATAGGGCAGCTAAATCAACCCAAGAGCAGATTAAATGTTAACCGAATGCAACTTTGTTAGTTTGGTCTAAAATTGTAAATGCTCAACACTGCAGATAAATTGTTTGTAGAACGGTTGCAATCATCTTGATTAAGTATTTTGTTTCTCGATTTCCGTGTATTCTCAATAAAACAATGAAAATTAAGCGATCAGGAACATGATAATACTCTTTTCTGGAATGCAAATATATGCAGATTAAATGCTAGACGTAATTCACATTTACATCGGGAAAAGTTAGCATTAGTCTCTTAGCTATAGTGCGTACACTTATTTTGCTATATTACGTACACTGATGTGTCAAGAGACTGCTATAGACCGTACAGCAGGAAGGTTTTTTTCCTCCTAAATATTGATGGAACCAAATGGAATCGGGAAGTAAAACTTCGTTGGCATGTACTTACGACAATGTAGAAGCCATATGAAAGCGAACATTGATCTTTCTTAGCGACAAATTCGATGACATAAACATATTTCAGGGAGGCGAGGCAAAAGTCGTGTAAAATACAAGTGATTGTGCAGGTCATTTTGTCAATTGTAGTGCTGACCGATTATTCCTGGCGAATTCTCATAGCCACAGATAAACAGGGGCCATAACTATGTTGCAAATTTTGTAAAAAATTGCAGGTAAAAATCCCAATCAAGATCTTGTCAATGCATATACAAAATTTGATGAAAATCTGTCCATGTGTTATAAAAATATTGAGTGGAATTTGATGAAAATCTAAAGATATTCACGCTCATGAAATATTTACTTCAACGACTGACCTCTAGCCAGTGATATATTAAGCAACAAATCACTCTGAGCGCGAATCTATTTCTTAGATAGAAGTCTGTTACCTGAGCAGAGGCGTTCAGCTATCCAGAAGATGTTCCTTCTGATTCTGGATATGTTATCTCAGCTGCAAACTCAAAACCCACAGGCAGGTAGCCAGTCATAAAGAACCTACAAAACAATAAATATATATTGAACTAAGTATCATTGAGTATATTTACACTACCAGGTTTGTCTGCCAATCTCAGCTAATTGGGCGAATTATATTTTTTACTTTTGACATTATGGTATTCTTTTATGTTTCATCCCAATAACCCTGGTCACTATGCGAAATTAGGCAAATTTTTCAACAAATGTGCAATGGGTAAAATCAGTCAGTACTCACCTTTGAAGATCTGTATCTGTACGAGTTAGAAATTATTGTGCAGTGTTTCCATGTCATATGTTGCATACTTAGATCAGGTTTTACATGTAACACATTGACGCAGACGGTTCAATTAGCATTTAAAAAAATTATTTGTTCACCAACAAACACGTATAAAAGCTGAATGACCCCACTCAACCCCATTTTAAATGTCATTTGAGAGATTCGTATCTATTTAGGGAACATAAGATTTGGTAGGAAATAATTCAAATGCATAAAATAAACAAAACTACAGATGCAATTCAGTATGGAAATGTGTAATAAGGGGATATCTGTATTCAAACAGCTCGTTTGTGGAGACATATCCTTAGATATGGGGTCAGAAATTTTGATTATGATGACGCATGAGAGGGGACATAAAACCTGAATTCCCACTGTATATCTGACGATATACCTCCCTAAATGAACATTTTGAATATGAGTATCCCCATTCCAATGCACTTGGGTGCTTATTTACTGTTTACACTTTTGTTTTGTATCATATCAGAGAGTTGCAATTGGCATAAAGATGTATATCATCCAACAAAATATGGCATAATTAATTATGTCAAACTATTATTAACAGTATAATGCAGGATACACTGGCACAATGTTTTAAAAAGTTATTCAAAGAGACGTCACATTACAAATGCAAGTGCATTAGAATAATAAGCATGGATCTACATTGCTTAATGTTCATCAGTATTAAATGCTTCATTATTTAGCGAGAATATCGACCTCAGGTAGGAAAACATGTTAATACATCCAACCTGATATTGAACATTGTATCTAACTATAATTCTTGAATATTTACTTCAAATAATTATAAAAATTTTGAGTATTTCAATGAAAAGTCATAATACCTAATGTATGTTGGTATGGCTGTAATAGTCGAGAACATTGTTAGTTACATAATTATGTTGTGTGTGAGTTTGGTGTTGGTTTTTCATTTCTTCTTTTTTCCGTGGCTCTATCTCTGCAACGCGTATTTCATTTGTGAATTTTTCTGAATGACTTAATAAACTTGTACTGGTATCCAGACTATACCAGACTTAAAAGACAGTATATGGCTTAATAGTAAACCTTTGATTATATTGTATGATAAGCAGAATGTTACACTCGTAGCCATTTCATATAAAACTAATGAAAATCTCAATTGCTTGTTTCATCTGATATATATCAATTGACCACAAGTGTAAAGGACATGGTATACTGTTTGTATGTTACATTTCATGTTTTGTATTTGGTCACAGACCTGTATTTGTAAAAAGGGCAGTGATTGGCCCAAAAGGCGCAGCACAATCTTTTTAAGTTGTAAGGTGTTTCATGATTGGTCAATAATAAAACTAGGAAATATATTGTATTTATTAGACGGGTATATCTTTACTTTTTGAAGCAACATCTCAATGACCTTGTATTCTAGTATTTTTTCTCAGTAGAATTTTCCTCTCATATAGGGTGCCCACCTTCAGGGGCCAAAAAGTGGTAAAACATGGTGGTTACAGGGGTATCTCATTCTTGTTTATTGATTGAACTAGGTCCAATCTGTAACTCTATGGCAGCCTCATTGTGATTGGAGAGTTGTGAGGACCACAGCCTACTTAAAAGCTATAATGGAGGTCTAAGGAAAAACAATTACAGGTCTGGGCCCATATCTGCTAAAAGTAAGCTTTTCCTCATGTACTATCTTAATCAAGACAATGGGAATCTAAATGTAAGTATAATGCTGATGGCATAGGCTTCACTGAATTACTGGCCAGCTGTGGCTAACTGGTTTCAGTTAAAAATGATGCCATCTCAAGATTGATGTGAAAATTTGCAAAAACAATTCTATCCTCGGAATAACAACTTTCTAATATCATTCAGCTGGTTGGCAATTAATACATGGAATAAGGTGAGCCAAGGATTAAGTCAGGTCATTGTATACACGGCATTGTTAAAAGTAAATATCCAGATAAGCAATCTCATCTAGACGTTTTTTTTCTTTTTCCTATTCTGAAAACGACTGTTTTGTAAAATTTACGATATTCCTTTATGATTATATGCAGAACTTTACCTGACTTGATCCTTTTTATAGTAATCAGTGACAGAGGAGATAGAGTTAATGAAGTACACAATGACATTATATCGCTTTGAGCTATTTCACATTCAGACTTTCCATTTACCAGGTGGACTCGCCGTGCTGGCACATTTTGCAGATGGACTCGCCGTGCTGGCGATTATTTATAGTGCAATGACTATACTTACCAGATTGTTGTTCAAAAATCTGTAAATTGTGTCATTTTTAATCATTTAACTCAACAATTATTTATGGCAAACGCACACTAAGCGCCACGATTGGCTGCTTGCGGATCATTGCACTTTATTTTGAGTTTGAGACTGTACTCAAGTTTTATAACCTCGAGGCCAGATACTAACATTTTGACCATTGGATAATATAGGAGTATAGTTTTGAAGGTATATCAAATAAAGTCTTACAGTCTGACAGTATATTAGCATCACTGTGGAGCAAAACTTCAATGACTTGAAAGATGTCAAATACTTAAGAGCAATTCTCTGTAAATATGGAGCAAAGTTTTTCACGCATAGTCTCAGATTTCAACGAAACTTTCTGTACTTGTTTGTTTTCACCCAAAACGAAATCATTCATGCTTAATTTTTTAATTTTTACTTCCGTTACCATGGTAACCGAATCTTAAGTTTTTGGCCCAAATCTGCCCAAAAATCACTGAAAATAGACATAAATTGCACAATTGCAACTTCTAGAATAAGTATGTTTTGAACTTGTGACAACTTGTATTCCACAGTATTGCTTTATGTAAATCTAAGGAGTGTCTTGGAATTAAATTTGGTATTTCTGTCTTGTAGCAATTGTGTCAGAATAGTGGGTGGGGTAACAAGGTACTCAAATTAGTCATTTTTCGACATTTTTGAACTCATATTGTTTCAAGCCGCGGTTACTCGGAAAAGTGTACATGCTTTAGTAAGACATAGCAATATATGATATGTAACAAATTGGAAAAAAATGTTTGGGAAGTTACCATCTTCTTATTGTAACCATGGCAACTATGAAGCTACTGTCGCAAAAAGCTAAAATGGGCTAATGCAGCTTGAAAGGTCTTTTTGTATTGCAAAACATGAAGACATCAGACACAATGAACAATAAAATGTTGAAATACCACTTATTTATTTTTTTTTTTTTTGATAAATCAATGGTGTGAAGCCGCAATAGGGACCTGATAATAGCCCTTTTTCAGGTGTATGTAGGTAAAAAATGCTATTTTAAATTTAAAAAATGTCAAACTCATGTATATACAGCATAGAAATGACATTAAACCATTTTCAATACATTGATCCTATAGCTAGCATTTTATAAAAAAGAAAAATAGGGTGTTGGCCCAATTTAGGGGTCCAAAGGGGGCTCAAAAGGGGATAAATAAGGTACATTTGTGTTGAAATGATGCTTTATGAACACTGGATTTAATTTAAATGTGTGAAACCCAACCTTGAGATTTGTCAAACTGCTACCTCTTATCATGTAAAAAGTTTATTGACTAAGCAATTCCAAAAATGTTAAAAAGGAATATTAGGGGAAAGTTGAGTAAGGGTCGTCTCAAAAGTACATTATAAAATGTTCATTACGCATTGAGGTTAATGAAAAAAACGGACATAAATTAAAGTAGTGTAATATATATCTGTCTAAGGGAAGGGAATGACTATGATATATTTAACAAACCAACGCATGGTCCGTTAAAATATGAAATAAAATTTAAAATCCGCATGATGAATAAAAAAGGGGTCATATAAAAAGTAGTTTTGTTACTATAAAATATTTTGATCAATACTTCGGATAAATTTTCTGTAATTTTGATAAATAGGAGTAATCTTGATTAAATCAATAGCCCTAATTTCCCCTATACGGTGTTGGGCAAACAGTTTATATAAGAATAAACTAAAGAAGGGGTCATCAACAAAAGGAATGTTAACTATGAAAATACTATTTTTGATAAATTTCATGCATAAGTGCATTATCAAGCGATGAAAGGCATTTTTCATATTTAAACATCTGCATAAAAGTTTAAAAAATGACGTAGTAAATAAGTAACTTTTTGCTGACAATCTTAGAAAATATAAAAAAACTATGATACAAAATTAAAGATGTAATGAAAGAAAGCCTGCCATAGAGAAAATGTTGACTTTAAGCTGTTTTAGCAGATGATCATGCTCTGGGAGATAGGCAAATAAATGTGAAAGTCACCATAGTGTAAGAAAATGGAGGTTGTTTCATAAGCTGCAGTTTAATCTAGAGCTGTAATTTAGATATATGATGAACAGTTATTAACACCATAACCATTAAACTATGAAGAAAAACCCACACTAAAAGTCATCACAGTATGTTTAAAGTGTGTCATCTCCAAAAGATATTTTTCACTATAAATTCAGTGACTCTGGTGAATTTCATAAAGACCCAACGGCTTTGGTGTTTGCCAAATCTTGTCAATGAATTTCAAACTTTATCTAATTATGTATTTGTTTTAATATTGCTTGTATAAGTAATATTTATGAACGCGGCCTTTCAAAGGTGCCAAATCATCCCAACAGAATTGATTGTTTTATGACCATGACCCTTAAGATAATAGCCCCTTAGTGTACATGCACCGAACAGGGAATTTTCGTCAGAGGGGCACTCTGCTATCTCGGACTTGGGACCGAGCCATTTCAGCAGCAATTGACAGCATTTTATACCACAATCACAACCAAAACATGGACCCTTATATGTTTTTACAGCCGGCCAAAACCCTCGGGTCATAGCAAAATAGCCTATTGTTATAGCCCTGCACATAGAGATATTTAAGCATGTAACATTTGGCTAAAATGGAATATTTGAAAAAACATAAAATGCTGTAACTACATTATCTCATGACAAATTAATACATGAAACAAACAAACAACAACACACACCCTAACACACCAAATCCGTAGCTTGCGAAGGATTTGGGTAGGCATCAACCTTATTGAAGGTAGGTATTGTAAAGTATGATCATGCATTTAAAACAGCTGGGTGAATAAAATCATTGCAGAGTAGAGTGCAGAGGGGAATGGTTTCATTGCTAATTTTACCTGCCAATCAGTGTAATCCATGATTCTTGCTTTGAGCACTGGTGTTTGTCACTTCTTTCTATTATTAGAGTGTTATTCCAGGTATTAATCCCCCATTTGGGTAATAATTAGCTTTGAAAATGTCTATTTCATGTGAAAACATATGTCTGTTGGTTGTTTGTTTTTGAAGGAAGTTGCAGAAGACAGTACAGCGTCATATATGACGTCATGTATTTTTCACTTCCTGTTTGCTTGAATAGAACAGAATTTACATAGGAAGGCGCACCAGGCCGTCTCAATATGCTTTGGGGTATATCTATTTCAAACAGAATGCATCTGTTTGCTGGTTTGTAGACGTTTTGGCATGAGTACAAGCCACTGTATGACATCATATGTTTACTTCATGTATGTCTGAATAGAACAGAATAACTTAAGAACTAGTCCAGGACCACCCTTGTGATTGTATCTAGTGAGTGTTACTATGTATTGCACGCTATGTTATGTGATAATGACAATAATAATAATGACAACAATAAAAGTAATGCTAAGTAAAACCAACCAAATGAAAGAAAAATAAAATGATTAATATAGAATGGTGTAACAATTTTAGTACACAATATTAGGTAAATCGTATAGTATAAAAGAGGTCTTTTTTTTAAAGATAACATATGTTTAAGTGAATGATTAAAGTTGTTGGAACTGTCATAAAATGAAAAAAAACAACAACATGATTTTCTGGTCCAACTTACCCCACCCACCTCTCTTATAGGGTATATTTGTGTAATTTTGTTTGAGTGCATCGAGCTAATTTCTTTCAATGAAGGCTAATTGCACGCCGGTGGGTCGGACTTCAGACTCTATGATGGTTCCGACTTAAAGACTTATCTATTGATGAGATGGTAGGGGCCTGATGCTTTGGCTGTTTGTCGGGCCCACCGGGGTTTACCTGTTGGATTTCTTTTGCTCCGGTATTCAGTTTAATTTACTGTTGAGTCCTTATCCTTGCTTTATCTCCTTGTTATATCTTGATTTATATGTTTTAGGAGATGATGCATTGATAAGTTAGGGGTCTTTCATGCAAACCAAATATTTATGTGTCTTGATCCACATCTGAATTAAGGGTGAGGTTGGCGCCGTTAAACCGGTTTAAGCCCTCCAGTAAAATATTTTACTGACCCTTCCAAGGTGGTACTTCTTTTGTGGATCTTTTATGTTTTTGTTCTGTCTTGTGTTTGCTATGTTTTGTGCGCGTCTGTTTATATGTGCTTTGTGGTCACCTGCTGGGAAGGGGCTGACCTCTTGGCTCTCGTTTGTGGTGTCTTCTGTGAGTTTGTCACTTTCCCATTGGTATCCTGGGTCAGGTGTGGTACTTGATTGTATCGATTCCTGATCTTTGCAACCTTATTACTTTTAAAAAATCCCACATTTGTGATAAATTAAAGAAATTTAGAGGTTAGTAAAAGGACAACAACTAATATTTGTACAATATAGTTTTTCTCAGGTTTTGCACAGGGAAGCATTTGTTGCCATGGTTACGACCAAAAGACGATTACTTCCAAGACATTTACTTCATATTATAAAATCACAATAGCCTGCTTTAATTTGTATTATCATGCATATATGTTGTTTAAATGCATGATTAAAGTTGTTGACACTGTCATAAAATGCAAAAAAAAACAACATATTTTTCTGGTCCAAATTACCCCACCCACCTATGTTTGTGAATTTTTTTATTAGAGTGCATTGTGCAAAGTTCTTTCATTAAAGGCTGATTTTTAAAATATCCCACATTTGTGATAAATTAAAGAAAGTTTGAGGGTAGTAAAAGGACAACAACTAATATTTGTGCAGTAAAGTTTTTTTCACAGGTTTTGCACAGGGAAGCTTTCGTTGCCATGGTTACGACCGGAAGACAATTACTTCCCAGACATTTACTTCATATTATAAAATCACAATAGCCTGCTTTAATATGTATTATCATGCATATATGTTTGAATGCATGATTAAAGTTGTTGGCACTGTCATAAAATGCCTAAAATACATGATTTTCGGGTCCAACTTACCCCACCCACCTCAATTATAGGGTATGTTTGGGTAATTTTATTTGAGTTCATTGAGCTAATTTCTTTCATTAAAGGCTGCTTTTTTTAAAAATCCCACATTTTTGATAAATTATAGAAATTTTGAGGGTAGTGAAAGCGCAAACTAGCCAAACATATTGGTTTCGATTTTGAAAAAAACAACCTTATGAATCCCCTTACAGTCTATAAAAGGTCATCATGAGCAAACTTTACTGTCAAATATAAGTTCTGTCTTTGTGTAATGAAATTATGTCATTTTTAATAGATTGTTTTATTTTAATATACCAATAAATGACTGTTTTAAGCAATATTGCATTTTTTTTAGTTTTTGTACAGGGAACCATTTGTCACCATGGTTACGCCAAGAAAACGATAACTTCCCAAACATTTTCTTTCATATTATAAAATTTTACATCCCAGCCTATCATATAGTAACATGAGTGTATGTAAAAGTAGCCGCGCGAAGTTGTCATCTTGGTGCAAAAATGGCCAAAAAATGTAATTTCTGGGTATGACTTACCCCACCCATTTTCAGTGAAAAAAAAATATAC
This sequence comes from Loripinus fragilis, assembly GCA_964019695.1. NCBI lineage: Eukaryota > Metazoa > Mollusca > Bivalvia > Lucinida > Lucinidae > Loripinus > Loripinus fragilis. The sequence goes on from OZ026517.1 coordinate 64,351,679, forward strand.
ATTAGCTTTTTCATAAGGCTACTTCCTTTAGCTATTTAAGTTTTATTAAATCTGTTTGTTCAAAATAATTCCATATTTGTGATAAGTAATAGCTATTTTTAGAGAAGTAAAATGTTAAAAAATGCTGATTTTCATGTGTTTTTTGCTTCTTTTTTGGCCCAAATCTTTGGATGCTGTTGTGATGGCAACGGAGGTTGAATTGAATGAACTAACACTTGATTTCTTGTTTTTGCATGACCACGAACACTGTCAGCAAGTTTCATCAAAATCCGAGTCGGAGCGTGAAATGGTTCCTATATAACTCGCTCCATATTTACAGAGAATTGCTCTTAAAATCTCCAAACAATCTAAGGTATAGTCGCAGAAAAAGGTAAGTGGTTATGTTCAAACTATCAAGGTCCTAATCAAAGTATCATTCTGTCTGATTTAGTATTTTGGTATAATTACAGATTTATTACATTGATGCTACTTAATTTTTCACTAACAAACAGCGAATCTCCTGGCTAGCCAGACACACCTATATCGGACTGGTCATGCTGCACAAACTAGAAAGGCATTTGTCACAGTTATGTATGCTACCTTTAAACATTGAAGGGCTGTAACATAGTTTAGCTTTACTATTAGGCTTATTTCAGTCATTGAAGTTGTAAAGAGCTCGTATAAATATGTTTGAACAAACAAGCTTAAAGATTGCAGCACCACAATAACGCTGGTTTACATATAAAGTTGGCAAACAGTAAGGTCTGTCCATAGCAACGCCATTTATCACTAGAGAGCATATAGTACCTACAAGTCTTTTCATCAGCTCGTCAGTAGTTACCCTTCCTTCACTCTGAGTTTGACACAAGAATCATAGGTCCAGATAAGGACATTTTATTTGCGTCAAGTTTTAATTATTTTCTTACCCATTAATTCAAACATGTGCTTTGTGTGCTCAAAAGAATCGTCTTATTGAGACGGTTCTTTTGAGTACCCACAACATATGATTTGGATGAGAAATAAGAAAATAATTTAATTTAGTAGCTTAACACTCATCGAATATTCAAGCGGCTAACAAAGGCTCTGATCAGACTGCGCGTTAGCGGAGGATGATCTTAGCTTTGCTGGTCGCACATACCACATTGTTGGTTATCTCATGTCGCGGCTCATTATCTTTATCAGCATAAAGCTCAGGTCACTTACATGTAGCATAGGAGCGTACATCATAAAGCTCAGCTACTCGCATGCATCATAAGAGCTTACAGCATAAAGCCCAGCTACTCGCATGTAGCATAAGAGCTTACATCATAAAGCTCAGCTACTCGCATGCATCATAAGAACTTACAGCATAAAGCCCAGCTACTCGCATACATCATAAGAGCTTACATCATAAAGCTCAGCTACTCGCATGCATCATAAGAGCGTACAGCATAAAGCTCAGCTACTCGCATGCATCATAAGAGCTTACATCATAAAGCCCAGCTACTCGCATGCATCATAAGAGCTTACATCATAAAGCTCAGCTGCTCGCATGCATCATAAGAGCGTACAGCATAAAGCCCAGCTACTCGCATGCATCATAAGAGCTTACATCATAAAGCTCAGCTACTCGCATGCATCATAAGAGCTTACATCATAAAGCTCAGCTACTCGCATGCATCATAAGAGCTTACAGCATAAAGCCCAGCTACTCCCATGCATCATAAGAGCGTACAGCATAAAGCCCAGCTACTCGCATGCATCATAAGAGCTTACATCATAAAGCTCAGCTACTCGCATGCATCATAAGAGCTTACATCATAAAGCCCAGCTTCTCGCATGTAGCATAAGAGCTTACAGCATAAAGCCCAGCTACTCGCATGCATCATAAGAGCTTACAGCATAAAGCTCAGCTACTCGCATGCATCATAAGAGCTTACAGCATAAAGCCCAGCTACTCGGATGCATCATAAGAGCTTACAGCATAAAGCCCAGCTACTCGCATGTAGCATAAGAGCTTACAGCATAAAGCTCAGCTACTCGCATGTAGCATAAGAGCTTACAGCATAAAGCCCAGCTACTCGCATGTAGCATAAGAGCTTACATCATAAAGCTCAGCTACTCGCATGCATCATAAGAGCTTACAGCATAAAGCCCAGCAACTCGCATGTAGCGCAAGAGCCTATGGCATAAAGCCCAGTCCACTCACATGTAGCAAAAAGAGCGCAAAATACATAGTGAGCATACACACAAGACACAACAGGACTTTAGTTAAGAGTGCGTAATAAAACAAATGGTTTTCTTATTTCTCAACGAAAACATATGTTGTGGGTACTCAAAATGAGACGGTTCTTTTGAGCACCCAAAACATATACTAAAAATTATGGGTAAGAAAATATTTACAATTTTACGCAGAAAAGTTTTGTTTATCTAAACCTGTGCATATATACACAATGGATGTTTAACCTGAATTGCACTTAGAATGGCCAAACAAGAAGCCTTAAAACATCCAATGATGAGTTGTTCGTTCTGCTGTTTTTCTTTTCAAAACTGTCTTATTCAAGAACAAACTAAATTAGGAATACTGTCAGTGTGTCAAACAGAGTCAAATAGTTGCCTCAGAGTTCTCATTAAACACCAATGTCGCATAGTTCTCGTTAACACCAGTTTGTCAGAATTCTCATTAACACCAAAGCCGCAGCGTTCTCATTAACACCAAATTCGGATTGTTTTACTTCAGCTTTTATAAAATCACATTAGAGATGTATGGTAAAGCTCAAAACTTCTACGGTAGACAGCATTCAAATTGTACTGCTATTGTCAAAAAAAATAATAATAACAAGGGAGCTCAGTGGTAGAGTGCTTGACTCGATACCAAATGGCCACGGGTTCGAGCGTCACTGCGTTGTGTCCTTGAGCAAGACAGATTAATCCTAGCTTAGTACTGGCTGAACCCTGGAAGACCCGTCCCGACGTAACTGAAAGATTGTTGACTGGGGCGTAAAGAATCAAATCAAACAAACAAACTATTTTCAAAATCCTAGTGAGAACTCTGGTTGGAATACAGATCAGGCCTCATTTTTTAAGGCATTAACCTATCCACATGTGGGTATACCACGAAAATCTATTTAGCAAGCGAAGGGACATTTAACAGAATAAATGTATTTCTCTGAAGAGGGCTATAAAGTTGTTTTCAGTGGGGGCCATAATGGAGAAGATGGCGTGGACATTTACTTTCGTTCAGACTTAACGATTTATCTATTGATGAAATGTAGGGGCCTGATACTTTGGCTGTTTGTCGGGCCCACGGGGTTTACCTGTTGGATTTCTTTTGCTCCGGTATTCAGTTTTATTTACTGTTGAGTCCTTATCTTTGCTTCATTTCCTTTTTATATCTTGATTTGTGTGTTCTGGGAGATGATGCATTGATAAGTTATGGGTATTCCATGCAAACCAAATATCTATGTGTCTTGATCCACATCTGACTTAAGGGTGAGGTTGGAGCCGATAATCCGGTTTAACTCCTCCAGTAAAATATTTACTGACCGTTCCAAGGCGGTAAATTCTTTTGTGGATCTTTAATGTTTTTTCTGTCTTGTGTTTGCTATGCCTTTGTGAGTGTCTGTTTATATGTGCCTTGTGGTCACTTGCTGGGAAAGGGCTGACCTTTTGGCTCTCGTTTGTAGTGTCCAACTGTGAGTTTGTCATTTTCCCATTGGTATCCTAGGTCAGGTATGATACTTGATTGTATCGATTCCTGATCTTTGCACCCTTACTTACGTTTTATATCCTTTATGAGCTTTCAATGAAAAGGCATGGCTACTGGGCAAACAAGAAACTCTTGCTTTCCTGGCATAATAACCGTAAATGCCTTAAAGGCAACTGAAACAAATCACCATATATATATTGCCACTGTGGCCAAACGACAAAATATTGGGAATTTTTCATTCCTTAATTTGCAAATACTCAAGCGACTAGCAAAAGCTCTGATCAGACTGCGCGTATGCGCAGGCTGATCTGAAGCCATGCTGGTCGCACATACCACATTGTTGAAAATCTCATGCACTGGCTCATATATCTTTCTATGCAATTGTTATTTGTGTATGCTAATAACCATAGCAAATAGTTTAAATCCAGATCAGGACCAACAAAAGGTTGGGCCTGATCAGGATTCAAACTGTTTGACACTTTTGAATTTTTCAACAACAAAAAAAAAATCAGCAGATAACAAAAAAGCATGAACAAGATTAAACTTGCACATTCAATGTTCAATGGCAGATGCCTGCTTTAAGCTTTACAATAATGGATAGTTTAAATCAAAAAGTGAAAACACCCATTGCGTTTGCTTGTATTTTCCTTTTAAAATCTGATCAAGAAGTTGTTTGTCTAACCATTAGTGTCAGGTTTACATATTAGGGCATATTAATAAACAATACATTAAATGCTAGCTGCTTGAACATTTATTTATTCTTAATTAAATGGTTTGAGGGAAAAGAAAAAGTTTAATAGTTTCAAGGCATAAAACACATCAAAAACAAAAACATTATGTTCTTTTTAACTGATGTCAACTAAATAAATAATATTCTTTGATTGTCACATGCTCAAAAGATACAAAAAAGTATGACAGATTGATGTGTGTTTTTCAACTCTTTGCATGCTGTGAATTTTTTTCATGATTTTTTGTCGTTTGCTGAATTTTTCAAAATAACTTTTAAAAAAATTCTTTCAGTGTGTCAGTTTTGATTCAGCTAGATCAGGGTCCAAGATCTTTTCTGACAAAAAATGCCATATTTTTTAAGCAGTAAAAAAAAAAATGGAATCCACATGTATGTGTTTCAGGTGATACAAAGATTTGACGTCATATTTTCTCCATAGAAGTTAGAACCAATTAATTTAGATGAACGAAAAATTATAACATCCCAATTTTTTTTCAGAGGAACATTCTGGAAAGAAAGGAAAGAGAAAGTCACCTTTGACGAATTGGTTCCGGCGTAACCGGGAGGACAAGAAGCCCGTCGGCAACCTCTTTGGTCATCAGCTGTCTAACATAACGACTCCTGAGGAACTTATTGCCAGGCCTGTGAAGGTAAACTATTGGTGAAAGTTTTCAGGATTATTCCTGAATTCAGGATTTTGAGGCTGACTTTCCATAGAAAGTCAGCCTCAAAGTTCTGAATTCTGCAGATGATAATTTAGTTTCAGTTTATTTATTGGTATTTGACCATCTAACTTGGAATTTTTGATATTTTGGAGGCATACAGCAAGTTTTGAATTCTGATTTTCTAAAGTTCAGGATTTTGGAAATTTTGATCTTTCACCCATGGTATGAAATACTTGCATGTAACAAACACACTATTTTTTTTCCTATTTGTCCATTAAACTTATTCAATTGTAACTTCATAAGAACATAGCCACATGGCACAGTCGGTAACAACTCCGACTGCAAATCCCTGGATCTCGCATTTGATCCTGGCATGGTCACATGATACTTTTGTAGAGATGGATCATTAAATAATTGTTACGGCCATTCTCTTCCCTTCCGCTGATCGAGTAGGGCTCTTTGACAGTTGCAACTTGGAAGCAATGTGCACTAAGTACTGGTTAACTTAACTGCTTAGTCAAGCTTGCCCAGTATAAAAAGTGTGGTCAGGTGAACTGACCCTCTCGACATGACCATAGCTGTTTACTGGGAAGTAAAGCAACAAACAAACAAACACACTGATTTTTTTCCTATTTTTCCGTAAAAACTTATCTAATTGTAATTTTATCAGAGCAGATCCCAATAGCAGTCTGAAACAAGTCTGACTGCAGATCCATGTGTCTATGGGTTGCAAGTTTGATTTGGGCTGATTCCCATACTTTGGTGGAGAGATGATCATGAAATATGACTGCAGATCCATGTGTCTATGGGTTGCAAGTTTGATTCGGGCCGAATCCCATACTTTGGTGGAGATGATCATGAAATATGACTGCAGATCCATGTGTCTATGGGTTGCAAGTTTGATTTGGGCCGATTCCCATACTTTGGTGGAGAGATGATCATGAAATATGACTGCAGATCCATGTGTCTATGGGTTGCAAGTTTGATTCGGGCCGAATCCCATACTTTGGTGGAGATGATTATGAAATATGACTGCAGATCCATGTGTCTATGAGTTGTAAGTTCGATTTGGGCCAAATCCCACACTTTGGTGGAGATGATCATGAAATATGACTGCAGATCCATGTGTCTATGGGTTGCAAGTTTGATTCGGGTCGAATCCCATACTTTGGTGGAGATGATCATGAAATATGACTGCAGATCCATGTGTCTATGGGTTGCAAGTTTGATTCCAGCCTGATCCCATACTTTGGTGGAGATGATCACGAGATAATTTTTCGCACATTCTCCTCCCTACCCCTGATTCAAGAAGGTTTTATTTCGTCAGTTACAAGTCATAGTATGTGCACAAAGTACTAGTTAACCGTCTTCATGCTTTAATGAGAACCTTTAATTTATTCTCTAGGAGTTGCTGACGATCTTGTTCCGAGAGGGCCCATACACAGTGGGAATTCTTCGCAAGTCTCCCAATGCAAGGAATCTCAAGACGCTACGTCAGAAGTTAGATGATGGCGAGGACTCTCTCAGTAATGAAACATGGCCGCCGCTTGTCATTGGTGCTTTGCTCAAGGTAGGTTTCTTATTTTAAAGAGTGCTTCCACAAAATTTACTTGACTTCAGGCATGGAAGGACAATACCAAATTTCCTGAATAGAATTTCAAAGACTTTCCTCATTCTGTTTAATGGACCTCATAGCACAGTCGGTTACATGTCTGGCTACAGTTGTCTGACTGCAGATCCTGGGGTTGCGAGTTAGATTCTGGCCTGGTCCCATACCACAGGTGGTAAACCTAGGAACTACCACGGAATTGTGTTAACGTAATTTTGTTCCCAAGCCACATCCGGGACACGTCGTGGTAGTTTCCAGGCCGAAAATTGAATAAAGAAAGACTGGTGTGACTTTCATTTTTGTTTTATTTTACAACTAAGAACGAACAATGGTGAAATCGGACAATGTGGTTCCGTGTAAATATGTTTCAGCGTCCCCTCTAGCCCAAAATTTTGTTTGAAAAATTATTTTCTTTCTTTAGATTCGTGTTTCCCCACTGAGCATTGGACTAACTTTACCCAAAGTTCGAAGGATTTTAGCCCATATCTGTCAAATTAAATGGAATTTGATATCATTTGACGATGGAAATGATAAAGAGACCCTAAATAAACATTCCTAAACAGGAAAAAAATCTGAGCATTTACTCGTAAACGATTCATGCCCCGTTCGTCCTGTGTGGTAGTTTCCAGCTCATCGTGGTAGTTTAAATGCTATCGTGGTAGTTTCCAAGACTTTGTAGGATACGTTTTGAAGTGTTACAAAACATTATAGTGGTTGTTTGTTTCGCATGATAACCCTCAAACTCATGATAACCCTCAAACTTGTCAATTAATTACCACGGTAAACAAATAAATCACATTTCAACACCATGAAGAAGCTAAGCTGAGGACTCAAGAGATTCAATGTTATGCTTGACAGGTGGAGATCATGCCCTGGACTGCCAAACAATACCTCTGGAAAATAAAGCAAAAGAAGGTTATCAGTTGAGCCGTGGTGGACCAAGCAACAGACAAAAAAATGATATAAAAATTGCGTCACTCGCTACGTTGTTCCATGTTCAGTCAACTTTAAGATTAAATGGCAGGCTAAGACTACTAGCCCAAAGTATCGTTAGTACTTGCGCTTCAGAAAAAAGGGAAATATCCTCGGGTTGGGACACTTTTTATATACATGTGAGTGTGACGATGAACGGGCATGTTATTTGATAATTAAAAAGCATGTTTGTCAAAAACAAAATATGTGAATATCCCTTCTTTTCATTCTTCTCATCATTTCAATAGCCCACTAAAATTAAAATGCAGGCAGTCGACATTTGTTATCTGACAAAAGGTTGTTTGAAAAGGTCTTCGTATGAATAAGAGGGGTATTCAAGGTTCGGCCCCCACACCCTGTCTTTATAAAAATGAAGTAGCCCCTGAATAGTGAACATCTGCTGATGTGAACTACTACTAAATTCCTACAAAGTCTTGGAAACTACCACGATAGCATTTTAACTACCACGATGACCTGGAAACTACCACACAGGACGAACGGGGCATGAATCGTTTACGAGTAAATGCTCAGATTTTTTTTCGTTGTAGGAATGTTTATTTAGGGTCTCTTTATCCTTTCCATTGTCAAATGATATCAAATTCCATTTAACTTGACAGATATGGGCTAAAATCCTTCGAATTTTGGGGAAAGTTGGTCCGATGCTCAGTGGGGAAACACAAATCTAAAGAAAGAAGATAACTTTACAAACAAAATTTTGGGCTAGAGGGGACGCTGAGACATATTTACACGGAACCACATTGTCCGATTTCACCATTATTCGTTCTTAGCTGTAAAATAAAACAAAAATGAAAGTGACAAAACCTTTCTTTATCCAATTTTCAGCCTGGAAACTACCACGACGTGTCCCGGATGTGGCCTGGGAACAAAATTACGTTAACACAATTTCGTGGTAGTTCCTAGGTTTACCACCCGTGCATACTTTCGTGGAGATTGATCATGAAATAATATCTATGGTTATTCTCCTCGCTTCCACTGAATCATTCAAGGAGGGTTGTTGTCAATTACAAGCTGATGTATGTGCACGAAGTACTGGTTAACCGCTTGTTCAAGCTTGCCCTGGAAAAAGTGTGGTTAGGTGAACTGACCGTCCAGCAATGTCCATAGCTGTTGACTGGTACATAAAGTAACAAAAAAAAACAAGCAAAATCCTCATTCTGTTTAAAAACTGTTGGTTATCAGGGCTGAAATCCACAAAATGCTTGTTAGAATAGCAAACAGGGAATTCTCTGATAAGACTTCTTTAGAACCAGTCTGATCTTGGTCTAAACTGTTTGTTTTTACCTTTTGGGTAGCAACTTTTGTTCAAAATTTTAGAACATTTATCAAACTTGTAAAAACTGTAGGTTTTCCAGTATGACTATGGATCAAACGAGTATTACTAAAAACTTTTTCTATCATATAATTTGTAACCAGTTCATTGGCAATACGAGGGATATACAAATGTATAGCATTCCAAGATTATGCCAGAATTTTTTTATTAGTTGATAACAGTATTTTTTTCAGATCTAGGGTCTTGGGGGGGGGGGGGCAAAAAAAAGCCCTGAAAATGACCAGTTGTCATTTTCAGAGCTTTTTTTTATTTTTCTATTTTTAATATCCAGAACAAACAGTAAAACTAGTAAAGTAAACCAACAGTTTGTAGTAAATCTTTAAATACTTCATAATTTTCCTGCACAGGACAATCACTTTAAATAGTGTCACTCTCAAAAAATACTCAAACAGAACCTCAAAATTATATTATTTTTTTCAACGAAACAAATAATATTTAGAGTAGGCGGATAAAATAAAAAAAAATCATTTTGCAAGTTAATTTTTTTTTCTACTTCCAAAATTAACAGTAGGAGGGTTCGTAAATCAACTAATAAAAAATTCTGGCCTTAATAGTTTCTTAACCCATTTAAGCCAAGCCATGTTTTGCAGCGTCTGATCAGGTTCTCCACTGTTTGCTCCCACTAGTTTCTTTTAAAACTTGAGTAAAAATGAAAATACCACCCAGCATCCCTTAATATGGAAATGGATTCTCCTTAATTATAAGGGTTGGAAATACCATAATACATAAATGGATCAAAGATCATATATTTGTGATATTTAGTCATAAAATGTATGAGCACACCAATATACTCACAAATACTAGTCTAAGGGAGATAACTAGTACAATACTTTTTTCTCTTAAATTAAGAGAGACAACTAGCACACTATGATAACTGCAAGGGAAATAACTAGTACAATTACAAAACACATTTCTAAAATTTCAGGATTTCTTGCGGAATATTCCCCAGAGTCTGTTAATGGAAGAATATTTTGATGACTGGGTGGCAGCCAATGATATTGTGGACGGAGTCGACAAGATCAACAAGTTAAGAGAGTAAGTACCCCACCACAGGACTGTCCCTTTAACAGTTTGCCTCCGATAATTGAAGCAAGTAGTTTGTCTACAGATAATTAAAGCAAACGGTTTGGACCCAGATCAGGCCCCACATTTTGTGGGGCCTGATCTGGATCCAAAATGTTTGACACTCTGATGGTATACCTGAAAGCATTTTCAAATACAGTTAAATTTGAAAACAAATCAGCTAACAACCCAAAAGGGTTGATGCGCTGTTAAACTTCAACTCCTCATCAGCAGAACAAATCAGCAGATGACAGAAAAATCAAGAGAATTACCCAGCACATTAAATTATAGCAACTTGCTGTAATAGTACAGAAATGTCTATTCATGACAATTGAAAATATTTACAGAAATAATAGGAACATTTTTGGTATATCTGCGTGTATCCTCTTGTGTGAAGGTAATTTTTCATTGGAATTCAAGCATTACATTATCTTATTATATCGTAATAGTGCCTTAATAAAAGGTATCCTGATTTAGGGGAAAGAAGAGGTTAAATGTTAAAAAGATTCACATCTTTCATGGTGAATCTGATAAGCTTTCAGTTTTGAAATGAGATAAAAAAAAAAAAGTAAACAAAAAAGGGTTTTTTAACAGAAAGTGTAAATGTTCTATTTTTAGTCTTCAAAAAAAATCACATTTACTGTGAATGAGTGAGACATCTGGATCAATAAGTTCTATTTGCCCCCCCCCCCAAAAAAAACAAAAAAAAAAAACAACAACAACAAATGTCTGGATCAGTAAGTTCAATTTGCAATTTTTTGCGAAAAGATAATTGCTTAAATTTGTGACATGTTATTAACCCTTAATGCGCCAATCACGACTGCAGCAGATTACAAATTTTTCGGCATCTTTCTCAACTTTCGAAGAAAAATAAGGTATGATATTTCATGCCTTATTCATTATTTTTGAAAAAGTGCCAAAATTTGAAATTGTCGTCTGCTGCAAATTGTAGGCGGCGCTTTATGGGTTAAGTTGAGAAATTGAGTGTCCACAAGTAACTGTAGTGATTATATAGGCAAAAGAAAACTTTTATCATGAAATTTACAATTTATAAAATTAAAAAAAAATTAAAATCCCCTTTTTCTCCGTCTATTTCAGCACAATTAGCAAGCTACCGCCATGTCATCATGAACTACTACGCCATCTCATGTGTGTTCTTCACTTCATTCACAAACATTCCGAAGAAAATAAAATGACTGCTTACAATCTCTCTGTGTGTATAGCGCCAAGTCTTCTGTGGCCGAAGGGCTTGAACCCAGACCCTTTAGCCACGCCTCAGGCCATCGTTCAGTATATGATAGAGAATTGCGGGCAGGTCTTCGGCAATGACTCCTTGTTGTTATTCGGAGATATCGTTGAGCAGAAACTACGCCTGGATTCGAGCACGGATTCCGACAGCATGCACAGTGTTCTTAGTACTCATAGTAAGTATGCGAATGGTTCTTTAAATGCAGTGGCTCAGTTGGTAGGGCATTACACTGGGGATTTCGAAATTCACTGCCGACAGAGTCAATGTATTGTGTCATTGAGCTGGAAAGTCTATCCTATAATTTAGTAATGGTTCAACCCATAAAGACAGAAAAAATGCCCTGACATGCCTGAAAAATTATTGACTGGTGTAACGCTTCAAAACAAACAATTTGATTAAATCATATCAAGTCAATGCTAAGAAGTACAGTAAAACCTGTGTAAAACGGCCACTCTCAAAAAGACGGGAAATTGGCTTTCAAGACCAATCATAGCTTAATGCAGGTCAAAGGTATTGCAGAATGCTCCAAGAGGAGCATTCTGCAATACTTTTGACGTTCATCAAGCTACCATCTGTTATTAGCATCTTTGTTTTGTCTATTTTTGAGTGGCCGTTTTACACAGGTTTTACTGTATGCACGCAAACACCAAGAAAGACATTCTCCTATGGAGATGACTGAAATACACATGCAAGTGACATTAACCCTCTAACTCCTAAAGACGCCTTTAAACACTTTTGCACACAGAGCAGACCCAGATTAGACAGCTCTTGCAAGAGCTGCCTGATCAGGGTCTACTCTGTTTGCTTATGGAAATATGATTAGATATGAATCATATGATCCTACAATAGTGGATCAACCTGACAAATATTTTCTTTGTTATATGTACAAATATGAAATTTTATTAATATGAGTACCACTACCTTGAACTGCAGTAAATTCTGTCAACAGATGGATCATTTCAGTAAAAACTCCTCATATTGCCAGGATCTGTCCATCATGAGACGACTATCCGATTGTAGGATTTGATACCATGCAAGTTCATGCCAAATTAACTTCTTTCCCACTGAATATATATTTATGCTATATGTATTCCTAGTTTCAGCCAGTTTGGTTGAAGAATCCTATTTTACTACGGTGTGTAATTACAAATTGAATGGAAAACAGTATGGATCCTGATCAGGTGGCTTCTTCAGAAGCCACCTGATCTGGATCTACCCTGTGTTCTAAAGGGGATACACCCAGCTTCAGCAAAGCATGGGTTAAATTCGATACAACCTGAGTCTCACACGGAGCGCAGTGGCTCAGTGGTAGAGTGCTTGGCTCAAGACAGAGAGGCCGTGGGTTCGAGCCTCACTGGCGTCACTGCGTTGTGGTCCTTGAGCAAGACACATTTATCCTAGCTTAGTACTGGTTCAACCCAGGAAGACCCATCCCTGTTTAACTGAAAGAATGTTGATGGGACGTAAAGAATCAAATCAAAAACATCCTGAGTCTAAACTTATCATTTGTGTTTCAGGTAATTTCCGTCGAGATGATTCTTCAATAGACAGTCTTGAACGCGAGTTCTACACACATGATTCTAGTCCACGGTTGATGAAGTCGCATTTGTCTCCCTCTAACCTGAGTGGAGACTCGGGATTGACTATGAGTGATTCTCAACTGTATGATGAAGATGGGAACGGCAATGAAATCAGCGATAGAAGACACTATACGCGTAGTGCCTCACAGTTCATAGATCGTGATATAGAACGGCCAGATTCTGAGGCCAGTAGGAGTTTAGATAACCAATATTTATATAGGTACGATGAAAATAATCCGGTTCCACCACCAAGAAGAAATCGTAGAAAAGAATTGTCGGAACTTTCTCCGAACTTTGAAGACTATAGAAAACAAATGAGATATTCAGCTCATGTAACGGGAAAACATGATAAGCGACATAATCAGAATAGTGATTACTATAGAAATATGCCAAGAAAGATGTCCGCGGAGTCTTTGAAAAGTGTTGAAGAGTCTGCTGAAGGGGAGAATTCCAGGAACGTAGAAGACTGGCATTCTCGACCAGATATTGTGACATTAATTAAATCTGCAAGTGGTGCTCATTTATATTATGAAGACTCTAGTTCATACCGTCTCTATGAATTTGACACTCTTAATGAGTCCGGAAATAAAAGACGGTACTTGCGTAAACAGAAAAGTGATGGCCAGTGTCCAGTTTTACCTCAGTCAAAATACTCTTTAAGTAGTTCTAGAGATAGAGTTCTTTCCGATTCCTCCGGATCTTATTTAGAAAGACAGTATTTTCAGGATCCACTGTCATCCTCCGTTGAGACTCCTGAATCAGAGGATAGAAGTATGGCAGACTGGTTGTCTCAGCAATCGAAACAAGTGACGTTTGCCACTAGGAGGCAGCAACGTCTCCATAGTCACGACGATTCAGAGCTTGGTTTATCCAGTGACAATATATGTAAAGTTTCTGAGAAAGAAAAACAGAAAAGAGACTCAATGAAAACTGTTCAGCATCTTGTTTCGACACGCGTTTCGACACGCGTCAGTCATTTCCTATACAACAAACAACCTCACCCAAAGGCTCAGGATCAAATACCTCGAAAGAAGCTGAAGATATTATAAACTCTCTGAAATTGACAATTACATATTGTTCACAAGACTCTTTAGATAAACGTGAGGCAACTTTGAAAAGGGACAAACATCCATCTCAACATCTGGACATATATAACAATAATTCTCAGTTAGCTCTGAAACAATTGAATCTTTATTTAACAGCACTGCAAGGTACCTCACCACCTCCGCGGGTTGTTCTACAAGGTCTAGGTCAGCCTGTAGAAAAACGTGACAATGCCCCAGTGAAAGCCAGTTATGATAGTGCTATTCTTTCTCAGATTCGTAGGAACAGTTTAGAAACGGGTCGTAGAAATAGTTTGGATATGGGAGATTTACATAAGCATAGGTATCCGATGGAAGAGAACTCCGTTTCTAGTGAAGATGAACAGTCGGAGGAGGAGTCTAGTTCTGAAGAAGAAGTGGAATCCTATCGTGTCACTTCCATGATAAATATGTCTCCTTTTAAGTTCAGTATTCCACAAAGACTATTAACAAATGAAAGAAAGAATCATAGCTCAGAATCTTTATCAAAACTTTCAAAACAGAGTTCAAATTCAGAGTCGTTGTCTAAAGCTTCAAGACAGAGCTCGAGTCAGGAATCACTTTCGAGAAATTCAACAACTTCAGAAGACAGTTGTTCGAATCGGCCAGAAAACCCTCCATCTTATCAGGAAGCGCTTCACAGGAAGTACCTGATAGATAACGGGATGTCATTGGAAGATGTTGATCTAGATACGGACAAACAGCGAGAAGCGAGTCTTAAAGCTAAACAGTTGTATGAACAATCTATGAGGCAATATCAAGAACAGAAGGAACGCTATCCTCCTTTACCCTCACAAAGGTTTGAAAAGAAACTTGACGTTGTTGGTGAACATCATGAGGTTGTATCATCAGAGAGTGATGTTCAAACTTCTAGTGATGATGATGATATTAATGGGTATGAGAAAGATCCTAAAAAACTGTATGAGGAGTCATTGAAACGATACATGGCAGAACAAACAAGATCTCCTTTGGTTAAAACCTTGTCTACTGAGGACAGTGGTGTTTCGAATTCCAAAGGAGGTAAAAGTTTGAAGAAAAACGTTCTGCATGTTCCAGGTGTTCATCGAAGTCACAGTGATGTTGGTGATATAAATAAAAGACTGAGAAGTCCACTCCGTGATCAGAGTAGTCCCACTATCACGAACAGTAGTCACAGTTCAAGTCGGGACTCTACTCCAACACGGCGACCAGAACACCCACCACCGTATGATTCCCCTCCCCCGTACAGGCATGATCATCGTAAACCTAGTCCTGTAAATGCTGAAAGACATTATTTTCCAAAAGCAGACAAATCCTTCTATCAATCTGATGCTCATACCAGAGACACTACAACGCAATTATCACAAACTGGCGCGTCAAAAAAGATATTAGTTAGCCCTCGTGCTGGTGCTCAAACTTTTTCAAATCAGGAAAATTCACGAACAGGAACTGCTGCTGTAAGAACTAGTGAAAATATAACTAACTCTGCTCAAACCTCAGGCTCATTCAAAAGAGATTCAAATATTGATAACACTGTACATAGTGCTCAAGTTGATATTTCAAACTACAAGTCTCCTGCTAGAAATGTTCGTGCTAGAGATGTAACAAACATTCGAAGTAAAGAGGCAGTAGTGTTAGTTCGTAGCCGTAATTCCTCACAAGATTCTGTGTTAAGACAGCAATCTAGAAAGCCAACTAATGTGGATGATACTGATTCTAAGACTTCAGCACAGAAAGGGACTGTGTCCACAAGTGTGTTCAGACCTCGTGCTTCTTCTCTGGAGCCCGGCCTGTCACAGGCAGCTCCAGCTATTCATTCACGGACAACGCAGCCTGCTAGGCCCATGTCACAGGGTCCTGGCAGCATGTCAAGATCAGGTGTAGAAAACATTCATCCACAATCATCTCAGTGTTCAAAATCTAACTCTGAATTCCGCAGGAGTTCGCTAGACACAGTAGTTAATAAAACAGCAAACAACGCAACCAGTGGTAGAACATCTGCTGGGAAAGAGCTTCCATGGAGTGTTAAAAACATTAGAACTATGTTTGATAAAAACAAACAGCACATCAATAGTGATACCGACTCGGGGAACTCTACCCCACAATCTGTAACTCAATCATGTGATTCAACTCCAAATACCTCACCCTACCCTAGTGTCCCACCATCGTATACCCCGTCCCCTCTGTTTAATGTACAAAGTAACATGTCTCGATCCAGTACCTCGAGTAATAACAGCGCAAGTAGTGGTAGTGCCGGGAACAAGGGTATGTCTTCCAGTAGAAACACTTACACCGGCAGATATGGACCTCAGACTAGGGGAGACAGTTTCAGTTCCTCTGATAGTTCAGATTGTTCATGTAGATATTCGTTAAAGTGTCGGAGAGCTGATAGCAGTCTTGAAGAACTTGATAATCTGAGTTTTACTGATATTACATTTGTATGATATATAAGCGCTTCATATGGACCTCAGCGTGAGAAAACCGGTCTTTGAGATTTGCAATCAGTCTACAACCACGCAACTAACAGGTTAGCAAAGAGGTAGTTCATGAACTCGAATTTTGAGATATAGCCGTCATGCAAATATAAATAATTTGCACCGTCCCGCAATGACCATAGCTGTTGACTTGGGGCGTAAAGCAACAAAACAAATAAACAATTTGCAGTAGAGTGACAGGAATTTTAATACAGATTGGCAATTTGGGATGTTTAAAACAGGTAAAGACAATGGAAAATGCAAATTTCCAAAAAGTTTTCTTCCTTATTTTCAGTAACATGCTGTAGGTACACATTGGAATTGCCTCATAGAGGCAATTCTAATGTGTGCCTACAACAGCCAATGTGTAACATCCAATGTGAACCTACAACATATGTTTTTTTTCAATAAATGAGTTTTTCACCATAAGCCTTTTTTTTAAAACAAATTCTCAACGACAATCATTTACTCAATGAAATGAGCATGTAGAAATGAACAACGTTTCGTGTAGTTTGGTATGCACTTGGATGACAATAATAGACTGTCTATTTTATGCTTCTGACAGCTTATCTCGAGATGTTTGATGGGAGTATATTGCTAAATTGCTAGTTGTGTGGTTGAAGGCTCAACCTACTTACTCAGCTACAAAGACTATCAAGCATGATAAAATTTTGTCTGTGGCAAGTTTAGATATTCTACTTTCCAGATAGTGAAAAACCAAGGCGCTGATCAGACTGCACAGATGTGCAGTCTGAATTGCGCCTTTGTTATTCACATGCAACAAAAACCAGATTTCTCTGACCAATGTCCATATATGAGCACTTCATATGATCTATCCTAAATATTTAGGTACCTTGTGACAACGACAACAATTTTAGAGTCGTTTTTATTTAAGCGCAAAAAGGTAACATTGCAAATACTTACTGTTCTTCGCCTCTCTTAGATTGTTCTATTGAGTATCAACAACATCTATAGGCCTCCAAATAAGAGTGTGATTGAAAATTATTTTTCTGATGCCTAATTGAAAATCACTTTTTGTATTTCTCAACCAAAACATATGTTGTGGGTACTCAAAAGAACGATCTCAATGAGATGGTTATTTTGAGGACCCAAAACACATGTTTTAACTTGTGGCTAAGATAATAATCACATGTTTACACTAAAAAAGGTAGCCTGATATCGAGTCCATAGTTTCTAAACATTTAGGGTAAAAAAAGTTCTGTGCAATTGTTTAATTTTTAAGCTTACAACATTTATGTCCATTGATGAATGTTTTCAGGATTTTGCCTAAATTCAGGGTTTTGAGGCTGATTTTCCATAGAAAGGTAGCTCAAACTCCTGATTTTGGAATTTATATAGAACAAGCAACATTTTAGGTTCTAAAATTAATTTTAGGTTTGCATTAATTTAAAGATTCAAATTTCCGGATTAGAGAATCCATTTCAGGATTTCAGAAGTTTAGTTCTTTACAAATTTCACACATACATTGCTGGACTAGTCGCAGACTAACCGAAGTCTTCACTGTTCACTTGAGGAATAAATGTGCTCCACTGTTGTCTCATGGGTTGACGGGTATGAGAACAGTAGACTTAGAGTAGCCGTGTTTTTGCAGCCAGTCCAGGGGGGGGGGAGGGATCCGGACCCCCCTGAAAAATCACAAAAATTTAGGGTTTCTTAGCAATACTGGTCCAGATCCCCTGAAAAATTACAAGGCTACCAAGCCAGCATTTAATGTAGGGCCACCATCGGCTCGCCAGCGAAATGCCATTTAAATGGCGTTTCGCTGGCAGGCGAAGATAGGCCTGCTTTTAGTGGTATTTGGATCCTCTAGCTCCTCATCAATTAAAAAAACAGTTATAAGAGTTGGACCCCCTCTGACAAAACTTTCTGGATCCACACATGGAAAACTGTATACTGTACAACATTTTGATTCATAACAAAGACCCTGATGAGAGTGCGTGAGTGTTTAGACTGACCTGGAATTTGATACTGTGGAAGTTTGCAGCGTGAGATAGGAGATATATGCTAATTTCTTATGTCTGCATAAAGAACATCCAATCAGGCACTCAACCTTAAAACGACGTTGATGTGACGTCCTGACCTCGTATTGACGTTGATACGACGTAGTTTTGACGTCATGTGCCTGCTGGTATTGTTGTGGATCAGGCACTCAACCTTAAAACCACATTGATACGACGTCCTGACCTCGTATTGACGTTGATACGACGTAATTTTGACGTCATGTGCCTGCTGGTATTGTTGTGGATACGCTTCCAATGAGCACAGCAAAATTGGTTTTGTTGGGATGTTGGAAAAAATGAAAATTTTAACTTTGGCAATGAAGTTCCCCAGTAATTGTTATAGGATTTTCTTAGATTTTAGGACTTGGGGTGTTTTAGGACTTGGGTGTTGTGGGGGTGCCCTAAATTTTTGAGTAGTAATTATTATGTGTATCATAAGACATATGATATTTCTTGCCTTTGAAAGGATATTCAAAGAACTTATTTTAGTTGTGTGTGTCAAAATTGACCTTCATAAGCAAGCACCTGTTTTTAGCATACATCATTTGCTTAAGCTGGGTACCTGCTGAATACAGGACTCCAGGTAGGATTTAAAAACTGAATATATTTTTAAAAATATCTATTCTTATATATGCCCCTGCATGCAGTTTTGACCTGTCAAATGACATTTCATGAGACAAAATTTTGCTAAATATATACAAATGTTAGTTGCCAAAAAACATTTTGAATTACATTTGACTGTCATTTCTCTGTGTAAATTAACAAGAGGGGCATTTATTGGAATGAAGAGTTATTTTAGTTTGGGATTAATGTTTTCAAAACCCTGGAAAATATCCATGAGTTTCGTTCATTTAATAGGATTGGGTCCAAAAAAGCGCCCCAAAATATGGATTTGAAAAATTGCAAGATTGCAAATTTCCTGTAATATAGTGTAATTTTAGTTTGGGACTTATTTTCTATAAATAGGGGAATAATTTTTCACCTGAAATGGGTCTTGTCAATTTGAGGCCCAAAAATTGGCCGATGATTATTACAGATTCGCAAATTTCCTGTAAAAATTTCCAATTACGATGTATTATATAACTGTATATATTTTTGTACTATGACCAGGCGGCTGTGATATTTTGTACGATCAATCATTTCATCAACATACTTTACCATATATTAAATGAACTCTTCTGCTGTTCAAATCTCAAAAGACTGATACATGTGTGATGGGTTGTACATGTAATATATTTAAAAAAAAACTGCCCTCAATTTTGTTCTGTCTCTGTAAATTTTAATACTGGTAGTTTGGTACAATGTATTTGACTCAATAAGCACACAGTTCCGCTCCTTTAATGACCTCACCGGCGTCACTGCATTGTGTCTTTGAGCAAGAACATTTATCCTAGCTTAGTAGAAGACCCGTCCTTATATAACTGAAAGATTGTTGATGGGACGTAAAGAATCAAATCAAACAAGTTTTTTTTAACTCTATGCAAGCTAGGTAATTTTTCATTCTTTTGTTGTCGTCAGCTGACTTTTTTCGGAATTGGATTGAATGAAAATTAGAAGTTCATCTTAATTAGTGGAAACAACCCATTAAGTTCTATGTGTCCGCTTAGGAGCATGTGTATTTATAAGGGTGAATATGGTAACCACCCTAAGGTTTGAACAAATATGTTGTGACATGAGATTCCCAACAATGTGATATGTGCAACCAGGAAAGCCTCAGATGCGCTGATCAGAGCCTTTACTAGTCGCTTGAATATTCTATGAATATTAAGCAACTTACCGAACATCATTTGGAGTTTCTAAGCTTAAAAGGAGGCTTCACAGGCTTGTCCGAGTCTACACTTGTCGCAATGCCACATTGTTGGAAATCACATGTTGCGGCTTAATATAGAAAGTTCCACATATTGTACTCAACCTGCCTTTGCACTTTTTGTATTTTATATATTAATTTTACGACTGAAAATACAACAGATATACTGAAAACAAAATATCAAAATAAAGAAGCAAGGTTTACTTGTGTTGTCAAGTTTATGTCTATCCCTTTTGCACTCAAAAAGGCCAACATTTGGAGTTTTGGCCATTTTGAGTGCATTAGGGTGAGAGAGAAAAAGTTGTTTTGCAACAATTTTGATTTGTGCACTAGAAACTGAAATAAACTGTTGTACCATAGGGCTGCTGTTAGAGCATTGTTCACTTTCTCACAAGGCTACGGAAAGGGACATAATCCCAGAATTTCTGAATTTTGAATTATTTTCCTTGTTTTAGTATTTTTTTTTTTGTATATGAGGTATATTTTGTGTGAGGCAGCTGAATTGTAGCTCGGAAATTATACTGAAGGACTTAAAAAACGCACCACCTGCTTAAATGCTGATTTATTTCGAAAATTTGATATTTTCATTTCGTGAAAAATAAAATTGATAAATTCCGTCATTTAGCTTGCATTCAATAAGAAAATCGAAACGCTGTGGCTTATGATTGCCGTGACGTCGCGATAATTCTGAGACAATTCAAATTCAAAAAGTCACAGAGTACCCATACTTTCCATAATGAACGAAAAAAGTTTTCGAAACGATGTTTGTTCTTGAAAGCAAAAGGAAAAAACAAAATCAAATCATGATGTTTTAGGCCTCTGGCAACGTTCATCACGTCTACATGACGTCATTGATTTTTGACGTAAATGGCCGTTTATATCCTAAGGATCAGGAATAATCAAAATATTTTTGTTGCCAACAGATACTCCTCAATCAGTTGCATAAAAGTCAAAAATATCGCGACATGCGCGGCCGTCACCCGTCTGTTATTTATGTTTGAAAATTTAAGACTGACGTTAGCAAAGAAACGCTACGAGTGAGAGTGTAATAAAACGATTCTTTCTGAAAACTTTTGTGTTTTTCCATTTGTCAAGACATCTGGCTACCATCTTAATGTGTTCGTTTTCAAATTGAATCGAATTCACATTTGTCAGACGACAATTGTTGAAAAACACTTACGTCTATATTACGTCAGAATGAACTGCATGAGCATATCGAAATCATGGCAAATCATGGTCCATTTTGCGAGAGGATGAAAAATGATAAAGAAAACATCCTCAAATCAATCATGTTGCAGAGACAGAAAATGTAAAATGGTGCGTTTTTAAAGTCCCTCAGTATATAAAATTTTCCCCAAAATATTTGTAAGGGGAGGAGGAGGAGGACGGACATAAATTTATAAAGAGGAAGAGCTGGACAAAAAATGCAACTTTAATGTTATTCTTTACTTCAAGTTTTTGATTATTTCGCAAACTTTTTTGATTTGAAAATTAGCAAAAAACTAATCGGAAAACTAGCCTACGCTTTCAAGGCCAGGGAAGAATTTACCTTATTGTATAAACCCTTGTCCTGCTTAACCTGGATAGAGTGTTTGAAAACACTGTAGATCCGTATCAGCTGGCTTCTGATGAAGCCATCTGATCAGGAACCTCTGAAGCTAAAAGACATGATTACAGCTGGAATGCTACAGGTTAACAGGATAACGATATGATCAGGATCCACACTGTTTTCCACTCTGAAGTTAAAATACATGATTACAGCTTGAATGCTGCAGGTTAACAGGATAACATTTGGGAGGAGTGTAGTACATAATAAAAGACAATTAGCGCAACAAAAGTGAAGGGAACAATGCTTTAAGATCTCGCCCCCTTGGTGAAGTCCCTATTTTGGTTGTGTGGTTGTCACTGTACAATGTAGATATAAAAAAAGCTCAGTTTGTATTGAATTATTTAATTATAAAATTTATAGTGCTTTTTAACAGTATATGAACTATTTACTGTTTCATATTGAAAAAATAATAAACATGTTAAATACATACAGTCTCTCTTCTTTCTTGATATTTCAGCCAGATCTTGAAATTTTGGTACCTACCTATGTGTTTAAGGCAGGATTTATATACCCCAAGCACGAAAGTGGCCTCTGTGTAAAAGGCAGGATTCCTATACCCCCAGCACGAATGTGGGGTATGTGTTTAAGGCAGGATTCCTTTACCCCCAGCACGAATGTGGGGTATGTGTTTAAGGCAGGATTCCTATACCCCCAGCACGAAAGTGGCCTATGTGTTTAAGGCAGGATTCCTATACCCCCAGCACGAAAGTGGCCTCTGTGTTTAATGAAGGATTCCTATACCCCCATCACAAAAGTGGCCTCTTTGTTTAAACAGGATTCCTATACCCCCAGGATGAAAGTGGGGTATGTGATTAAGTCAGGATTCCTACACCCCAGCACAAAGTGGCCTCTGTATTTTAGGCAGGATTCCTACACCCCCAGCACGAAAGTGGCCTCTGTGTTTAAGGCAGGGTTCCTTTACCCCCATCACGAAAGTGGACTCTGTGTTTAAGGCAGGATTCCTATACCCCCAGTACGAAAGTGGCCTCTGTGTTTAAGGCAGGATTCCTATACCCCCAGCACGAAAGTGGCCTCTGTGTTAAAGGCAGGATTCCTAAACTAGCAGCGCGAAAGTGGCCTATGTGTTTTTAAGGCAGGATTCCTATACCCCCTGCACCAATGTGGGGTATGTGTTTAAGGCAGGATTCCTATACCCCCATCACAAAAGTAGCCTCTGTGTTTATGGCAGGATTCCTATACCCCCAGCACGAAAGTGGCCTCTGTGTTTAAGACAGGATTCCTTTACCCCCAGCACGAATCTGGGGTATGTGTTTAAGGCAGGATTCCTATAACCCCATCACAAAAGTGGCCTCTGTGTTTAAGGCAGGATCCCTATACCCCCAGCACGAAAGTGGCCTCTGCGTTTAAGACAGAATTCCTATACCCCCAGCACGAAAGTGGCCTCTGTGTATAAGGCAGGATTCCTATACCCCCAGCACGAAAGTGGCCTCTGTGTTTAAGGCAGGATTCCTATACTTCCAGCACGAAAGTGGCCTCTGTGTTTAAGGCAGGATTCTTATACCCCCAGCACGAAAGTGGCCCCTGTGTTGAAGGCAGGATTCCTACACCCCCAGTACGAAAGTGGCCTCTGTGTTTAAGGCAGGATTCCTATACCCCCAGCACGAAAGTGGCCTCTGAGTTTAAGGCATCCTATACCCCCAGCACGAATGTGGCCTCTGTGTTTAAGGCAGGATTCCTATACACCCCGCACGAAAGTGGCCTCTGTGTTTAAGACAGGATTCCTATACCCCCAGCACGAAAGCGGCCTCTGTGTTTAAGGCAGGATTCCTATACCCCTAGTACGAATGTGGCCTCTGTGTTTAATGCAGGATTTCTATACCCCCAGCACGAAAGTGGCCCCTGTGTTTAAGGCAGGATTCCTATACACCCCGCACGAAAGTGGCCTCTGTGTTTAAGACAGGATTCCTATACCCCCAGCACGAAAGTGGCCTGTGTTTAAGGCAGGATTCCTTTACCCCCAGTACGAAAGTGGCCTATGTGTTTAAGACAGGATTCCTATACCCCCAGTACGAAAGTGGCCTATGTGTTTAAGGCAGGATTCCTATACCCCCAGCACAAAAGTTGCCCCTGTATGGGCTTTGACACGATAAAATCTGTCTTCAGGGGTTTGTGAACAACATAGACGCAGATCAGCCTGCGCATCTGTGTGGTTTGATCAGCGCCTTTGTTATTCGCTTATTTAAAAGTATGACTTACTACAAGTGAAAATTCAGTTTTCTAGCTAGTCTTTGTAGCTGAGCAGGCTGGTTCAAATCTCATTTTATTGGAAACGCCGAAGACAGGGTTTCTCGCACCGCGGCCCATATGGGACAGTCAGTCGACGAAGCTTAAGTAGCTACTGCCAGACCACTGAACTTTTGTCTGTTTTGATGGTTTACGTCCCAGTCAACAATTTTTCAGTCAATGTCCAGACTATTTGTGTCTACCTGAGTTGAATCAGCACTAAGCAGCGGATATAAAGTGTCTTGCTCAGGACACAACACGATGAGTTCTCCAGTGGTGAGTCTCCCGCTAGAAACCCTCCAATCCCCAGTCTTACACTTTCCAGGAAACTGCCAGAAGTTTACCAGCGAAAGATAATGCACGAGGTACTGGTTAACAGCTAAGTCAAGCTTGCCTAGGAAAAAGCTTGGTTAGGTAAATTGACCGTCGACATGACCATAGCTTTTGACTGAGATGTAAAGAATAGAACCAAACCAAAACAAGTACACATGTACATAGCACAAATTATTCACTTGACAGGTCCGCTAGTGAAGCATCAGATATTTCCTTAGCAAGAGCTGCCTGATTTGGGTCTGCTCTGCAAAAGCGCAGTCTGATCAGCGCCTTTGTTATTCGCTTTTTGCAACGTTCCATTATGTAAACTTGCTACGAGTAAAATTTCAATTTTCTACCTAGTCTCTGTACATGAGGAGCCTGGTTTGAAACTCACTTTGTCAGAAAACCCGAAGACAGGTTTTCTCGCGATGAGGCTAAGCTTTCTAGTCGAGTTTGAGACCTAAATTTTAGTCTCAGCCTTCATTGATCTCCCTGTTCTGCATATATGAGCAGTAAAGGCTTTTACAAGACTGCACAGGTGTACAGGCTTATCTGAACCTTGACCGTAAGCCCATGTGATAAGTACCAAATTCTCACACACTGGCTCAAGGTTTCTTCTGACACGTAGGCTAAGAAAAATGGCATTTTTTAGCTTAAAATATTTTCTTATCCAGTAGTTAAACCTTTTACCTAATAGAAACACATTTTAACACTTTTGCAAACAAAGCAGAACCAGATCAGGAAGCTCTTTTAAGGGCAATTTCGGGTATTGTCCACGCGCATCATTCCCGCGGCGGGAAATGGGGAAAGTTGTCTTGGTCCCGTCTTTCGACCATTTCCAAATTCGCATCAATACAGTTTTTAGATACGCTATCGTCAGATGGATATTTCCGCATTTTTTGGACAAAATAAAGTAACTAAAATGTGTTTGAATTATATATTGACCCGTTATTATAAATGATCGTCTCAGTACCAAATACTGATAAATAGATCTGGCGAAATCAAACAATATACAAAGTTATCAAGTTTATACCATGTATGGTGTTAGTACACAATTACAGTCTTCCGGTTTGGTAGCCCACGAAAATAGTACCTTTAGAAATTTAGCACTTGCCGTTTCTGGGCCCTTTATGGCGTAAATGGGTGCTTTATTCGACTTTAAATGTACATGTGGTTCAACATTGGACTATGTTTGTCAGGCTGATGCAGAAAAATACATCTTTGTGTGGACTATTTTGTCACAGACTCCCCGGCGCACTCCCCACGGGTCGGATTTCAGCCCGAATTTTTTGACTGTTCCCAAAAGAACGGAGAATGCTGAGAAAACGAGATTATCAAGGTAGGTTGTCTTTTCACTTTTTTGATAGGTGAATGACAGATCTTGCCACTCACAGACAGAAAAAAGTCCAAGCAATGTCCTGGGAAATTTGCAGATGCTCGAATTCTGCCTTTTTACATGGAGTTGAATGGGACCGATTAAATGTGCACCGAACCCGTATGCGAATACGAATATGACCGGTACTAGGATTGTGCGTTCAATATAAACGCTTGATTTGGGCGACGCACGATCTGACCTCGTAGCCTTGCGGTTAGCACGTTGGACTATTGAACCAGCGGTCCAGGGTCGATTCCTGGGTGGGCACCTATTAGACATTATTTTCTTCTTTTTACAGCTTTGCAAAAATGAATTACTTCCTATACAAGTAATATGAATTGATATAAATGACAAAAGTTCACTCCATAACGTTTTATATAGAGTTATTCTCAAAATATGTGGGGGTAGGGGTCAATTTCGCTCTTCTGAAAGAAAATTAGTTTGGTGCCCCCATTTTTTATCTTTATTTCTAAAAGGTTATATAAAGGTCTATGAAATAAAAACAAAACTTTGAGATTGTTAATGCCAGAGTTTTTAATATACAATGCAATCTAAAACTCGTGTTCCTATTTCAGTGGACTTACCAAAATATATCATTCAGTATAGAAAACAAATAAATTTTCTCTTTTCCTAAAAAACTTGATGTTGTGAGTAATAATTAAAATAAAAATAAACTAGAGGACCTGAAGGTCCTGAGGCGCTTACTTGATCTCCTTAATAATGTTAAAATAGGTCAAGGTCAACTACAGCTTATAATGGAACAAATTTTGTTTTACCATATATGGGGGTTGCAGACATTTTGGTCAAGTGACTTAAACAATTTAATGAATAATCCATCAAACAGCCCAGTGATTTCTGAGAAACAGATGTTTAGATAGGTGTGTGGCAGTCCAAATGAGTGGCCTTGGAAAGAAGGTCACAGGTCAGCTTGACATTTGGTACTTAATACAAGATTTTTCCCAAATAAATGCATTAGGAATCAAATTTGACCTTGCCATAAAGTAGGTCAAGGTCAACCTAGATTAATCATTTGTGAAATTCTTGTAGGGCCCACATCCCCAATGCTACATACCAAGTCTCAAGGCCATTGGACTTTTGGTTCCAGAGAAGAAGACATTTAAAGGGTTTTTACCATATATGAGTGTGGCGGCCATCTTGGTCATGTGACCAAAATTTTTTGCATTAATTTTGACTAACTTATCATAAGGAGTCTTCACATGAAATGTGAGATCAAATGGGCCAATTGTTTGTGAGAAAACTATGTTTTAATATATTGATGGGACTCCAATATGAGTGACCTGAGCTAAAAGGTCAAAGGTCAACCTTGACCTTTTGAACTTATTTATAGCCATTGTCTCATTAGGTTAAACATATCAAGAGAGAATAATGACTAAGTCTTTCACAGTTTTAAAAAAAATCAACTTTCAGAAATTTTCCCATTTAAATGCATTAGGAAGCAAATTTGACCTGACGTTAAGTAGGTCAAGGTCAACCTAGGATCATCATTTGAACAAACTTGGTAGGCCCCACAACCTCAATGCTACATACCGAGTCCCATGGTCATCAGCCTTCTGATTCTGGAGAAGAAGATTTTTAAGGGTTTTTACCATATATGGGCGTGGCGGCCATCTTTGTCATGTGACCAAAATGTTTTGTGTAAATTTTGGCTAACTTATCATAAGGAGTCTTCACATGAAATTTGAGTTCAATTGGGCCAACGGTTTGTGAGAAAACTATGTTTTAATATATTGATGGGACTCCAATATGAGCGACCTAAGCTGAAAGGTCAAAGGTAAACCTTGACCTTTTGAACTTATTTATAGCCATTGTGTCATTAGGTTAAACATATCAAGTGAGAATAATGACTAAAGCTTCCACAGTTTTCAAAAAATCAACTTTTCAGAAATTTTCCCATTTAAATGCGTTAGGAAGCAAATTTGACCTTGACGTTAAGTAGGTCAAGGTCAACCTAGGAACATCATTTGAACAGACTTGGTAGGCTCTACAACCCCAATGCTACATACCAAGTCCCAAGGTCATCGGCCTTCTGGTTCTGGGGAAGACGTTTTTTAAGTGTTTTTACCATATATGGGCGTGGCGGCCATCTTGGTCATGTGACCAAAATGTTTTGTGTAAATTTTGGCTCACTTATCATAAGGAGTCTTTACATGAAATTTGAGTTCAATTGGGCTAATGGTTTGTGAGAAAACTATGTTTTAATATATTGATGGGACTCCAATATGAGCGACCTAAGCTGAAAGGTCAAAGGTCAACCTTGACCTTTTGAACTTATTTATAGTCATTGTCTCATTAGGTTAAACATATCAAGTGAGAATAATGACTAAAGCTTCCACAGTTTTCAAAAAAAATCAACTTTTCAGAAATTATCCCATTTAAATGCATTAGGAAGCAAATTTGACCTTGACGTTAAGTAGGTCAAGGTCAACATAGGATCATCATTTAAACACACTTGGTAGACCCACAACCCCAATGCTACATACCAAGTCCCAAGGTCATCGGCCTTCTGGTTCTGGAGAAGAAGATTTTAAGGGTTTTAACCATATATGGGCGTGACGGCCATCTTGGTCATGTGACCAAGACCATTTGAACAAACTTCCGTTCCCCCATCCTAAGGAGTCTCCATATGAAATATGAGTTCAATTGGCCCAGTAGTTTCAGAGAAGAAAATGTTTGAAAGTGTTGACGGACGACGGACGGACGGACGACGGACGCCGGAGTCACTGGTATACTATTAGCTCACCAATGAGCCTTCGGCTCAGGTGCGTTAAAAAGCTGGATGGCGCCTACAACTATTTAAACTAAACATTAAGAAAATGTGTTTTTTTTTTTCAGAAAATTTGTGCTGAAAACTTCCATGTGAGATTATGAAAAATCAAGCGTGGTGACATATCCTTTTTATTACATAAATTGACAGTCCATAAACAAGTTGTATGCAAAGAACTAAAAAGATTTTAATGTGGGAAGTATTACCCGCAATTGCCCTTAAGAGCTTCCTGATCAGGGTCTGCTCTGTTTGCTGATGGAAAATGACATGATCCTACACTAGTAGACCTGCCAGTTTGAAGCATTTTCTCTGTCCTGTGAACAAACAGGGACGTTTATGTTACTCATAGTAGGAGGAGTCTAGCATGAATATTTATGAAGGAAATGGTAAAACAAGTTTTGGGTGTTCAAATCTTTTGAGTAACCATAACATACATTTTGGCCGTGAATAATAAAAATAACTCTAATTTCACTCTTAACTGAAACTTAGACTTATTCATGCATGTTTCCATCTGTTTGACTATTTGTCTGTTCTTTCCCCTCAATAGTAAGTAAGTAAGTAAGTAAGTAAGTAAAGACTTTATTTAAAGAGGGTTTCAACATTTAGCAATACATACAAGCACAATGTAACAGCTAATCTAACATTAGACCCTCTATAATGGTATATACATTATACATATATACATGAAATATACATGCTTTTATACAAAAATACATAGATTACAAGTATCAATTATCACAAGTTATTACAAATATACCCGACAAAAAAAGAAACGCACAACTTAGAACTGTACAACTCTCAGGAAGATCACAAGTGATAGGCTAGTTTAGTTTATATCAGTGCAAAGGTATGTCAAGTACTGCTGCGTCACACGTCGTTTTCAATCAGGCGTCGAAATAGTGTTAAAGAAAATTGGTCATGAACCAAGTGGGGGTCAAGTTGTAAAGTCACAGGAAATAAGCGTTTGTATAATGTTCTCTTGCTGGATAATTTCAAGCAATTGGATTCATCTCAGTAGACTAAATTGTACCCAGACACTAGACTTATTCTTTGCAAATTCTATCTTTAAATTCATCATTAGCGATAACTGAACAATAGGTAGCCCATGTATTGTGACTACCCTTTGGATAACGATTCCACACTGGAGATAAACCTTATAAACATTTAAAGATTTCAACATTGTTTTAATAAATTTAAATGATCTTAACTGATGAAAATGGATTTTAGAGTAACATAAAAGCACAAATAAACACATTGGTTGTCTCTATTAACGACAATATATCGTATTCACACTTTGCTAATGTAAAACATACTCAGAATTTTATGTAGACAGTAGCGTTGAATCAACGCTTCCAAAACTCCTTTACCCTTCACATTGATGTGTTTTGTGTCTATACAGGGAAAGTACAGATAATCATCTACATCACATTTAAGTTTTAGTAAAATTTGATCAGAAATGAAAATTTCATGACAATTAACATTTTCACATTAAAAGGAGATCTTAACGGGAAAATCGTAGTAATGCGTTTCTTTTTTTGTTGGGTATATAAAGTAAACAGTTTGAATACCACTATATAATGAATGATCCTAAGGGTTTCATACCGAAAAGTTTGCAAATGAGCAAAACAGTGTGGACACAGTCTGGTTGCTATATTTGGGCAAACTGATCAGGTCCACACTATTTGTCTACTGGTCTGGATCCTTGAATCCATAAGATTTAAGGTGTCCATAAATTATAGAATTTTAATTTGGTATGTAAATCTTAGGATATATCTGAGTGTTTGTGGAATTAATGGGGAAAACATAAGAATATTATGCACTCCAGGCCTTTTTAACAAATGCAAGACATTTTATATTGATATTACATATCAATTATATGATGGATGAAAAATCATACTTTCCAAAATCCTGAACTTTAAAAAAACAAATCTTAAAACTTGCATAATGTCCTCAAAGTAATCACATTTTCAAGTTTAAGCATTGATTTTCTTTAGATAAACTGAAAATAAATCAGAAAAGCTATCAAAATCAACTGAATTCGGTGTCTTAAGGCTGACTTTCCACAGAAAGTCAGCCTAAAAATCCTGAATTGAGGAATAATCCCGAAAACTCTCACCCTAGTCTGGTTCCCTCCCCTTGATCTACCTATCTAGGGTCAGGTATAGGCTAATCTTGACGGTCAAAATCCTGACCGTCAACGAGAATCACGGGATAGGTGTGATCTAAGGGAAGTAACTCTGAAAAGTGTAAAAATGGCGCGGACGCTCGAGCGGATGATTCATGAGAGCTTTAGATACAATAAAATCAACCAAATTTGAGGCAGGAATTCAGTATCTCAGTGTGTATTTGTTTTTCCCAAAAACTCGCTTTGTTTTAGTGATTAAAATTAACAAAATATCGTAACTGTCCAACAGTTTGCAACCCACGCTAAACTTGAAATGTAACAGGTCATCTCATTGGTCAATCAATAAACTAATCACAGCCAATGATAGAATAGGGGATACCTGTTGTCGATTTGAGACGATAACAGGGCACCAGTTTACTCTCACCCATGATTGTATTCACCTAATCCACCTCAAAACACCAATAACTGCAGACAAGTTGAAAGACTTAATTGCAGACAAGTTAGAAGGACTTAATTGAAATTAATAAATGCACTAATGGGTTCTTTCATCAGATTTGACACAAATATGAATATTACCGGGGATACAGGCTATACTTTAAAAAAAAGCATCTCTAAACAATGCAGACCCTGATGAGATGCCGTATTGTGCTGTACTTCATCCGGGACTTTATTGCTTGTTTTTGTTTTGTTTTTGTTTGATTTGATTTGATTCTTTACGTCCCATCAACAATCTTTCAGTTAAACAGGGACGGGTCTTCATTGGTTGAACCAGTACTAAGCTAAGATAAATGTGTCTTGCTCAAGGACCACAACGCAGTGACGCCGTTCATTGCTTGTAAAAGTAAGCATTTAGAGTTACCAGTAATAATACAAAGGGTTAAAATACAAGCATAAATATTATAAATTTAATTGTTAGTTGGTACTGTTTAAAATCCTCTTAAAACATCTGCTGTGAAAAGTGTCTGGATTTTCTGCATTTTATAAATCAACAGTTCCTTAGATAGGATAAGGCAATAATAAGTTTTGCGGCATGCCAGTCCTACCAACCCAAAACTGTATTTTCTCGGAATTAGGGAATGCTTTTATGCACCTTTGAAGAGGTCGTATATAATTGGACCTCGACGCGAGAAAACCTGTCTTCGGGGTAGATGCGAACAACAAAAGCGCAGACCAGCCTGCGCATCAGAGCAGTCTGATCAGAGCCTTTGTATTTTGCTTTTCGGAAAGTATTTTATCTAGACTTGCTACTAGAGAATTTTCAAGTTTCTAGCTAGTCTCAGTAGCTGAGCAGGCTGGTTTGAATCTCACTTTTTTCTGAAACCCCGAAGACAGGTTTTCTCTCGTTGAGGCCCAATTATTATAACGTCTGGTTTGTCTGTTCTGTTTGTCTTCTGATCATACAGTGAGTAGTTATCTTTGAGAGGTTTCTGATAAGGTAAGACTCAAACCAGCCTAATCAGCTATATAGACTTGCAAGAATATTGAAATATCGATTGTAGTAAGGGTAGTTGTCATACTTTACTGAGAGTCAATAACAAAGACGCTGATCAGACTGCGCGGGACAACCTTTGAGAGGTGTCTAAAAAGTAAGGCTCAAACCAGCCTGCTCAGCTATATAGACTAGCCAGAATATTGAAATATTGATTGTAGTCAGGGTAGTTGTCATACTTTACTGAGAGTTAATAACAAAGACGCTTATCGGACTGCGCGGGGTGTCTAAAAAGTTAGGCTCAAACCAGTCTGCTCAGCTATAGAATATTAAACTTTCGACCGTAATTAGGGTAGTGATCATACTTTACTGAGAGTCAATAACAAAAGGGCTGATCAGACTGAGCATAGTTACCTTGGCAAGGTGTCTGATAGGGTTAGTAAGAAAGAGGGCAAAGATCAGGAATCGATACAATCAAGCACCGCACCTGACCCAGGATACCTAAAACCAATCTGCTCAGCTATAGAATATTAAACTTTTGACCGTAATTAGGGTAGTGATCATACTTTACTGAGAGTCAATAACAAAAGGGCTGATCAGACTGAGCATAGTTACCTTGGCAAGGTGTCTGATAGGGTTAGTAAGAAAGAGGGCAAAGATCAGGAATCGATACAATCAAGCACTTCACCTGACCCAGGATACCTCAAACCAATCTGCTCAGCTATATAGACTAGCTAGAATGCAAACTGCCTCGGCCAATTCCGCGAAATTCCGTGGAATCAAACCACAGATGTACATCTATAGGATCTACTTTGAAAACGGGTGATAACGCGACACTGACGTTATATAACCTGGCACTGACGTCACATAATCCATGTCAACACAATAACAAGTGGGATTGCAACAAACAATGGCTTACATGAAGTTAATGTTGTTGTTTTTTCAATAAAATATCGCTAAAGCGATATTAAGCGATGTTTTATTGAAAACACATAAACATCATTTATTCGTCGGACAATCAGCCAGAGTATTAAATTTTAATAAAGCTGAACCCACATGCGACAGAACTAATTTTCCATACGCCAGTTCCGACTAACAAAATGAAGCTTTTCTAGTATTACCTGACTTTTCGCTTACTGTAAAGGCGGCAACTTTAATATTAATATCTGGGTGTGGTTCGGCTATTTCATCTGCTAAGGAAGGGAAATCAGGTTTTTATTTAGGTAAATAGTTAATAAGCTTTTTGAGCCCCGCAAACGTACATGCATTTCATGAAAATCCTAACCGTATACACACTGAACTCACATTTATTAACCCTTAAAGCGCATAATCACAAAATGTATGTTTCGTGTCGTCCACTTAACTATTTGAAGCCTCATAGATAAACAGTGTGAATCCAGATCAGACTGCTCCTGTAGTGGCAGTCTGATCTGGGTCCACAATGTTTGCCTCCCTGCTTATGTTAAATAGACATTTTCAGATGCAGTTATTTTGCTGGCGTTTTAACGACTAAATAATGACTGAGGTGGTGCCACAAGATGATACAGTTACTTTTAAATAAAAAACACGCCTCCTTTACAGCTTTTACCTGTGCCTAAGGTTGACTAGTCCTAATTACGCATTCATGAGGCACCGCCTTTACAGTAAGCGAAAAGTCAAGTAATATATAGTACTACGCGCAATGCTCCTTACATACACCCGAGCCATGATTCGATTCTCGAATTGTGGCAGACTTTCCTGAAGGGCTAGAATGTTGAAACTTGGACTGGTCTTACTTTACTGAGAGTTAATAACTAAGGCGCTGATTAGACTGTGTAGATGCACAGGCTGGTATGTGCCTTTATTACTAGATTGCAACAAAATCATGTTTTCTCACAAACAGTCCCATACTATACATGTATGAGCAATGGTAAAGGGGCAAAAATACTTCATAATGTTTAGCTACGGACAGCTCGACTAACGGGACCTCATGGCATGTGATTTTTAAGCAGATAATAAACGGTTAACTATAGCGTCATTTTTTCTCAGGACAGAGAAAATAGAACTTGATGCATTCTTTGGCTATGATAGACATTTACAAAAGAATAAGACGCGTGTGGGCGTGGTTTCATGCACCACCTTAAAATTGCCCAGTACATGTACTTAACGTAAATACATCATATGGGAAACAACAACTCTTCCCTGGCCCGAGGTTATAAAACATTTTCTATGCTTAACTCAACTGAGCATGAACTTATAACTTTAAAGTTGCGAACTTGCAAAAAACGATATAAGCCACTGGCTGGATATGGTTTACCTCCCCCCCCAGGGGGAATTTTGTAGACCATATTTTTCTTAAAGCCCAATGTCTTGCGAGGATTTTGCAACATGTTAGCCCTCTGACAATGGCAGCGTTAAGCTGTAACAGCCTGTTACATACGTTACCCTACAAAATATTTGATAATTAAAGTTCTTTTTAAGTCTTCAGAAAAGTGCAAAAGATAAGGTAAGATTTCCAAATTGTTTATATTTTCTAAATAAGCTATTACTGGGCTACAAATAATGATATTTGAAAACAAATATAGTCACCCCCAATGTAGTGTATGTTACATTTTTTCATTGAACCCCCTTTTAAATAATAAATGCATCTAATATAGTTTGTCTTAAATTTTATTGAAACCAGTTTATGTTCAATAATTTGGTATTACATTAAAGATTTTTTATTTACCTTTTCAAAACTGAAAGCATTACGTTTCTATCTTATATACTTTTTGAGTTATTAGATGTTGAACATGGTACCCCCCATACCACACAAAAATGTAAAATGTAATTCTCCAGGCCTCGCGCTGGCTATAGACCCCTCTTCCCCCCTGGGGGAATTTTGTACACTATGATTTCCAGATACTACAATATATAAGCC
This sequence comes from Loripinus fragilis, assembly GCA_964019695.1. Taxonomy (NCBI): domain Eukaryota; kingdom Metazoa; phylum Mollusca; class Bivalvia; order Lucinida; family Lucinidae; genus Loripinus; species Loripinus fragilis. Next base: position 64,386,705 of record OZ026517.1, read on the forward strand.
ACAAAATAAAATATGTTAGCCCTCTGAGAGTGGCAGCGTTAGCGGGTAACATCATGTTACGTACGTTACCCGCAAAATAACATTAAATTTTCCTGATAATGTCTCCAACATGACATATTCACACTTTTTTTGAAGTCTGGCACAGGTTTAAGAACTTCTCATAGCACAGTTACATAATTTTAGCATTTGTTTTATAAATGTCTTGAGATTTTGCGGTTGTATATGTTACTTAGTGTTTCATATGTTATTTCCAAGTATCAGTATGGCAGTTATTGACTATACATGTATTACATCCGTCAGTGAATATAGTAAATCTGTAAGGCTGCTATTCAAATGAATTAAAGTTTCTTATTATGGTGTCTTACACTATTTTACAGCCCAGGTTACATACGTTACTCTCTGAATACCATTAAACATTCAAGATATGGTCTCCAACACGACCTGCTTGTACTTATTTGCATGCTGGCACAGGTCCGTGTACTTATTTTTACTCTGACTCATTTGCTGAGGAAGTAACTCAATACATAAACTTCCATAAACCCTCTTTTCTTTTATAGAGACATCAGATATATAGTTGACATAATACTCTTGGAAAGTTTGTAACATTCAGTGCAATGTGCGAGTAACGACTTAAAAGATCAAGAAAACCCATCAGGTAGAAGTTCTAGAGCAAATCTTCATATATAATCCAAGGGTTTAAAGAATTTTCCTATACAACTTATTACTCCTCTATCAGATTTATCTTGCAAGGATTTTGCAATATGCTAGCACTCTGGTAATGGCACCATTACCCTGTAACAGTCAATTATATATATTACCCATCAACATCTTTGAGAATTTTAGTAAATGACATGACTTCTGAAAAGTGCAAACCATAAGGTAAGATTTCCAAATTGGCTATATCATCCAAGTAAGCTATTTTTGCCTCACAGATATGGAACTTTGAAAACATTTATGCACCCCAAAGTGTTACGTATGTTACTTTTTTCATTATTCCTATATAAATGATTTATGAAACTAATATAGTTTGATATTTTTTTAAATGTGAATGTGCTTACTAACTCATTTTGTATCAAAGAATGTTTATGTACCTTTTAAAAACTGCAAATATTATGTTTCTATCTTTTATAAGGTTTGAGTTGTTGAGATTTGAACATTGTAACCCCATATCACACAAAATGTGAAATATAATTTTGTGGCTCTTTTGTTAGGGTACAATCTAGTTTTCTTTAACCCAGAGGTACTCGATTTCCTTCCCATTTATTTTCCACACATTTTGTCCATATCTGGAAAGCCTCACTTGTGTTCATGGGAAAGACTTGATGGTTTAATCTTTGTATGTACATCTTAAGGACAGAAAAGCAGATTGGAGGTAAGCTCATGTTCATGCCATTTGAAATAGTCAGTATATGTGTATGGCTTTGGTACTCTTTTCAGAAACATGTCATACTGCAGCTTATTCACAATTACATACATAGCACATGTTATGGCTTCATATCACTGATGAGTGCCTAGAGCAGTTCTTTATTTGTTTTCCTACCCTTCTTAGAATGTTGATGAACTAGTGGGGGAGGGGTTCTCTATCAGTTTGATAGGAACAACCTTTCCATGGTACTAACACATCGGCAGTGTCACAATCTGTTAAACAGTGTATTAATGTAGATCTCTTCCCCCATATTCTGGCCAATGCTGTTAACATTCAGAAGGTGCACCTTTTGTTGCATACACCATTGTTGAACAAAACACCCAGGTTATCCTCTGTGAGAATGTTTGTAAGACTTTATAAACTGCTGCTTATACATTGTATATATGTATCAGTGACAAAACCAACACACCCTGAATACTGGTGCCAAGAGATCCATGAAGGTGACAGGAAAAGCTGTTATGCTCTGTAGTTACGGCATTAACATAAATGTTATGTGCAGCACTACATGGACAATCTAATGTTGGTTCAATGTGTGATTGCAAGCCATACTGAAGTTTGGACTGGTCAGATTTGGTGGAAATTCTATCGGGAGTTGACAGTGACCATGGTACAGGTCCCAGAAGGAACGGCAGTGTCAACTCAAGGTCAACATTATGTCTAATAGAAAGAAGGCCATGCTTACCAAGGACGCTCCTTTAAGCTCTCATCTGGCTGTTTACGTTTTGTAAATTGGGCAATTTCTTCTTGCTTGACCTCGCAAGCATCAAAACGTTATTAGCTTGTAGCATTTTAGGGGGGGGGGGGGGTGAAAGACAGATTTTTTAACTAAAAGTGAGTCAATGAAGTCTGCAACAGCCTTCCTCCTCAATAAGATCCTTAGCTATGCCAGGCTTAGCAGGCACACCGAAAGACAAAAAGTACAGTTCATTGTCTTCAAAACTAGAACTAAAAGGATTGGTGAAGCCTGAAACTGCCTCTAGTACTCATTCTACTTTGCATCTGAGCAGATTGAATATTTCATTTCAGTGCATTGAAGAGTTGTTTCAATATATTGAGCTCTGATGTGATGAGTAATATACCATTCCATCTGTAGTATGAAGCGTAGTTCTAGTTGCTGAAGCCTATAATACCTCTATATTGTTTGCCTGATAGTTATGTCAAAAGCATTTCTCAAGCAAAGAACCAATGGTTGTGACACACTAAACCCATTTTGTTCGAGAAGTTCTTTGCATCTGCGATGTGTATCAAATTTATGAGTGTAATCAGTTACACAGGTACATATTGTGCGTGGTTGTTGTGATCGTTTGTAATGGACATTGGGAACAAGGCATACAGATAGAGATGACATGCAATTCAAAGTTGTTTTCCTTGTAGCCCTTATCAGTGTCAACACCATCTGAATCATATCCATATACCTTGCCCAGAACTGAGCTGTTTCACAGTGACTGTCTTTCAGATCTTCAGATTTGAATGCATGGTGTCTATACTGTTTATGTGAGCAAACAGCGAAGGTTGATAGATCACATTATATTATTAGTTTAAGTCAACATAAATTAATAAGGAACTCCAATTTATTTCAGCCTTATAAATTTTCTAAATTCTCTGACAGAGTTTATACATGTATAGTCAACAAATTCTATACAGATACTCAGAATAACTTATGTATCATTTGGTAACACACATAGCAGTTAAAGCTCAAGGCATTTATTAAATGAATACTTAGAATAGGTAAACTTTGTTAAAAGAAGTTCATAAACCTGTGCAAGCATGCAAATAAGTATAAACAGGGCTTGTTAGAGACATTAACTTATATGTTTAATGCTATTTTGAAGGTAACATACGTAACATGGACCTGAAAAATAGTGTAAGCGACCATAATAAAGAACTTTGAAACATTTAAGTAGCAGCCTTATAGATTCACTATATTCTGTGACAGATAAATGCACGTATAGTCAATAAATACCATACTGATACTCGGAAATAACGCAGGAAACACTAAGTAACGTATACAACGGTAATTACTCAAGACATTTACAAAATTAATACTAAAAATATGTAACTGTGTTATAAGAAGTTCATAAACATGTGTCAGCATGCAAATATGTATGAACATGTCATGGTTGAGACATTATCAGGGACGTTTAATGCTATTTTGGGGGGTAACGTATATAACGTGCTGTTACACGTTAACGCTGCCACTCTCAGAGGGCTAACATCTTTTATTTTGTGTCTTATATAATGTAGGTTCAGAAAATCATAGTGTACAAAATTCCCCCTGGGGGGGGGGGGGAGGGGGGTCTATAGCCAGCTCAAGGCCTAATACTGAATTAGTTTTTCAGCTTGACACCTTTTTGCGCTATATTTAAGGTCTCACTTATCTCATGTTAATTACAGTAAATTGCCCAGTTTCAAATCTTTCCTTGTTCCTAATCACGTCATAGTTTCGTCGCAAACTACACATCAGCGGTAATATTTGAAAAAAAAAACACATCAATTTGTTTGTTTGGTTTTGGTGTATATTTATCCCTCTTTATGTGTGTGAAAGCAAACATTGAAAAATGTTATCTGTTTTAATTACGATTTCCCTCATGACCTATTTGATGAATGTATATTTTCACACATGTCAGAATCTGTTAACTACATATTTGGGAAAAAAAGCTTTCGTTTGAAATGCATTTTATCAAACTTTCGGTTTTGTCATGTATTATTTAATTGACGTTTAAATAGTTGATGAGTGGAGAGAGGATCGAAAGACCACTATGAGCGGGCCATTGTTCCGCCAGTGAAACGCGGTGCAGCTTTTGTTTATCGTTTTTTTCTTTTCTTTTATATTTCATGTTTGTCTTCTCTATGCTGTCTTGATCTGGAGATATAATTGTTAAAACTCTGGCCCTTTATCCCTTACTGTGGGGTGTGTGCGCGTGTGTGTGTGTGTGTTGGGGAGGGGGGCAATCAAGATGGTGTAACCATCCAAACATCTACCATGACCCCACGGTAAGCTACAGTATCTTGTAAGTGTGTTTGTGTTGGCGGATGGAGTGGGGAAGTGGTTACAAATGCATTTCACTCTTACAATGCGTGTAGGTACATGTGTGCGGTTAATAATAATGGAACTTTAGCACAGCCGTTAAATAAAAATGTGACAAAATAAAATAAACTAGAAAGTGTGTTTATGAAACACTGCAACCCCAACCATATGCATGTCCATAAGGATTATCTCAACGGGTAATCTAATCACCATCCTCTATGTGCTGACTAAGTTTGAAGCTCCTAGCTGTTATACTTTTTGAGATATCTTGATTACAAAATTAAATTTGCAAAGGGCAATAACCCATAAAAATGCAAACGGCAATAACTCGAAAATATAATAACTTTTTTTTAAATTTCACCAGGTAACCTACTCATTATCCTTTATCAGCTGTCTAAGTTTCAAGCTCCTAGCCGTAATAGTTTTTGAGATACCAAGTTTTCTATGTCAAAATTTTTCAAAGGGCAATAACTCAAAAAATAAATAACGTTTTTTTTTTCAGATTTTCAACAGGTAATCTACTCATTATCCTCTATCTGCTGACTAAATTTAAAGCTCCTAGCTTTCATACTATTTGAGATATCTGGATTACAAAATTTAATTTGCAAAGGGCAATAACCCGTAAAAATGCAAAGGGCAATAACTCGAAAAAAAAACTTTTTTCTTAAATTTCCACCAGGCACTCTACTGGTTATCTCTATCAGCTGTCAAAGTTTGAAGCTCCTAGCTGTAATAGTTTTTGAGATATATAAAGTTTTCTATGTTTCCAAAGGGCAATAACTAAAAAAAAACTTTTTTTTAATTTCACCAGGTAATCTACTCATTATCTTCTATCTGATGACTAAGTTTGTAGCTAATAGATGTCATACTTTTTGACATACATGTATCTCAGGAATACTGGTTTGGAAACTATGGAAAAGCACAGAGCTACCGATGTCGGTCATCATCAGACTGCTAGTGAGGTGCCATTTTAATGGCGTTTGGCTGGCGGGCCGATGGTGGCCCGTTTTGGTTACTGGGTATAGTTTTTTTAGGGAACACTGATACTGATCCCCTTCCCATTTGTAAGATAAATAATAAAAAAAATGATAAACAAATGGAAAATATAAAAGAAATAAAGAAAAAAAATAAACATCATAACTTTGGACATTTGCGCCCATGAGGAAACTTTCTGTATCTGCCCATGTTTATTGCAATGAATTTAAGCTAATAAGGTCAAAACCTTAATGCAACTACACTACTGTAGGATTTTTTTTAATTTCTAAGGTGATTCGAAACTAGAAAAATGACACAGAACTAGGCACTTCAAAGCCATTGCATGACACATAGCAGAGTCCAAGTTTCATTATTTAGGGGAATGATAGTGATTTGTAGTAGTCAAACTGCAATCACATTTGCTCTGGGCAGCTATTTGCAATACGCCTTGAAGTATACTTCTACCACGACCTCTAAGTAATGACCCTCGACTCATTCAATGCATTTACCGTTACAGTCACGCCTCAAAGCGTTTTGTGGAAGTATAAAAGTGATTCGGAACTGGGCAGCCAAATGTATATGAGCAATAACATGAGAAAACGACCCTTATATCACATGACTCAGAAAAATTGACTTTATTGCATGTGTGCAACAAAGGCACAAACAAGCCTGGGCATCCATACAGTCTTATCAACCCTTATGTTATTAGCTATATGATAAGTATATTAGATGCTCCATGCCAAATTTTAATATTAAGCCAGTCTCTGTAGCTGAGCAGATTAATTGAAATTGTTCTAGGTCGAAAACCCTGAATATATTTTTTCTCACGTCACGGCTCATTAATATAAACATGCAACGTCTGGGCTTTCGTATTGGTCAGAGATCTAGCAATGAAGACCCTGATCAGCACTTTGTGACGGTACAGACTGGTTTGGGACTTTACTGAGCATATACTTTACATATTCTTGTGAATAAACATTAAACGTGTTTCCCTCTATAGATGGCTCTCATCAACAATTACCCGTTTGTATATGGGTCCCGCCGCGAGAAACCCTATCTTGGGGATTCCGACCTGGTGATGCTCAAACCAGTCTGCTCAGCTACAGGTATCAGTTAACATATATGCGAAAGAGGTTGTTTCTTCTGAATAAGCATAGACATATTTCCCTCTAGACTCGTCTCATCAATCAGATTTAACAAATTTGTCGTTACTATATACGTGGTGATGCTCATTCCAGTCTTCCCAGCAGCAGAGACTAGCTAGAATACAGATTATCTGCCTATGGCAACTAAAGAGCTATTATACTTTTTGGAAAGCGAATAACAATGGCGCTGATCAGACTGCGCGTATGCGCAGACTGGTCTGTGCCTTTGTTATTTGCATGCAGCAAAGTATATTTTTTCTATTTGAGGCACAATAATATAGAATTTAATGAGTACGATATACCAGGTTCTGTAGCTCGAGGATTTGTGACCGCTTATTGGTCAGCCATAGAAAGTTGAAATCTCTCAATATAATCACAGTCATCATTATAACCGATATAAAGTGTTTCAGTTGAACTGCTGTATTCTATACAATTTGGTTCCTTCGTCAAGTCCTTTCGTGAAATAAGTGTCCTAGATTTTGTAAAGTCATTGGACCAAACACATATTTCACTTGTTTTGTAACAAGCTATAAAGATGTTGCCATTATTATCCACAGTAATACCTAGAGGAATTTTCCCTTTCATATCAACAATCTTCAGTAGTGATCCATTGTTGGCATTGAGGAGAGTTAATGTTTCCTTCTCATAGTCTGACACTATCACTGTCTCTGTATCATTTATCTTACTGGTCACTATATAGAGTGGTCTAACAAACAACTGTTGATTATCAGGACCCTTAGAAACAGACCATACCACCTTTCCATTCCTGTCAATCATTCTTACACTAGATGGTGTAGTACCCGTAGTGACAACTAACTTGTCTGAGTATGTTGTTATACCCCAGACAATGTAACCAAGTGATACCGACCTCTGTACTGATGGTGAAGGAGGATTAGTGATATCCAGGAAGTGAAGTGTCTTGTCTCCCGTACTAATTACTGCTATGTCGTCCTCTGTTACTGTGACATCAGTACACCCATCAGACAGTGGTACAGATGAGACTAACGTGCTATCTTGTGAAAATACTTTCAGTGTGGCATTGTAATAGTCACCAACCAGTAATGTACCATTGTCAGTAACAGCTAGTCCGCCCACAAGTGGTTGATTGTTATCTTTTGGTGATATTATATTCACATGTGACATTTTTCTTGCTACAATATGACTTATATCGACGCTATCTTTCTTCGCCAATATTGTTCTCCCTGACTGTGATGTAATATATGGTCTCCCCACCTGTGATGTAATATTTGGTCTACCCGTCTGTGATGTAATATTTGGTCTGCCCGCTTGTGATGCAATATATGGTCTCCCCGCCTGTGATGAAATATATGGTCTCCCCATCTGTGATGTACCATATGGTCTCCCCGCCTGTGACGTACCATATGGTCTCCCCGCCTGTGACGTAATATAAGGGAAGAAGATATCTCCAACATCGTCTGTGATACTGAGTGGAGATGATATTTCCTGGACATCACCAAAACTTTTGCATGCCAAAAAATCTGATATTTCTTTACTGAAAGAGAAGGAAATGTTCGTTGTTTTTATTTCACTAATCATGTCATCTATTTCTCTCTTACATGTTTGTGTTGTGTCAACAATTTGCTGCATCTGTATAAACAAATTTGGGTCAAATTTGATGGAAGCCTTTCTGTTAAGTTTATTTATAATTTCATCGAGGTCATGGAGTTCATCATTTAATCCTACAATGTGGGATTTTATCTCACCTACTTTGTTATGGTAGTGCTTAGTGATTCCTGAAACAGTTTCATTAAACAGCTCATTTGCTTTCTTTATCATATCCTGTTTTGCTTGCTCAGCTCTTTTTATCTCATTTTCCCGTAACTTAGTAAGGTCAGATATGTTATTTTGTAGCTTGGACTGTGTATTTTGTACATTCAATTTAATATTAGCGACCACTGCCGTGAAAGAATTTATGTCATCTGAACCAAGGATTTTACAAAGATCTGTTATAGTATCAACATGACATCTTTGGTGGTTCTGTTTCAAACATTCACTACACAACATTTCATGATGCTCGTGACAGTAGCGGTCATTGGTATTACCAATATGAAGATCACAATCTGGGTACTTGATGGGTTTATCAGCAAGTGATTTAGGCATTTTTGACCCTTTTACAACTCGGTGCTTTTGTGAAAAATGCATCTGCTTATGGACATCATGGCATTGAATACACATATATAAGTTACAATTTTCACAAAAGCACACCTCTCCGATTTTTTTGTGCTTGTTTTCGAAACAAGTTTCACAATAAGGGTCTATTAATTCATCACATCCGACATTCCATAAGGAAGACTTTCCGTCTACACTGTCTGTTGTATCGCCGATTATAGAAGCTTCAGCCATTCTGAAATAAAAAACAACTGGTGAATAATATACATGAGCCGTGACATGAGATTTCAAACAATGTGGTATGTGCGACCAGCAAAGCCTCAGATCAGCCTGCGCATACGCGCAGTCTGATCAGAGCCTTTGCTAGTTGCTTGAATATTCTATGAGTGTTAAGCTACTGACCGAGCAACATTTGGATTTTCTACGCTTAAAAGGGGGCTGCATAGGGTGGTCTGAGTCTACACATGTCAAAATACCACATTGTTGGAAATCACATGTCGTGGCTCAATTATAGGAGGGGGGATGGTGCGGCTGTCATCATTTTTAGAAGTCATCAACGAACTTTACAGAGAGCCGTACAGACCTCCCACGAGAAGCAATTGGATCCTTTTTAAAGGGGACGGCATCCCTGATGATAACTATGTTTGATATGAAAGATCTTAATAAACCATGAATGTTGATACCAGTTTCATCTAAATCGGTTGAAAAACATAGAAGTTGTGGGCGTTTGAATATTTGCAAATGGACTGGAATGAAAGCAGCAATATTGTAGTCTTAGTGACGTCACACAGCCTAATTAAATATGCATAATCAAAATAAAAGACAAACCAATAGATTACTTGCAATTATCTTTAATAAAACATTTTCCTTATGTATAAAGCTGTATATCTGCTGAAACACAGATGTTGTGATAGCATTTATAACTAAAAATGGAGCAGTTGAAAAAAATCTGAAAACTAATCAAATATTCAAAATGGCGGTTAAATGTTGGTCATACTGAATTCTTTAAATGCCCATATCTTTCCCAATTTTTCAATCGATTTTGATAATATTTGTATCAAAATTCATAGTTGATTGAGTTCTTTTTGATAAAACATGCTTATCATTAGGGTTGCCGTCCCCTTTAAGGGAACCTATAGCCGCTTGTGGTTTTCCAGATGGGGGGGGGGGGGAGCGGACACCCTGCCCTCCACTCTGAATCAGTCCATGCATTATGGATGATTTCATGCTATTGTGAAAAATAAACCAGCAGCATTTGAGATTTTGGTACTAAATGCAACATACAAAATCAGCTAACCCTGAGATGAGCCTGCACTTTCGCGCAGTCTTACCAGAGCATAAATCTGCCACATGCTAGTGAATGTAGAATAAATCGTAAATGAGCTAATCAATATTTTATCTTAGGTGAGAGATAGATAAAAGTAATGAATATATATGAATTTTGAAAGAATTAAGCTAGTATCTCACTGGGATGCGAGCAATTTGCGACTATTTCGAGACTAATTTGAGACACGTTTTGGCGACAGAAATACGACATTGCAACCATAATCACACTGCGGTCACACCGAACGGGTGATTAAGACATATTTGCGACAGTCGCACGAATGTCGTACGATTGTCGCACGAATCAATGGCGAATGTTTCACGACATTCGCGGGACATTCGTGCGACATTCGCGAGACACTCGCACGATGTTCGCCAGGTGAAATTGCGAGCATTTATTACCATCGACCGCCTCACGACGTTCTCACGAACGTCGTGCGACTGTCGTACGACTGTCGCGCGAAGGTCGTGCGTCTGTCGCGCGATGGTTTTTGCAAGAAATGTTAAACCAAGAAAAATAAACATTTGTACAAGCATTTAAACTTCAGACTAGGAAGGTCCTTCGCTGTTGGAAGGAACTAGAGGGCCTGTTGGAAGGTGTCAAGTTGCTGGGTGGTGTTGGACTGTTGAAATGTAGCAAATATTGAGTTAGGAAAAAGTTGACTCGTTTAAGCTGCACAGTTATGATGGCCCATCATCTTAAGAAAGTCAGTCGAGACCTCTCACATGCTCTAATTTCCAATGCGTATGGCATGATGAGCCCAACCAAATCAAAATTGCAAGGAGTTCGGATGAACCTCGTCCTGTGAAAATCTATTTTATACAGTTATGCGCACAACAAAGGCACAGATCAGACTGTACGGATGCGTATTCTAAACAGAATCTTTGTTGTTCGCTGCAGTGATTATTTTTATAGGGTTCTATATGCCAAATTCAAACCTTAGAAGGGCTGCTGAGACTAAGCAGGCTGTTGTAGTCTAACCAAGACCCAATAATAATACCTTTATACCGTAATATAAATTGTAAACATTTAAGTAGGCCTTATAAAACATACTTTACAAAATAATCCTGCAGAATTCAGAACCATTTTAAATAACTGAAATTACTCCAAACAGTAAACATGTAAGTAAAGGCCATTTAACATACACACCGAAACCGAACCGAAACCGAACCGAAAAATTAAAATGCCTTAAACCCTTTGGGCGCTTTCACATATGCGCCGAAACCGAAACCGAACCGAAACCGAACGTCGAACCGAAAACGTGCACGATTTTGATTTTATTTTTTTCGGTTTCGGTGGCCGAATTTCAGCAAACACGACAGGTAATTTTAATAAAATCTGCACATACACAACCACGGGCGTTGTATTTAACTTAGTAATCATGAAAACCATTGATGGATTGTCCAGCGAGACAATTGTGCAAATATTTTACAAGCTCAATACCGGTTACTACAGACTTTTGTGGGACAATACCCAGAGCGACTATAAAGACCACGAACTTAATGCAGTGATATAGAGCAATTTGTATTGTAAAGGTATTTCTGCTATCTGAGAGGGAAATAAGTCCAAATTATACAGACATTTTCTTAGATTTCGTCCACGGATTCGGTTCATATGTGAAAGGTCTGCCGAAAACGAAACGATGCAATTCGGTGGCCGTTACGGTTTCGGTTCGGTTTCGGTTCGGATTCGGTGTATATGTGAAACAGCCCTAGCCTAATCAATACACCGTACTTATATGAAACTATCCTCTCAGATAGCAAGAATACTTGACAACTGGAATTTGTCAAAACTGTATACTTAAGTATGCCTAAACAAGATCTCGTACTAAGAATTAACTATCATCTCAGATAGGAGGAACTCTTTTAACGAACCCTTGGTGACATAATTGCGAGTAATTTAAGATACTCACGCGATAGTCGTGAGACGTTCGTGCGACTGTCTCACGACGTTCGCCAGAGCGTAGCTTAGTTTAATTTACTCGCAATGCTGTCGCGAAGTGTCTCATTTATGTCGCAATTGGTTCGCAATTCAGTCTTATTTATCTCGCAAATATGTCTTGTTCCAAATGATTGCGACTAAATTGCGGCGGGTCGGCGACAAGTTCGCGATGGGTTCGAGACACCCGCGATCACTTTGCGACCATTTTGCGAGGAATTTTGTCGCATAAAATTTTTGAACATGTTCAAAATTTTCGCGACTACTTTGCGCCACTTGGCGACACATGCGAGGAAATTACGAATCACTGGCGACTGTTTCGAGTCTACTTTGCGAGCCACTCGCGATGTCTGTCGCCAGTTGTCGCAAAACAGTCGCAGTCCAGTGAGATAGGGGCTTTAGATGATCACGGGGGTAAAAACTAATTTCGCTATTTTTGCTGCCGACTGGGACGGTACTGTGTAAAGCTGCTATCGACCGAGGAGTACGGCTTTCGACCAGTCGGTATGGCTGTCGGTATAGGGGGGTCATGACTTAAACGCCTATGGAGGGGTCATAGCGTAAGTTTTACCATCTACACATGCTATAGAGTTTTTTCAAGAGACAATTTGCTATTTGTCTGATTATTTTTCATAAGTTTGTGACGTCAAAAAACACTATAAATTACAAGTTCTTTCGAAAAGATCAGTTTTCATAGAAAATCAGTAATCTCGCGCAATAAGAATGACGTGAAAGCAATAAAACGCCCTAATTATATTATTTGTCATTTGTGCTTCTTCAATCAAGTGCGAATGGCATATTTTTTGCGCTATGGAAGATTTTATGGACCCCAGGAAAAAACCATGATACGGTTGTCGACTGCCACTGATACGACTATTGTGGTTATCGTACTGTGAATGATACGACTGTCGATGAAATGTGAAAAATTATCTATCATGCACTGGGGTTAAAATACATGATTTATTCTATGACTATAACTGAAATCTGCTTTTTCAGACAGTTTCCATTAGCAGCAATGAGGAAAAGTGTACGTTTTATGCAGATTGGTATCTAAAAGGCGCAACATTCACTAATAATAATTCCACCCCTTTCCATCTCTCCCATATATTTAAACTCACACAGCAGACCACAAAGCTGGTCACTGAAGCTTACTCACAGGTTTGGATAGAATATGAGCGTAAATTGTAAACATTTCTTATGGATCACATCCAACATGCGTTTTGGTGCTCAAAATAACCGTCTCATTGAAACGGTTATTTTGAGTACCCACAGCATATGTTTTGGCTGAGAAATCAGAAAAAATTATATTGGTTACGCTCTATAAGCTAAAGGCCTGATACCTAAACATATAAAAGGTGAATACTTTAACAATATCAGATTAAAGAAAATAATATAAACAGCAAAACCTATGTTAAAGGAATAGGATTGCAAACATCAACAGAAACTCTTGAAGAATGATGTTGGATTAAAGATGGGAAGTTTAAATACTAATAAAGGACATTTTGAAAGAAAACATATTTAGGCTAGATGAGCCATTTTGAAAAATTAAAGTTGGCATTCAGCATTTTTGAAGTGGCGGGGTGAGCACAGAAGTTCAAGCGCCTATGTAGAGGGGAACATTTCTCAATAATTCACCTTCCTGTAAAATACGCTGACTAATAAAAGCGAGCATCTATTTACTGTAATGTTAAAAGATTGCATACGCGGATCCAGATTGTTGATTTAAGGGGAGGGGACCAGGTGTTTTACCATGCTGATCAGGCAGCTTTTTGAATTTTGGGGGTGGGGTGGGGGGGGGGGTAATACCTACATTCAACAGACAAACCTTTCTAGATCCGCGCATGCAGTCGTATAACAGAACTTTAGACCAGCACAAATCTACAAATACCAAGTAAAATTGGCCTGCCAGCAAAACGCCATTTCAACAGCGTTTCCCTGGAGAGCCAAATGTAGCCCGCTCTCCGGACAAATGTTTCTCAATCCGCGCATGGCATTTCAGCAAATACTCATTTAGAGAAATTTCAATCGCAATGACTATGCAGTAGTATAACGGAACTTTCGACCTATACACACCTCTACAAATATCAGCCAACAAAACGCAATTTCAATGGCGTTTCGCTGGAGGGCCAATAATAGCCGCTCTCTAGACAAACGTTTCTGGAAGGGCGCATGGCATTTCAGCAAATGTTAATTAAGAGAAATTTCAATTGCAATGACTGTATGCAGTCGTATAACGGAACTTAAGACCTACACACCTCTCCAAATATCAGCTAAAATTGGCCCGCCAGCAAAATAGCTGGATGGCCAATAATAGCCCGCTCTCCAGACAAACGTTTCTGGATCCGCGCATGACATTTCAGCAAATGCTCATTAAAACTTCAACAGCAATGACTGTATATCGTCGTATAACGGAACTTTAGACGTACACACCTCTATAAATATCAGCTAAAATTGGCCCACTGGGAAAATGCCATTTAAATGGCGTTTCGCTGGAGGGCCAATAATAGCCCGCTCTCCAGATAAACTTTTCTGGATCCGCGCATGACATTTCAGCAAATGCTCATAAAGAGAAATTTCAATTGCAATGACTGTATGCAGTCGTAGAGGGGAACTTTTGACTTACACACCTCTATAAGTATCAGCTTGGTCTATTGTAAAGCTTATAAAAATGGTATTCCTTGAGCAAGGGCAACGCTGGTATGTGACAGATAATAAAATTCAGGCTAATAATAATAATAATAATGATAATAATAATAATAATAATGCAGACATGCTAGCCAGGACCTCCGAGAACCTGAACTTCACTGATAGTCCAAAATCTCAACCACTTTTCTTTCTTTGAATTCGACAATCTGAACGTTTATACATTGTACATTGGAATGCCTTTCTCTGAACATGTCGGCAAAATGGTTTATGATAGACAGAAACACAGACGGACAGGCAGTCAGATATTGCCAGTCAAACTCTTGGAACAAGGTTTTGTATTTAACCAGCTAAGCTGTTCTCTGAGCTACCCATGTGGCCTCATTTTTTAGGCTTCTTCCGCCTTTTACTCTGGAGGGAACTATATGTTTACCCCCTCTCTGTCTGACTGTCCTTCCATACGTCTGTCTCTCCGTTGAAATCTATAACATGAGATAACTAAAACATTTTTCAAACTTGCTTCATGAAACTTTGTATGTGATTAAGTGGCAATACGCTAATTATGAAGTCAATTATTTCGCCATCGCAAAAACATTGCATTTGCTATCATGGTAGCAAACATTATCAAATTGTTGTGAAAAATCCCGAAATAAAGGCTAGCTTCATGAAACTTATTTGAACAGGTGCTGATTATGCACGTCATTTTTGATTGTTGGTGGTTGCTATGGTACAAAAAATAGTCCAAATGGTGTATCGGTAGGGGGCTCATGCGTTGCGGACAACATCTGCTATATTTAGGGGTCATTTCTATGCATTTTAAGGTCTTTTCTTAATTTTTTTAGGTCAAGGAACAGAATGGGTGATATTTTGGAGGTTTGCTAAAATATCAAATATCAAATACTATTTTGGGTGCTTAAAATTCCTATTTTTTTTATTTTTTTTTTATTTTTTTTTTTTTTTTTTTGGGGGGGGGGGGGGTTGTTAACGGTAAATGCTGGACCAGAGCCTAGGCATGAAGAAAAAATGAGAGTACCACCCCCCCCCACCCCCCGTGGTCAAAGGCAGGTGTACTGGATCAACGGTGCAAACTTGCATTGAGAAAGAGTAAAAAAAAAAAAAAAAAAAAAAAAAAAAAAAAAACAGGAACAAATAAAACATCAAAATAGATTTACCTTGGCCTCCTATCTAAGTGAATAAACTGTCTGAAGATCCTCCATGGTACATATTCGTCACAGTGACATAATACTAAGAACTACGAATATGCATTTCGGACCCAAAAAATCTGGTATAAGTTGAATTTCATACGGAATTGACGTGTACGTGTACACCAAAAACACGTGCGTACACCTCGCCAGCGTGGGGCAAGTTGCTCTACAAACCCTTCCATCTGTAGGTTCAAAATATAGCGAAACCACCAAAAATATTCCCACGAAACCACCCAAAATATTCCCATTCAGTGTAATTACCTTAAAAACAGGTCCCTACCCCCCCCCCCCCCCCCCCCCCCTAGCGTGCGGTACCATTAGATAGATTCGTCTGATCGGGAGGGGGCTCATGAGGGTTCGCTTTGAACCAAAATTATTTCATTTCGGAAAAATAAAATGAATAAATGATCAGGTAAAATTAACAAATCGTACCCCCCCCCCCCCTATGAATTTTTGAACCCCCTATCCGCCCTTGCTGATCTGGTCCTCCACCAGTGATCAAGACCGGAATGTCTCCCCCTGGTTATTGGGTGGCAGGATCATCAGAAAGTCGAACGGGAAAGGGGAAAACTGCGAGAATATAACTATATGGATTGGTCTACATGTATTTATAATTACTTCTCAGGCACGAACCAAGAAAAGTGTTATTCAGCGTCTCTATCGTCGCATGCTCAGCCCAAACAGGAGCGTAACACTTACAGATTTAAATAAACATTTTTTGATGGTAAAATTGAAATGATTTGATTATCCACCTGTTTAAACATGATGTTGTTGGTCCTCAAAAGATAGTTGGATACTCTACAGAGCCGTCTCATAGAAACGGTTCTTTTGAGTACCCACAAAATACGTTTTGATGGATATAAGAAATCTAATTTTATGCTACGCACTCTTTATAAAATGTCTAAACACTGGTTCTTTGGCAGAAGTTTTTTTTTGTTTGATTTGATTCAACAATTTCTCAGTTATGTAGGGGCGGATCTTCTTTCACTGAACTAATATTAAGCAATGATTAATGTGACTTGCTCAAGGACACAATGCAGTGACGCAGATGAGGCTCGAACCCGAAATTGGTCAGTCTCGAGGCATGCACTCTACCACTGAGTCAATGCGCTCCCAGAAGTTTCTGGTGAGAATGGGTAGATGCACATACAGGCACGTCTAAACCTTTGCTGTACTTATATACAAAAACTGTCGTTTCCAGCTTCACAGTTAACATGCAAAAGTAAGTGAGCATGATAAGATAATACCACAATCACACACTGCAGACTAACCCAAAGCACCATGAGGAAGAACCACAGAACACCAACAGTCACATGACATAGATAAGACAATTAAAGCAAAGTAATCAGCTCTCTTTTCCTCGTCAATATATTTGCAAAACTAGAAAACACACGAAGTAATAACCGATTTCGTAGATTAATAGTTTCTTATTAGACATTTTTCAGTTGCACCTTATATTACGATTTGTCCATCAACGGAGACTTACTTTGGACTGTATTTAAGAGGGGCGATGTCAGCAGTAACTGGAATCTATCTTTTTCGTCTGCTACTAAATATTATATTTACCTTAACAAACAGTACATACCCTGAAGAAATGCCGTATGATGGCATTTTACGAGTTTGCAAGTGTAAAAACATGTACCGAAAAATATATTTCACAATTTAAATGCAGCCGAATATCTTTTTTTAAAGTTATTTCTTGTTCCATACATGTATGCATTCACTTGTTGTAACTTGCGAGTAGGTAAATTCGATGTTTCTGAGTCCAATATACTTATTTTTTTTGCGTCAATATTTCATCAAGCTCAGGTTAATGAACAGTGGAAACGCATAAAGCGTTCGCTTCTTGTGCAAGCCAATTTGAATATAGCTATAACACAGTAATTGAAAATCATTTGAATGCAAAGGAGATATGGAGCTGACATGGAATTCAAGCATGAACGTCTGTATCTTGTATTGATCATTCATGTACGGAACTACTAAGCAATTTGGGTTCCCCCCTTACCCTTAAGAGGACTTGAATTTATGCACTAGTCATTTCTAACCAGAGACCAGCGGGGACTTTGACTTTTGTTAAAACCATGGCTGTTTTCTCCACCGCCTGTCATGTTTTACTTTATACTGCCATATTTACCTTTGTATATCAAATGCCGCACATTTTCCCCCGCACAAAGGGGACAATGCAAAAAGTTAAAACATGGTACATTTTCTATGCTATATCCTGGCCATGTCAGGTGATTGGGTGCGTGGTTAAAACCAACTGTTATATTATACTTATTGGGAGAGAGCTCACATGCACCAGAAAGATGATGCTTGCGATATAAGTATCAGGCGCGTTCATGGGGCATTTTATAGAGTTCCCACTCTGAATAGTCCCCCTATATAAAGCCAGGGGTTTAGCCGTTTTGTGGAAATTGGTTTTAGAGAATTTCACAGGGCTAAATTGAACTGTGAAGACACGCAGCATAAATACAATAAACTGGATTTAAAAATCAAATTGAAAAGCTAAAACCCTACACTTGCATCGTCAAGTTGTACGCACATACGTATTTTCGTATGTACGCCCCTGAGTATGCAAAAAGCTTCTGCCAGACAGTCACACACGGTGGTGTAATGAAGAGACGTCTACACTGACAGTTTTTGTTTTGTCCCCTCACTGGTGTTACACTATTCAATTGGCGTCATCATTAAACTAAAACCATAATGCATACTGGGAAAATGCTAATGTTAGGTTAAATCAGTGGCGGATCCAGAGGGGGTTCAGGGGATTTGCTCCACCCCCCTCCCCCCTGGATTTTAAATATTCTATAGAAATGAAATAATTTGCTCTCAGTGAGACCAAAGTATTTCATTTTCATGGGATATTTAGGAAATATTAGATAAAATCAGAAAAGCAAACCCCGTGCCTTTATACATATGAACATCCTTTCCAGAAAACCTGGATACGTCTCTGTAAATACACCAAAAGTCAATATAGTCTAACTCAGTCGATTCTAGTAATTCAAGTGTCATTATACTCGTTGCTATTTTTCCACTAGTGTTGACTGTTGACATCTATTGATGAGCCACATTTGCAAACAGTTTGGAACAAGATCAGGCTTGACAAAATATCAGGCTTCATCCAAATCTAAGCTGTTTAGCACTGTTATGGTATTCCTCAAGGATCTTTTTTAATGAGTTAATTTAAATAAAAGGAAAGATAAAAGAAACAGCTGACAATGAATAAGCATGCAAACTTACCCAGCATGCATATAGATAATTGTTGAGTCGATTTAGGTGAACTTTATATGATATTGACTGTTCATGGTAGTGATTATAAGATATCAAAATGCATCAAATATCATAAATGACTACAGGAGGGACAGGCAGACAGGCTAAATCACGTATGTGATTAAGCTGCATCCTATCGTTTATAGCTCCTTATCTTCATTATACTGAAGGAGTTCACCAATCTATTATAATTATTATTAATCACTATTTCCCACCTCCTGAAAAATGCTAAAACTGTTAAATTCAATACATGCTTAGTTGAGCACCCTTTGAAATTCAGAAGGAGTAAAATACCAAAAAGACAATTAGTATAGCTTTTTACCTCATGGTATTGATTTGGTGAAGTGGGTTGGGGGTGGAACCACAGTTTTTCATGACAAGCTTGACTAAGCGGTTTAACAGTACTTCAAGCACATACCTACACTAGAAACTGACAAAAACCCTTCTTGTACCAGCAGAACTCAGTTTTGATTGATAAAAAATTCCAAGGAGAAGAGCTCTTACAAGGGTAGGGGATGTGTCTTCTGGCAAACTATTTGCTATCATGTTGCTGCATATACCATATTGTGAAAAGTTGATTTTGGCCACCCCCACCGCCAAGTCCACACAAAGGGTTTGACCCAGGCCTACAAACTAAAATTTCGCTTCATATGTTTCAATATTTACGAGGGCTGTTCAAATATGAATGCAAGTGGCTTCATAACTTTCTTCACATATATGCTACGACAAAACGGTAAACGTTTCTATAAAGGATTGTATGTCACCTTTAAAGTGGCACCAGACTCAAAGAAAAATACAGTATATTTATCGAGTTATAACCCTTTGAATGAGGGTCACGTGTGTATACTAACAAACTCAATCCTTCGAACATATGCCAGTGATAGAGACGAGCGTATAATTCTTCGAAGAACAGGTGAAATTTCTTGAAATTTTTAAGGAAGCATCCCCATACTCTAACATAATGATTCTGTGAAAATTGCGAAAATCCGACATGCTTTTGTTCAATTACAACGAATCGTTTTCACCAAAGTATCTTTATGCTTGCAAATAAATGGTAAGCAAAACATCACCTTTCAGTTTTCAGTTAAACTTATCTATAACAAAATGCACGAAACAACATTTAAACTAGTTTTAACTCAAAGACAATATGTTGATCGCTCATACTGAGTTGTTGCTACAAATTATTGAAGGATAGTGGCTAATTTTTAACCGCTGAAAAGCATTTTTATCAAGTCAAAAATGCCTTAAGTGAAAGGGGTTATAGAATTTATACTTATTTTTTTATCATACCATTGCGGCTTTATTCTAAATTTGAACGTAAACTTTAAGTTTGACCAATTTAGGCATTATTTACAATAAAATTACCTACCTGGTCTTGAGGACTAGACAGATTGAACATATTTTAATCAATGTAAACCCTTCATTAAGAAGCAGAAATATGCTTGAAAAATTATATATAGTGGGATAACTCTGTAAATAGAGGATGGATTATTTTGAAAACTTCCTTATGACATATTTAGCATGTTCATAGCAAAACGCAAAGAAAACGACACAGCGATGTTTATTATTCCATCACCAGTAGATAACTCAAAATGGCGTTTATCATAAAATTAATGACGTCACAAACGTGCCTGTTTTCTCAGATTGAAACAGGATTATATAATTGTTTTGCTGCAAGCAACTTTTGAATTGTTACTTAAACTTGCATTTAAAATTTGGTGCCATTTAGTCTAAAACTTACAAGGATATGACACTATATCATAGATGTACCAAAACGTGCATTGCAATTTCCTTAAGAAAAAACTTCAGTATACAGGAATGGCCGTTATATAAGGGTCTATAACTCGAGAAATATAGTTAGTGTTTCTTTATGTTTGGTGCCATTTTAAAGGCGACAAATAGTTCTTTCCAGAAAAGTATAACATTTTGTCGTAGCATATATGTGAAGAAAGTTATGAAGCTACTTGCATTCATATTTGAACAGCCCTCGTATTGAACCTCTGCCTGCATACTAAAATAGATAAACAATAATTGCAATCTGACTTAGTTATTGCGAAATTATTTCATGATCAAATTCCTAAACAGTATGGGACCTGGTCAGGTGCATTTCCAGCTCATACTCACTTACTATCCTATGATGTAAACCATGTTTCAAGGTCACCAGTCTTGTGATTCATGTAAAGAAGGTATAAAGGGTATTCACTACCTAAAAAAGAGTGAGTGAGTATGATCGGGAAATACCACAATCACAAACTGCAGACAAACCCATGGCACCACGAGGAAGAGCCACACAACCATCAAGAGACACCAGGAAGACAAACTAAGCTAAGCAACCAGCTTTCTTTTCCCCATCAAGATGATTGCAAAACTAGAATGGACATAAAGTAACATACAACAAAACATAGAACAATTACATACTCGCACAATGGGAGTAACAATAAACAAAAAGTCAACAACAACAGAACAACCGTCTTAGATCGGACAGCATCCTAAGCCACTGGGGGCCTTAAACGCACTTTACTGGTACCAAATCTTCGCCCTAGATTCTGCTGAAAATGAAGTACAAGAAATATCCAGCTCGCATGGAAGCCTTCTACGTATATCAGAATGCTGCATATGAATTTCGACTTCAATAGGACCAAAATTCCAAACTGAGTCATCTTGCACGAAAGGTCCAATCAAGCATCTGAATAAGAGTGTGCCAATGAAACTTATTCTCCTTTATTTCTGCAGTCAGACTCAATAGATTGAATATAATTTCGGTTTCTAGTACACAAGTGGAGGCTGAGAAATTCTCTCTAACAGAGTCAAACTGTTGCATGAGTTGACGTCTGCTCTGGATTCATTATGTTTACTTCCATCATAAAATTAGCCCAGAGTGCATTTTAATATAATCTGCAGATATAAAAAGCATGCAACATTTTCACGACTACAATACATCAGCACTTTAAAAGAAAATATTAGTTTCCTGAAGATGACTTTATTAAAGCACTTCATATGATTTCCTAACAAGAAATTAACCGAGTCGCAAGTTACAACTAATGAAGTTGTTAAACGTTTCTGAATTACACTGCTGAGATCGCCCTTCTTAAATAACGTAAGTCTAAGGTGTGCTACACCTTACAAATCCTAAGGTCCGCGGTAACTGAAAAATGTCTATTAGCTGTAGTCCAATATGCCAATCCAAACGGCTCCATACCAATGAGGGTCTGGATGGGGTATAATGATTAGTGAATAATGGCCCTTTTTTATAATGAATAGTGAATAATGAGCCAAAAAATAATGAATAGTGAATATTGAGGGCCTAGAAAATAATGAATAATCCTGTTTTTTAATGAATTGAAGAAAAAAATAATGAATAGTGAATAATCAGATTTCTTTGCCACCTTTTTTACTGTTAATGAATAATTGGTCTTATTTTAATGAATAACCCAAAATTTTAATGAGATGAATAATGGGCTAAATTTTTAACGAATAGTGAATACCAGACCCCCCCATCCAGACCCTCACCAATCACAGTGGCGGCTCAGATAGGTACAGCGCTAGACTGGCGATTGAATGGTTAATAATTCGATACTCGTCAGAGACAGTGAGCTATTTCCTTGAGCCAGACGCCATACCCGCTGCTCAGTGCTAGTTCAACCAAGGAAGACAGGGATTCGTCCCAGTATGACTGAAAAACTGTTAACAGGGTCCAAATACATGAACACTAACGAAATGACGAAGAGAGTTAGATTTTTTCAGTGTTTTATTGTTAATTTTAGAGTAAAGAAATCTGTTACATTCTCGTTGAATCGTCGACATCCGTATCCAGTAACCGTTGACAACCGTACTCAGCAAATTTACAGCTTATCGACAGCAGTATCACAAAAAATATAAAAATACGACAGAGGCATATAGCAACATGTACATTCACAGATTAAAGGTAATCATGTATGTTTATGATGTATCTGCATCATATCGCCTCAATTTGCCAATTTTCTTGGAAATACTGATTTTATTTAGTTTATGTTGAATATCCGTTGAAATCCGCCCAGCGTTAAAATAGGCTAGTGGCCAGGACTGCAAATCATTTGAAACAATAACAATCTATTCAAGAAACGGTTTAAACACCCAAATGTCGGAACACACACTAAATTAACACGCTTACCGTCGAATTTGATGTTTATTTTTACTGTCGACAGCCGTACCGACCGGTCGAAAGTCGTACTCCTCGGTCGATAGTAGCTTTACACAGTACCGTCCCGGTCGCCAGCAAAAATAGCGAAATTGGTATTACCTCCGTAATGATGTATTACTAAGTTAGAGTTTCCAGTAGTGCAAATGGATTTTGAAAAGGCAGAGACCATTTTAGCCATCATCTTACTAACATTTAGTTTTCATTGGACGACCGTCATATTTCAACTTGGACGAGACATTGATAAAAGTAATTATTTTATGGATTTTAAAAGAAGAAAAAAAGGTGACAACAGACTAAGAGTGGCAAGACCCTTAACCCTTTGTATACGGGTCTACACTGTTTGTTTATGTAAAAAGTTCTTCAGACAGATAATACACTTTTAAAATATAACCTAACACTCCTAGTCATGTACAATGGACTTTCCCAAGTTTGTTGTATCAAACCAGAAGGAAGAATCCACTAGTATACAGAGAGTTGATAAATAAGCTTATCAAGTTCAAAGTTGTCCCTCTCATAGTTTATAGGATATACTGACAGGGTATTAAAGTAAAGAAGAAGGCAAAGAACGGGAACCGATAACTCAGCCACGCTATTATGGCACAACAATTGTAAATAGTGTTGTCTAATCTGAAATAGTGAGGGAGTGTGATCAGGAAATACCACAATCACACACCGCAGACAACCCCATGGCACCGCGAGGAAGAGCCACTCAACCGTCACGAGACATCAGGAAGACAAATTAAGCAAAGCAACCAGCTCTCACTTCCCCATCAAGATGATTGCAATACTAGTATGGACATCAAGTAACGTACAACAAAACAGAGAACAATTACAGACTCCCACAATGAGAGTAACAATAAACAAAAAGTCAACAATAACAGAACCACAAAAACCTAACATAGATTTCACATCGTCATATACGATATGCTAAGTTTGCCTTTTACTGCTATTGCATTCAAACCGTTCCTAGGCGGTACTTCTTTTGTGGATTTTTTATGTTTTTTTATGTCTTGTGTTTGCTATGCCTTTGTGCGCGTCTGTTTATATGTGCCTTGTGGTCACCTGTTGGGAAAGGGCTGACCTCGTGGCTCTCGTTGTGGTGTCAAACTGTAAGTTTGTCACTTTCCCATTAGTACCCTGGGTCAGGTGTGGTACTTGATTGTATCGATTCCTTATCTTTGCACCCTTACTTACTTTAATGGTGGTCAATACTTGTCAAGATTTAAAATTGAAACTCAGATAGTCATGGAGGCCAATAAATAAATGCAATAACCATTTTACCATTCTTATGACATACACATGAAAACAAAATATTGCATTTTGATAATAAGATTTAAAATTGGGGGGGGGGGGGGGGGGGTGGGGGGGTCAGGTTATATTTTTGTGGATTCCAGGGGGGGGTCATTGTACATTGTATTAATAATTTTTTAGCAGGGGGGGCCATCCAAAATAATGGATCAAAATTTCAGCCGCCCCCCCCCCCTGACACTCAAATAATGAGTAGTCCGATTCAACAATCTTTCAGTTACGTCGGGACGGCTCTTCCTGGGTTGAAGGATAAATGTGTCTTGCATAAGGACACAACGCTGTGACACCGGTGAGGCTTGAGAAAAGTTCGTCCCTTTCCCGCCAAGCTCGGACACAAACAACATATGAAGATCTATTACTGGCTCCAAGCTACAAGTGTAGGCAGAACATGCGCGGATCCAGAGGTGGGATAGGGCGTCCGGACCCCCTGCCTTGAAAATCCCAATTTCGATAGGTTTCTATAGAAATTAGCATTTGGATCCCTCCCCCTCCCCCAGGAAAAATTTGACCCCCCCCCCCCCACCGTAAAATGTTGGACCCCCTCTTGAACCTTGGAAAATTATAGTTTTACTAAAAAACACATTGGACCCCCTCTGGGACTGCAGTGGCTCAGTGGTAGAGTGTCTGACTAGAAACATATTATGGGTGCGTTTCTTAGGCTTCGTCGGGCGTAAGCCGCTTGTAGTCTTTAACAGGCGAGGCACTCAATGGGGACTCAAACCCAGGACCTATCGCAGACCGCAAGAATACTCTTACCACTTAGCTATCGGGCCACATGGTAAGCATACAAATTCAACAATCTACACGGTAGTGTAGTTGTACCCTTTCCAAGGTCTGTGGTCTTCCCCGCCTTTGAGGTAAGATGTGGATAAAACCGCCGATGAGGGGCTTTACTTTTGTAAAATAGATAGTATTGTATTGTTCCTCTACTTTCTAAATCTGAAAGTTCAAATTCAAACTTCTAGCAGAGCCATTGGTTGCTATGGACATCGCTGGACACATCGAAAAAAGGTTTACTTGTGATGGCACTCATATGAAAGAAAGCTAAGAACCCATTGTCTGCGATCGACCGACTGTCAGTTCATTTTACCGTTTACGAAGGTCATTTTTAATGTTCGTAGAATTGGGCTGTATCTCTACAAATATAGAATTTACGGTACCATAAGTAATTATAAATTGAAAAGTCTAGCTTCTGTCTATCAACTGATATAATTTTTCATCACAAGCACTCATTTCGGTCAAGATATATAGCTTGGAATAGGGCATAGTAAAAGTCACTAGTAGAAATCCATGTCATTTTAACCACACGGCCATTAGGAAATTAGACGCTGTTAAGTTCCATTCGCTATGGTGTTATAAGCATTTGTCAAGCCGATTTTTCTTTTGCACCATCAGCATTGATTATTCAAACGCTAATCGTAGACAAGTGCAGCAAAACTATAGACATGTTATTTGCTCTTCTATAACAATTTTAAAACACTCATCAATATACCAAAATAATCAGTCAAGTGCAAATTATTATATCTGTTAAAATAACGATTATGAACATTTTTTTTTCCTTTTTTTTCTGTTCTTGCATAGCACATTATATACACAATCATTCGTCAGTAGTTATATTGGTGTATCGATTAAAGCGTGTACCTGGCAACTTCCGGAACTGTCATACCCCTATGTTATAAAAAGTGGGTGGGGTAAATCAACCCCGCATAGAAAAAATAATAACAATCAGGTCTGCATATTTTGCTTATTTCAGTAATTTCAACACCTGTTAAGAGGCACAAAAACAGTTTTAATGTATTTTCTAAATATAGTTACGCTCAAAGACGTCATTTATGTACATAATAAGGGAAGTTAGCACTCCCTAGGCTATTTATTTTGCAGTTCATTTCAAATAAAACAAAATATTAACTTTGTCTTTAGATGAAAGTTACCATAGCTCTTCCATCTATCATATAGACAAGAAAAAATATAATAGTAATTTACAGCTAACAAATTGAGCCACGTTCAAAAGCCGGTATCCAACTTCTACTTGTGTCATTTTTATAATAAAAGTATATATGCCTACTGTACAATTTGCTGGTTTCAAAATAAATATTCCATATCCAACAATTGTTGCGTATATGCTATAATGGTCATGTAATATTGTAGCACTTAGTGTTCTTCGTCTGCAGCCAAATTTTCAGAAGCTGTGTATGGCTATGGACTCATTTTCATGCAGATTTTACTAACGTTCTGTCAGAGACTAAGTTCATAAATGTCACATTTCTACCATATTTTCAGTGTCCGATATATAGGTATGTCTTTGCCTCTTAGAAGTCATTAAAGTAATGCATTTTGAAATAAATTTAGATTGAATGTATACTGTAGGACTTAAAAAACGCACCACCTGCTTAAATGCTAATTTGTGTCGAAAATTGAATATTATATTTGCGAGAACGATAGTACACCATCACTCCCGCAAATGTAATGCTTCGATTTTTATCTAACAAGTATGAGGAAAGCTGAATATCTGGTGTTGATTCACAGACAACTCGATCTATAGATTAAGTTGACATACCCAACCGATGATCACCAACAAATAAATGAAGCTGTCAGGTGACACGGAAAAAAAGTATTACATTTGAGGGAGTGATAGTACATCATCACGTCTGCAAATGTAATTCCTACCTTTTTCATCCAACAAGTATGAGGAAAGCTGAAAAACTGGCAACTCAACCTAAAGATGAAGTTGACATACTCGTCGGATGATCGGCTACGAATGGATGAAGCCGTCAGATGACCCTGAAGAAAAGTATTACATTTGCCGCTCCCGTAAATGTACTACTTTATTTGTTGTCCCACAAGTATGAGGAAAGCTTATTTACTGATGTTGAATCACTGACAACTCGACCTATAGATGAAATTGACATACTCGACGGATGATCACCGAAAAAATGGATGAAGCCGTGGAGTTACCCTAACAAAATGTATTACATTTCCGGGGGCGATAGTACACTATCGCTCCCACAAATGAAATTTTTCTTTTTCTATCCAACAAGTATGAGGAAAGCTGAATAACTGGTCTTGAATCACAGACAACTCGGCCTACTGATGAGGTTGATATACTCATCTGATGATCACCTACGAATGGATGAAGCCGTCGGGTGAACCAGACAAAAAGTATTAGATTTGCGGGAGCGATAGTGCACCATCGCTCCAACAAATGTAATACTTCAATTTTTATCTAATAAGTATGAGGAAAGCTGAATAACTGCTGTTCATTTACAGACAAAAATATTACATTTGCAGGAGCGATGGTGTTCTTCCGCTCCCGCAAATGTTTTTTTTTTTCTTCGACGGCTTCATCCAATCGTCAGCGAACATCCGAGGAGTATGTCAACTTCATCTATAGGTCGAGTTGTCTGTGAATTAACACCAGATATTCAGCTTTCCTCATACCTGTTGGATAAAAATTGAAGCATTACATTTGCAGGAGCAACCGTGTTCTATCGTTCCTGCAAATGTAATACTTTTCGTCAGGATCACCCGACCGCTTCATTCATTCTTCGGCAATCATCAGAAGAGTATGTCAACTTCATCAGACGAGTATGTCAAATTCATTTATAGGACGAGCTGTCTGTGAATTAACAACAGTTATTCAACCCCTCATATGCGTTGGCTAAAAATCGAAGTATTACATTTGCGGGAGCGATGGTGAACTTTCTCTCCCGCAAATGTTATAAGTATTACATTTGTGGGAAGTATTACATTTGTGGTTGTTACACAGCCTATTTACCTTGGTGTCTTCAACTGCCCCCAATCAACACCGTCTTATCTTCAAAATGGATCTGTCTGTTTGACATGGATCTAAAACTGAAGAAAAACACAGCAACTAACGGTATTGTTCTCACAATATTTAGCACTAGGAGGGGTTCAATTGATGGGACCCATAATAAATATCCACTATAAGATTATATACAGCATAGTATAACATTTTGAACTAGAATATTGTCTCCAAGGTTATACCAGCAATCCAAAACCTTTGTTCTCATACAAATATTGTGTCAAATATGAATCTAAAAATGCAATAGGAGTTGGTTTGTGTGTTTGTTTTGCTGCTTTACGTCCCAAGTCAACAGCTATGGTCATGGCGAGACGGTCAGTTAACCTAACCACACTTTTTCCTGGACAAGCTTGAACAAACACTTGACCAGTACTTAGTGCACATACTTTGGCTTGTTACTGACAACAAACCTTCTTGAATGATTCAGCGGAAGGGAGGAGAATGACCATAGAAATTATTTCATGTTCAATCTCCACAAAAGTATGGGACCAGGCCAGGGTTGAACTCGCAATCCTTGGATCTGCAGTCAGATTTGCATCTGTTGCCAGATACGTTTCCGTCTGCGCTACGCGGCCAGCATTTGAAGTCAACAGCCTGATTTCATAAAAATATGACCTTGACCTTTGACTCAAATGAAATATTTGCAATCGCTGTACGAAAAAGGAAGCACAAGTGTCAAAAATACAAGTGGAGGTTGTATTCCAAGCTGCAAAACAGATTCTACGTGTATTTTACCTTGACCTTTGATCCCAAAGTAAAAAAACAATGATATGTAACCGTCATTTTAATCTACTCACCAAAGCAATACTTTTGCTAAATCCGAACGCAATATGTTAAATAAATAGTAAAGAGGATTTCGGGTTTTAAGCTATAAAACAGATTTTAAGTATATATATTTGCAATTGACCTTTGACTCCATAGTGAGCCATCAAAGCCAAATTGTGCCAAATGTGAGCACCCTCAGTAAAAAAAGATGAACATGCAATTTGCCAGATGATGTATACGACATATGTTAACGAATTTGGCCTTGATATTTGACTCCAATGTTATAACACTTTTCTGGACCTTTTGTAGTAATCTACACGCCATAGGAAATGGTCTAGGGGCCCAATCTTAAGTTTTAAGTTCTATCACATCCCAGGAACGTGGTTGCTATTTTCAGTCAGGAATATGTCTTTGTAATTAAGAAACCCATTTTTACTAAGTTTTCTGTGGTCAATTTTCTGTAAATGGCCTGTAATCAACGTTACCCTACTAACATTGAAAATAATAGTACACAAAATACAAGACTAATAGACATTTTTCAGTTGCACCTTACATTACGATTTGTCCGTCAACGGAGACTTACTTTGGACTTTATTTTATTTAGAGGGGCAATGTCAACAGTAACTGGAATCTATCTTTTTCGTCTGCTACTAAATAATATATTTTTTGCCCTGAGATCTTGTTTTACCTTAACAAACAGTGCATACCCTGATGAAATGCCGCATGATGGCATTTCATCAGTTTGCAAGTGTACAAAACATGTACCAAAAAATATATTTCACAATTGAAATGCAGCCGAATATTTTTTTATAAGTTATTTCTTGTTCAATACATGTATGCATTCACTTGTTGTAACTTGTGAGTAGGTAAATTCGATGTTTCAGCGTCCGATATGATTATTTTTTGGCGTCAATATTTCATCAAGCTCAGGTTAATGGACAGTGGAAACACATAAGGCGTTCGCAACTTGTGCAAGCCAATATAGCTGGAACACAGTAATTGAAAATCATTCGAATGCAAAGGAGATATGGAGCAGACATGGAATTCAAGCATGAACGTGCGTATTATGATTTGATCATTCATGTACCGAACAAGGCAATTTGTGTCCCCCTTGACCCTTAAGAGGACTTGAATTTATCCACTTATCATTTCTAACCGGAGAACAGCGTGGACTTTGACTTTTGTTAAAACCATGGCAGTTTTCTCCACTGTCTGTCGTGTTTTACTTTATACTGCCATTTTTGCCTTTCTATATCAAATACCGTCCATTTTCCCCGCACTAAGGGGACAATGCATAAAGTTAAAACATGGTTTATTTGCCCGGTTATACCCCCGCCATGTCAGGGGATTGGGTGCGTGGTTAAAACCGACTGGTATGCGTTCTGGGGCATTTAATAGAGTTCGTACTCTGAATAGTCCCCCTATATGAAGCCAGGGTTTTGGCCCTTTTGCGGAAAATGGTTTTAGAGCATTTTTCGTGGCTAAATTGAGCTGTGAAGACACGCAGCATAAATAAAAGGCCAAATACATCTTTTGTACTATTTCAATCAAGCTTCCCACTATAAACCATTGATTTCGCGAAGTGAGTAAGTGGATAAATGCGTCTGTCCATGGCTACTTCCATCACGTATAGAGATTAGAGGTAATGAGGAACATCAATGGCGAAAAACAGCCTTTGCGGTTATGAAATACTAAGTGTGACAAGCAAATGCCACACACACACAAGCACGCATGCACAAACGCACGAACACGCACGCATGCGTGCACATGCACGCTCGCAAACACACACACACACTGCAGACCAACCGAGCAAGAGAGGCAGAACATTAACCAGCTCTCTAATCCCCAGTCAGATGATTGCAAAACTAGGAATGGCATACTACATTATAAAAACAAAGACCAAACACATAACACAATGAATCAACAACAACAGAACCATAGCCTTAGAACGCATTCTAACACTGTGTAGCCAATTCAATGATTTGATAAATCACAACACGGACTGGCTACGGAATTGCATCACGTCATTCAGTCGCCAGTTTGAATTTTATGACCTTATCTATCACATACAGACTTTAAACGTTGACAATAGACAGTGTAACGTCGTTTTTGCAACTAATGTACGTTCAAAACGTACTATCTGTATCCACCCTCACGTCCATGCATCCACCCACCAAACGAACTGCCTACCTATCTATTTATCTTGGATACTGGTTTCTATTTTGTTCTTAGATTCAACCAAGGTAAGGATTTATAGCATTCAGGCTTCTATTGTCAATCTTTAAACAGGATTTAGGCCCAGACATTCCGACAAAAATCTAGTTTCCTATGGTTCAGAATCTACAAAGCCATGACGCTAATGTTAAGTTAAATCAGTGGCGGATCCAGAGGGGGTTCACGGGGTTCGCTCAACCCCCCCCCCCCTCGTTTTTTAATTACCTATGGAAATGGAATCATTTGCTCTCAGTGAGATCAAATTATTTCATTTTCATTGGATATTTAAGAAAAATGAGATAAAATCAGAAAAGCGAACCCCGTACCTTGATACATATGAACATCCTTTCCAGAAACCCTGAATACACCCCTGTTAAGACACCAAAAGTCAATATAGTCTAACTCAGTCGATTCTAGTAATTCAAGTGCCATTAAACTTGTAACTATTTTTCTACTAGTGTCGGCTGTTGTCATCTATTGATGAGCCACATTTGCAAACAATTTGGAACAAGATCAGGACCAACAAAATATCGGGCTTCATTCAAATCCGAACTGTTTAGCACTGTCATGGTATTCCCCAAGGATCTTTTTATATGAGTTAAATTTAAATAAAAGGAAAGATAAAAGAAACTGCAGACAATGAAAAGGCATGCAAAATTACCCAGCATGCATATAGATAATTGTTGAGTCGATTTGGATGAACCTTATATGATATTGACTGGGGGTGGAACCACAGTTTTTCATGACGAGTTTGACTTAGCAGTTTAACAGTACTTCACGCACATACCTAAGCTGGAAACTGACAACAACCCTTCTTGTACCAGTAGAACTCAGTTTTGATCAAAAACGATTTCCTAGGAGTAGAGCTATAACGAAGCCTTGATATAATGTAGCTCAATGCAAGGGTAGAGGGTGTGTCTTCTGGCAAACTATTTGCTACCATGTTGCAGCATATACCATATTGTGAAAAGTTGATTTTTGGCCAACGCCCCATCGCAAAATCCACACAAAGGGTTGGACCCAGGCCTACAAACTAAAATTTTGCTTCATATGTTTCAATATCTGTTGCAGCTCTGCCTGCATACTAAAATAGGTAAACAATAATTGCAATCTGACTTAGTTATTGCGAAATTATTTCATGATCAAATTCCAAAACAGTATGGAACCTGTTCAGGGGAATTTCCAGCTTATACTCACTTACTATCCAATGATGTAAACCATGTTTCAAGATCACCAGTCTTGTGGTTCATGTAAAGAAGATATAAAGGGTATTCACTACCTAAACAATAGTAAGTGAGCATGATCAGGAAATACCACAATCACAAACAGCAAACAAACCCATGGCACTGCAAGGAAGAGCCACACAACCATCAAGAGACAACAGGAAGACAAACTCAGCAAAGCAACCAGCTTTCTCTTCCCCATCAAGATGATGGCAAAACTAGAATGGACATTAAGTAACGTTCAACAAAACATAGAACAATTACAGACTCGGACAATGGGAGTAACAATAAACAAAAAATCAACAACAACAGAACAACCGCCTTAGAACGGACAGCAACCTAAGCCACAGGGGGTCTTAAATGCATTTTACTGGTACCAAATAGTCGCCCAAAGTTCTGCTGTTGTTGAAGTACAAGAAGTGTCCAGCTCGCATGGAAGCCTTCTACGTATATCAGAATGCTCCATGTGAATTTCAACTTCAATCGGACCAAAATTCGAAACTGAGTCCTCTTGCTCAAGCATCGGAATAAGAGTGTGCAAATGAAAGTGATTCTTCTTTATTTCTGCAGTCAGACTCAATAGATTGATCGGTTTCTATTACAGAAGTGGAGGTTGAAATCTTTCTCTCTAACAGAGTCAAACCGTTGCATGAGTTGCAGTCTGTTCTGGATTCATTATGTTTACTTCCATCATAAAAGTAGCCCAGAGTCCATTTTGATACAATCAGCAGACATAAAAAGCATGCAACATTTTCACGACTACAATACATAAGCACTTTAAAGAAAATATTAGTTTGCTGAAGAAGCACTTCATATGATTTCATAACAAGAAATTAACCGAGTCGCAAGTTACAACTTATGAAGTTGTTAAACGTTTCTGAATTATACTGCTGAGATCGCCCCTCTTAAATAATGTAAGTCTAAGGTGTGCTACGCCTTACAAATCCTAAGGTCCACGGTAACTGAAAAATGTCTAATAGTATTTTTATAATAGTATCAATTAAATTATATATGCTTTAAATGTTTGATCTAGTCATAACTATTGATTGCAGACATCTGTGAGATGTATCGCAGCTCGTCAGTGTTACGTATGCTACATTTTCTACAAACTTGCAGATAATGAGTTTATAGATTGCATATAAGAATGGATCATGTTCCCCAACTGCAGGAAGAAATACTTGATAACTATTTTCAGTCACGGACATGTCCTAAGGCCTTAGAAACCCATATTTTACTTTCTTTGGTAAATTTCTGTAAATAACCTGTAATCAATGGTGCCATACACACATTGAAAATAGTAGTACACAAAATACAAGGCAAATATGATATTTTCAATAGTATAAATGAAATTATTTGAGCTTTAAATGTTTGAGCTACACATTAACATAAATTGCAGACATCTGTGAGATGTATTTCTGCTTGTCAATGTTACTTATGTTTTATTTTTTCAACAAAAATTGTAGATAATGACTTATTTAAATAAACCATGTTCCCCCAACCTTAAATTAATATTGAAGATCTCTGGTCTAATGATGAATTTCCAATTTTACACAGAGAACTCGATTTATAACTTGTAAGTGGCGATAGAGGTAGAAAAAATCTCTTTCACAATGATATAAATAATTACTATATAATACAAATTCAACAACGATGGATAGTTTGTTGCTCTTAATACATAAATCAGGTACGTAGGTAACAACACTGGCCCTTGCATAAATGGATAAACTACTAAAAGGTTTGGATTCTAGACAACTAGTTTTACCTGAGCCTGAAGACATGGCATGACGACAAGCCAGGCTCATATTATATTTGAGTCTACTTTCCACTCATTATTTAATATATTTTCAATTATACACAAATTATTCTAAATAAACACTAATTTTAGAGAGTTTTGTAATTTTGATTGATTCCGCTACTTTGATATGACAGATTTTATCCAATGGTCCATAACAATATATATTATATCTTCTTCATAATTCAAATATTAGCCTGAAGGTTTACTACGTTTCCTATTGTCAATTGTTTTAATTATAGGCCTGTAAACTACGTTACTGTATATAATCAGGATCGAAATGTGTACGTCAGCACAAGTTACATGTTAATAAGCATATTTATAGACTAATGTCTTTACAGTTACAAGTTATGAACAGCTTCAAATATGTAAAAATGGAAATTTACCATTAGAATAGGGATCTGCATAATACATTTAAGGTTGGGGAGCATGTTTTATTCTAATATGCAATCTATAAAGTCATTATCTGCAATTTAGTATAAAACGTAACATAAGTAATGTTGACAAGTACAAACATATCTCACAGATGTCTGCAATGGATGTTTAAGTCTAGGTTAAAGATTTAAAGTTCAAATAAATTCAAAGATACTATTGGAAACTATCCTATAAGGTAAGTATGTTTTGGGTGATAAAGGCTCTTTACAAGGTTATTCAATGATATATACATGCTATGCACGAAGCTATCATTCACCATATTGCAGCAGCAAATAAGTTGAGTGTACACTCAGTCTATCATCAGTTAATATGAGGTCATGTGTAATGTTTGGAGAAATTGCAGAACGAAATGTTTATCTAGTGTAAATTTACAAGCATAATAAATTGGTTTAATATGTCTGAATTGCTGGATGTTGAAAAAAATCCATACGATGGGAAACTCGCCTGTCCTAACATAAAATGGATCTGCCTTTTAACCATATCAGTTTGCTGAAACAGTGATTCATTACATATAAGGTTGGTCTTTACATTAAAGTGATCTTCAACATATATAAACCAGTGCAATATACGAGATTTGTTTGCACTTGTAACTGACGCAAAATTTGTAATCTTAATATGGCATTTCAATTAAATTACAACTGAAATATTATTCTTTCACTGTAGACGGAGACAGCCCTCAAACAATGTTAGTATTAACAAATATATACAAGGATAGTGGTACACGAATGAGTCAGTTTATGACTTTAATGATGTCTACAAGCTGTTGTCCGCAGTATTGTTTACAATTTTGGATGGTTTTGCATACAATAAGCCTAATTTAGTAAATCTTTGAAACCAATAAACTGATCATAAGTATCATACTTCTCATATCTTAAATCATGTGTAAACATGTATAAGTGTTACAAATAGCTCAACATGATCAGACGGTACAAGAACAACAAAAGACAAAAACATCCTTGTGAACAATGTAAGAAAGTCGATTGCTGCGCTTGAACCGTGACATTACTTTTTCTACATACACTCATTCGACACTTTAATCTGTGAGTTTCAGAGATTCAAACAATGTTGTTGAATTTTGGTGAGTCGTGTTATGATAAAGGTGTTAGAATAACTCCTCAAATGGACTATAAAATAAAGATTCAAAAATTGACAAAACCTTTGCAACTAATGTTACCATGAAATAGCTTTATTATTAATGTTACCACGTAATATGCTTTAAGTCTATAAGTTTGGCCCAGGTAGTGGTACTTCTTATGTGGATATTTTATGTTTCTTCTGTCTTGTGTTTGCTATGCCTTTTTTGCGTGTCTCTTAATATGTGCCTCGTGGGAAAGGGCTGACCTTTTGGCTCTCGTTTGTGGTGTCTAACTGTGAGTTTGTCACTTTCTCATTGATATATATCCTGGGACAGATGTGGTACTTGATTGTATCGATTATTGATCTTTGCACCCTTGCTTTTAACTCAGACTTCCTTTGTTTACAAACAAAATAATTTCCGTCTAAATTGCTGTATAATATAATAAGATAATACGCATTTTACAATATAATATAATGAAATCGTGTTCAACAAAAGAATAGAAAATTGCATTTGTGACAGGTGATAAATCGATTTTTTCAAAATGAAATTATCAACAGTGAAAATTAAATTTATTAAGCATACAAAAAAATAATGCTAGATCTATAAAGTATTAGGTACATATATTTACACGCTACTTCTAATCTGATATGTACTTTGGTTCATAAAATATTTGCAATTCTTAAAAATGATATAGGAATATTAGATTATAACTAAATGCAGTCAAGACCTAAAATGTTCTAGGTCTCTTCCTCATGGTTCATTTGGTTGATCTACAGTCTGCTATTGTGGTATTTCCTGGTCATACTCTTTTTAGTAAACAACGCTGTTTCAAGCATGCCTTAAATGGAAAAAAGCAGTCAGTAGTCGCAGGAAAAACATATTTAAGCTAAAATAATTACAGTCTGCTGCTAAATATGTTATGGGCTTACTGATTAAATGCATTTAGTATAAAGGGTAAATAACTTGTAAAACAGTGAATCATCAAATTTGACCAATCTTTTTCACATTCGCTCTTGTTAAAGAAAGCCCAACCAGAACTTTACAAGTTTTAAGATTTGTCCTACTCTGTGAAAAATCAACAGAAAATGAATGCTCTGGAAGACACCCAGCACTATCCCCCTGCCTTGCCCCCAGATGCCAGAAAGATTGCTTCAATTTTAATTTATTTATTGATGTTTGGTATTTTCAGTCCAATATTTGAATCATAAGTAAATAGAATGTTTATTGCTATGAACATTTGATAGAAAATCTGCAAATTACCATATCGAAACAACAGTATCAAACAAAATTACAAAACACTCTTAATTAGTATGTATTTAAAATAATTTGTCTATTATTGAAGTTATTAAAACTATGAGGAGAGTAAGCTAGTTTTTTACTTAGCCTGGCGTGTCGTCAGGCATAGGTAAAATTCAAGTCTACTATCCACAATTTTTATTATTTTATCAATTTTTGCAAAACATCGTTTTTACCTATGTTACCTTATTTATATATTGACAGAATTTAAATACCAATGGTAGTTAAACTTGTTTCTATACGATACCATGTTTATTTGAACAGATTTGAAATCATTTTTTGCGATTGCATATTAATATGGCGACCCGCAATACACGCCCACCCCCTTTAAATGAATTTAAGAGCTAAAAAGGGTGTATCTTTCATTTCAATGCTTATTTCAGTGTGCCGGTTTCTTTTAAATTTAGAGAAACATTCATATTATTATTCAAATGAAAAACAGCTTCTGTGCGCCTGTTAATGCTTGATAACTGGGCTCAATAAGTTCTACATTACAAGTGCCCAAATTGGTATTCCATGTACCCTGGAGGAATTGTGAAAAAAATCAAAATTCACAAATGAATAAAGTTTTTAGATATTTGAAGTATATATTGCCGATAAAACTGGTCACAAATTGTTGCATGTGTGTATGTTGCATGCAAATTAGTGTTGCTGCCATAGAAACTGTAAGCCCTTAAATTTGATGTTCAAGTTGCTTCCAAAAAGTAAATATCAAACTGAAAGTATTTATTTTCTAACAGAACACACTTTCAGCATTTATGTACAATCTTATAATAGGTTCCAAGAGAAAAAACTTCATCTCTTTAAGAGAAATTGTTCAAGAACGATTCAGAACATTTCGAAACGAGCAGCATTTTTAGACGCTTAAATGTTGACCACGCATCTTCAGAGACTGCGTTGTGGTCCTTCAGCAAGACACACTTATCCTACCTTAATACTGGTTCAACCCAGGAATACCTGTCCCTGTTTAACTGAAAGATTGTTGATGAAACGTAAAGAGTCAAAACAAACAAACAAGCAAACAAAACAAGTAATACATAGATTCAAATATATGAAAATAGAAATTCATTATTAGAATATAGATCTTTATTAAACATTTAAGGTTGGGAAACATGGTTTATTTTAATATGCAATCTACAAAGTCATTATCTGCAATTTCGTAAAAACATGTAACATACGTAACTCTGACGAGCAATTAAAAATCTAACAGATGACTGCAATTGATGTTTATTTAACAAAATAAAATAGTTCCATTGATGCTATTGGAAACTATCCTATCAGTCTTGTATTTTGTGTAGGGCTACTTTCAATGTAAAAGTTGGCTGTCCATTTAAACAAAAGAGGCGTATTTTTATCCCCAAACGACAAGGTTCCAGGGATATAGCGATCAGCCTGGCGTCTGTCCGTCCATCTGTCCATATGTCCATAGACAAAAGCTTGTGTGCTCAATTACTTTAATACCCTTTGAGATATTTTGATAATATTTGGTAGGTATGTATATCAGGTCAAGAGGGTGTGTCGCGTGCAAGAATGGTTGTCCTCCTTGCTGTTCTTTTGAGTTATCTCCCTTGAATGAATTTTAAAGGGGTAAGCTTGTGCGCTCAATAACACTTATACCCTTCGAGATATTTTGATGAAATGTGTAAAACATGTATATCAGGTCAAGACGGTGTGTCGCATGCAAGAATGGTTGCTCTGCCTTGCTGGTCTTTTGAGTTATCTCCCTTGAATTAACTTTATAGGGGAAAGCTTGTGCGCTTAACAACACTTATATACTAGGAGATATTTTGATGATACTTAGTATACATATATATCAGGCAAAGACGGTGTGTCGCATGCAAGAATGGTTGCTCCCCCATACTGTCATTTTGAGTTATCTCCCTTGAATCAACTTTAGAGTGGAAAGCTTGTGCACTCAATAACTCTTATACCCTTTGAGATATTTTGAGGAAAAATAACAGGTCAAGAAAGTGTGTCGCGGTTAAGAATGGTTGCTCCCTCTTGTTGCCCTTTTGAGTTATCTCCCTTGAATTACCATAGTAGGGGAAAGCTTGTGCGCTCAATAATTCTTATACCCTTTGAGACATTTAGATGATATTTGATAAATTGGTATACATGTAATAAGGTCAAGACGGTGTGTACAAGAATGGTTGCTCTCCCTTGCTGGTCATAGAGTTATCTCCATTGAATGAACTTTATAAGGGGAAAGCTTGTGCGCTCAATAACACTTATACCTTTTGTGGTATTTTGACGATACTTGGTATACATACATATCAGGTCAAAACAATGTGTCGCGTGCAAGAGTAATTGCTCCCCCTTGCTACCATTTTGAGTTATATCCATTGAATTAACTTTAAAGGGGAAAACTTGTGAGCTCAATAATTGTCATCATTCCATAATTGCTTGCAGTGACACTCAGTATTATCTCATCGAATATTTGTACTATTAGCAGTTTGTAACTGCTTATCATTTACTTTTATGTCGAGAGATTTGCCACCACTTCTGTTAGCTTTTTTTTTTAATTTTGATGGAAAAATTAAGTAGAAGCTGGCATCCATGCTAATTATGCTGATATTTGTGTAGTAAAATCGATAGGGGTGGATGACTTGAAATGTCCCTCGGACTCAGAATTAGATCAAAGGTCAACTGGGTGCAAAATAACAAGACAATAAATGAAACACTACTTTCTATGTCATCTCCTGCATATATAACATCCTTAAATTCACTGACACTATCCACTATACTTAAGATGCTTGTTTAATGTATTACATGACCTTGACAAGAACTGAGCGTATATCTGTGCAAGGTTAAATGTCATTTAAGTGAAACTTTCGCAAAATAAAGTACGTACTGTTAATGCTGGAATCTTTATTGATGTCATAGCAACCTCATAATACAAAATTATCATACAACTGCATGTAAATGGTTGAGAAGTAATGCATAGTAATATTTATAGTGCAACTACAGGTCAGGTCAAGATTACACTTGTCGTAAAAGGGTGTTTAATTGAAACAGAGAACTGGGAATACCACAACACTAACAGTCACAAGACACATAAAGAAGGCAACCAAAGCAAAGCAACCAACCCCTTCCCCCACCAAGACTACCGTAAATAAGAAAGGACCCCAAGTAATATATAACAAAACGAGGACCAAACACAGAAACCCCACAAACCATGGGAAAGCAGATTCAAACAAGTCTAAGGCGTATTTCTGTATCCCTTTTCAAAAGTAAAGTACTGTATATATGGTGTGGGTGTTGCATATGTACTATATATATGGTGTAGGTTTTGCGTCTTGATGTACTTTATATTTGAATTAAATATTGTTCTACACTCAGCCAATGGGAGCAACACCAAGGAACTAATCAATCAACAAATATGGCGAAAATTAAGAACCTTAAGGATTAAAGTGCAGGTTTTACAATAGCTTGCTTGCATAAACGTCTTAGCAAGTATAACACGTACTATTAACCACCATATCGTACAAATTAAACACATCAACTGTTACCTGAAGCTTGAATGCCCTCTGTCCATATGTAATCACCCTTGGCATACGTCTGTTTGATACAAATCGCAGTACACAACTACTTCAGGGTATTTTACCATGCTAAAAATAGAAATTCCAGTCAAGGAAGTATTTTACGTTACACCATCATGGGAGATAAGGATACCGTCTCGCGCCAGAGTTTCGCACGCACACACACACACACACACACACACACACACACACACACACACACACACACACACACACACACACACACACACACACACACACACACACACACTATAAAGTCCCAGACCAACAGTAAGAATTCTAGCTACTCAGCTTGAACACTATACATGTACATGGCAGGTGACCCAAATAGAAATCGCTGTGTTTTCATGTCTTGTTATTTTTTCCAAACAGATAAGATTAGTCATTTCCTGAACCCATGTTCCATATATATGAGAGGATGCAGAGGGGGACAATCCCCACCGCCATCCCTTGGAAAATTACAAGTGGCTATATGTTTCCTTAGAACTACTGGTACAGACCACCCCTCCCTCGAGGTAGGTTCGTACAGCCATCTTATGACTAAAAACCATTTTATGTGTAAATTAAAACAGGGTATAGGTTTTCAAATATTTCTTTTAATATTTGCACATGTTTTGTTGATAACAAATGTCTAATTAATAAAAACGTGTTAAATCAGAATAAATAATAACCTAAATGGCTAGCGTGCGGTTTTTATTTGCATAAACTTGCTTTATTTTTGCAAATATTACACTTACATTTAACTCAAGTCTTATTGCCTACTAGTGGTGTCTGCTGATAAACTTTGCAAACATATTGGACCCAGATCAGGCCCGACGAAATGGCGGGCCCAATCTGAACCCAATCTGTTTGACACTCAGTTGATATTCCTAAAATGATTTTGTACATACCAATTTAAAAGATCAACTGTTTACCTTGTGCTGGGATGGGCTTTATCCTTGAAATACGTCTGTATGTCATGACACAACTGAAATAAAATAACTATATGAGTACTGCATAATTTAAACTTGTAATTTTACTGTTCTAAATATAGAAATTCTAGAACATCGTCACATAATAAAACTGAGATCAGAGGTGAGCAAACGTCTCGCCAGATTCTCACACACAAGCGCGTGCGCAAGCGCACTCACACACAGAGGGGTAGTTCTAAGACGAAGACACAGACCAACAGTTAGGATTCTAGCGCCACTAGAAGAGTATACATGTACATAAGGAATTCAAACACATGTTTGACAAGTTTCCTTTTTGTATGTGACTGGTCCGTATAGAATTGCGTTTGTTCGCATGTCTTGTTATTTTGTTTATCAAAGTGATGTCAACAACTTGTGTTCCTTTTTGTTATCGTTTACTGCCTTGCACAGTGCACATCATCTTTACCCATGGGACAATCAACCAGAGTCTAAAATGTGGGAGGAGCTACCAAAATCAGTGTTGTTTTAGTGGAATCAAATCTGTCAACAACAATCTGATAGCAAGACTCTCAGTTGTTTATTTAACAAACTGTATCCTGCATTGTGACAAGGATTTTTACAAATATACCAGAAAGCTTGATTTTAACGTTGAGCCAGCAATAAAATGTTGTCTGCATTTCAAGTCCGCTACATACATTCAAATGCACTTCAGACTAGATTTTTTCATGGAGATTTTTTTTCCATGGAAGACAATGTTACGGAGGAGCAGCCTAACCTGGGTCCATAAGGTACATAATAAAATCAACAGTAAGCCACATAAGAACATCGAAAGACTAAAGGGAAGCAGAATAATGGTTCATTAGAAAAAAGTTAAATTACGCGAACTGCATAACAGTAATCATATTTTATACTGTGCATATATTTGTGGTTTGTAAAACAAATGTGTAAGCTTTAAACCAAATTAGGTGGCAGCTGAACTGCCATCGCTGATGGTATAAACTAACACTTACTTTCACGCAATTTACAATCTGAGTAAAATATTTTCCTGTGATAAGTCTTTAACATTTCTACCTGTTATCAGGTGGCAGCTGAACTGTCACCCTCTGGTATAAACGTTCATACTAAAATAATATGAGGTAAACATTCCAGTGATAAATCCTTTACCTTTCTACCTGTTACTAGGTGGCAGCTGAACTGGCACCCCTTTTTGGTATAAGCTTTCTTCCTTAAAAATATGAGGTAAACATTTTCTAGTGATAAATCCTTAACATTTCTACCTGTTATAATGTGGCAGCTGAACTGCCATCCCTTTTGGTATAAACTTACTCCTCTTTCGTACTCAAACAATATGAGGTCAAGCATTCCTTAACATTTCTACCTTTTATAGGTGGCAGTTGAGCTGCCCTCCCTTGTGGTATAAACTATCGTACTAAAACAACATATGGTAACACATTTTCTGGGGATAAATCCTTAACATTTCTACCTATAATTAGGTGGCAGCTGAACTGCCATCATGTTTGCTATAAATTTACACTTATTTTCGTTCTAAAACAATATAAGGTGAAAATTCCAGTTCAAAATCTTTAACATTTCTACCTATTGTTAGGTGGCAGCTGATCTGCCATCCATTTTGGTATAAACATACACTTATTTTCGTACTAAAACAATATGAGGTTAACATTTTCAGGGGATAAATCCTTAAAATTTCTACCTATTATTAGGTGGCAGCTGAACTGCTATCCCTTTTGGTATAAATTTGTACTAAACAATATAAGGTGAACATTTTCAGGGGATAAACCCTTAACATTTGTACCTATTATTAGGTGGCAGCAGAACTGCCATCCCTTTTGGTGTATTC
Source organism: Loripinus fragilis (assembly GCA_964019695.1). NCBI lineage: Eukaryota > Metazoa > Mollusca > Bivalvia > Lucinida > Lucinidae > Loripinus > Loripinus fragilis. The sequence goes on from OZ026517.1 coordinate 64,430,211, forward strand.
GTACTAAAAAAATCAAAATGAGATGAAAAAATCCAGTGATTTTCTATGTCAGTAGCGCAGTTCTAGAAAGTAGAACTACTATTATGCGCAGGGGAGTCAGTTCCACCACTGTTTATTAATTTGATAAATATTATAACTTCCAGTTTCCCAAGGAGCACACTGTATAAACAATTCATCTTGAAGTTTTGAAGAGAGTTGACATAAATAAACAGTTGCTGCTGGGGAGGTCGATTTAATGTTAAACTGACTTACTAGAATCTAGTAAGGCATTTGGTCTATGTCCTATGGGTATCTTGACACGATATATAATCCTATCAAATATTATCAAAATAGCTCAAAGGGTATAAATGTTATGGAGCAAACAAGGCATTGCCTGTAAAGTTCATTCAAATGTAATAATTCATTAGGAAGCAAGGAAAAACAACCGTTCTTGACCGCGGAACAACGCCCTGACGGGAAAGTCCGCCACTATTCAAAAATCGAATCATGGCTCTGGTGTATGTAAGGAGCATTACGCATAGTACTGTATACCAAAAAAAACTCCATTTTGTTAGCAAGAACTGGCGTATGAAAATTTAGTTCTGTAGCATATGGGTTCAGCTCTATTAAAATCGATTATTCTGATTATCTGAAAAGTTTAATCAGCAGAATAAACGAAGTTTATGTGTTTTTTTTTCAATAAAACATCGCTACAGCGATATTTTATTGAAATCACACACACACACACACACGCACACACACACACACACACAAACACACACACGCACACATACACACACATAAACTACATTTAAGCCGTTTGTTTTACTGCAATCACACTCATGGTTTCTGTGACATCAGCGTCACGTCATATAACATCAGCGGCGGCACGTTATCAAAGTAGATCATCGGTGTACATCCGTGGTCGAGGCAGTTCCGATTGCTGCTACAAATGCTGCTTAATACACCCAACCCCTTAACAACGACACTGATCGTCCCCAAATAATTTGATGTTAGCTGAATTTCTGTTGTAATGAACTCAAAATCAAGCTAAGCTGGTACATTTGTGCAAATACTATACCGACGTTGTAAAGAATTTTGCTGTTATATAACGTACCAGTGCAAACAGTTTTCTCTTTATAATGAAAAAATTGCCCACACTTTCCCTATCTAAGTTCATTTAATGGAAAAAAGAAAGAGGGACATTCTTTCACATGAGTGACGTACTGTCTTTACTTGACATAAACTGCCAAGCATATATTATTATGAAGCAAACACATTTTCCACTCTAAAATTTTTCAAAGGACTTACTCGAGCAGGAAGCAATATGCGCCGATCCAGATAATTCCGTCGGAGATGGTTGGAGCAAGGGGGTCGATCCTGACATATGTTTTATCCCAGTCACCAACGTATTTAACAGAGGGCTGTAAGGACCTCTCCAAGCGAGGGGGCTTGTACCAGTATTTCTAAGGAAACCTATAGGCACTTGTGATTTTCCAGGGTTGGGATGTGGGGAGGTGGTGGTGGGGAAGTAGCAGACGACCTGACTCCCTCTGTATCTGCCTATAAAGCAAGATCAATCGTGACTCAAAGTCTTGTCCTGATTTATATAGTACCAATCATGAGCAATACATTCAACGGGTATGTAGTAATGGAGTGGACAAGCTTTCTACGAACAGACGGACAAACAGACAAACGCTAGACTGATCGCTATATCCCATATCCTTGTAAAATGATTAATACTACTACTGATTGGTACAAAGTTTTAAAATGTGTTAGAATAAAATGGTTAGTACATTTGTTATACGGAAGGAAACACATGCATTGGAAATGGTTAAAGGCGAAAAAGTCATAAGTATACATCGAAATCTTAATGGCTTGCGTAAATTTAACAGATCGACCTTTTACCTTATGCTATGATATCCTCTGTCTGCATGGCTTTATCCTTGAATTGCGTCTGTTTGTTTTACACAACTGAAAAACTCCTGCAAAATATTACTGGGCTTGATATAGAAATTATATTGTCTGAATACCGTCACTTGGTAAAACGGGTGGGAGATGAGGATATTGTTTCGCCAGAGCTTCATGCGCGCACAGGCGCGCACACACGCACACACACACACACACACACACAGGCAGAATATAAGGACTAAGACAAACAGTTATAATTCTAGCTCCACTAGATCAGTATACATATGGCATTTAAACACACGTTTGACAAGTCCCTTTTTCTAAGTGGCTGACCCGTATAGATTTACGCTGTGTTCGCATGTTTTGAGATTTTTTCTTAAAGAGACAAGGTTAGTCAAGCCCTTATTCAAATCATTTTATACACAAATTAGACCAAGACAGAGCAGACTGACAATTTTGTTACCATTAAAAGAATGTTTGCTGTCTAGAATTGATTAATTCTGATGATCACTTGGGGGATTCCGTTTTAAAAGTTCACCATAGACCAGTAAAACCACGCCCCGATCCAGAGGGGAAACAGGGGGTCCGGATCCCCCCACTGAAAAATCACAAAGCTCTAGGTTTCTTTGCAATACTGACCCGTATCACCTGAAAAATCACAAAGCCAACAAGCCAGCATTCAATGTTGGGTCATCATCGGCCCGCAAGCGAATCGCCATTTCAATGGCATTTTGCTGGCGGGCCGATAATGAGCCGTTTTTTAGTGGCGTTTGGATCTTTAAGGTCCTCTCTACCCCGCCGTATGGTGTTATCTATTGTCGTTATTATTTTAAATTCATGTTGTCAGCTCAATTTTGACTGTAAGCTCATTTTTAAAAGAATTTTTTAAACTACATCTGATTATCCACTTGATAATCACATTTAAGGTAGTGCACTACTAATTGACATGTGTTCAAAAAGTTACGTTCAGTATATATGTTTAAATTAGCTTTAAAGTAAGTAAGGGTGCAAAGATCAGGAATCGATACAATCATAAAATGTTTAAAGTAATATTTAAGGACCAAATATGAATATCAGACCTTATTTTTAAAACAATCTTTTAAAAGTCAACATTCAGAGGGACCATAGGACAAGGAAAATAACATTTTCTTGCTGAGCATACACTACTTGCTATTGATTAATAAATGAAAACAAAAAATAGTGAAATAGTATGGATATAACAACGAGTGGGTTCAATATGTAATGAAAACAGGTCAATAAACCTGAAAGTTGATATTTGCACGCATTATAATTACTTTCACGAAAAACGGTTTGCTTCTTGTTTATGTATAGGTAAAATTGCAGTTTGCCCGCCCCTTTCATTATTCAAACAAGCCACTTTCAAGATATGTTACTGAAAAACACTGCGATATGAAATTAAACAGTGCTTTCAAAAACAGGAAACTACGTGAGCTAAAGATAAGGACCTCTGACACTTTGACAGGGCATCTGCCTATTTTTCAGATGCTTCCGAAAACTTCCCTATGCATAAGATATGACTGGTATCCTTTTAAATAGGACGATTGATGTAAAAGAAACGAATTAAGGTTATAATTAGACAGCCAGACCCCTACGACAAAACAAGAGACGCTACCAAAGGGGGTAGAGGTTGCAAAATTAGACTTCACAAAAATGTTAAGAAATCAATTATTTTCACGTGTAAGGGTATTATATAATCAATATTCGAATACAAATTACAGTGAAAGTATCTTAAAGTCCAAAATATGAGCATTTCAATGATTATTATTTTTTCTATCTGATTTGTTAAGAAATATTTTGAAGTGCAACTGTAGTCCATATTCAACCTTGATGACAATGTATTGACCTGTTGCAGTATTATGCAGCAATGTACTATAACAATTCACCCATGCGTTAAGTACAACTAGTCTATGACCATGTAGTTTATGTGTATTGGATAGATATAGTATATGTGCAAAATAATCTATCAACTGAATTTAGCAAAAGGACAATTTTCATAATCTAAAGAAAAATATGCTAAAACGTTGTAATATTTCATGACTAATGGGTTATGAAAAGGAAGCTTACTTGTATTAATTATTTCATTATACTGGAAAAAAAGATTTTCAAGAGAGTACACGAAAATTTTAAATGCTAATGTTCAGGCTCGCCCAGACGTCACATTTTGGGCTGTGGGATATTATCCACCCACCCCCCCCTCCCACCCCGAGTTCCAACCAGCTTTCCACATATATTATGTAAAATATGAGAAGACACTTACATGCAGAAGGATTAGTTGGAACTCGGGGGTGGAATGATGTATAAAAAATAATTTTCTATTTCTTATATGTATAATACAAAAAGTGACCATTTTAGCCCCAAAATAAAGACGACATTTATGGAAATAGGAACTCAAATGCAAAATGATAAAATAGAGACCAACAGCGAGCTTATATATGAAGATGGAAGCATTTGATCGACTTTAAATTTTATCAAAATTATAGGCAGCGATACACTTTGACTCCCATTACCACCGTCAGAGGTCCATATTTCAATTGACTTATTCACACACTTGAACAGAATTATACAGTTAACTTTTAAATTTTCATTTACTGCCAAATGAATATGGTCAAGCAAAAAGACCAAGGCTGGTATGTTTTTGATATTGTTGAAGCCCAAGATTATTTTCAGGGGAAAGATGACATTGATTGGTAGACTATGTTTGTTTGATTTGATTCTTTACGCCCCATCAACAATCTTTCAGTTAAACAGATACGGGTCTTCCTGGGTTGAACCAGTACTAAGCTAGGATAAATGTGTCTTGCTCAAGGACCACAACGCACCGGTGAGGTTCGAACCAGTGACCCTTCGGTCTCGAGTCAAGCACTCTACCACTGAGCCACTGCGCTCCCTCAATAGAAAATGTATTGAAATCAGAGTGCATGATAGATAAGCTGGCAGGTAGATGGGACAGGAGATGTTGAGAGCAAGGATGTAGAATAGGCAGATGAGGACTGGATAAAAGAACTGATTGACTGGTCGAGGGGTCAACGGACAGGTTATGTGGAGGGTGGGCAGATTAGTGGTGGATAGGAAGACTGTTTTACAGGTAGACAGGACAGAAGATGTGGAGAGCCAGAGCGGAGAGTGCACGGATTTGTGGTGGATAAGACGACTGATCGACAGGTCAACAGGTCAACGGGTCAGGTTATGTGGAGAATAGGCAGATGAGGAGAGAATTTGACGGTTGAGAGGTACTGTACAAGTGAAGTGGAAATATTTGGCATAGGGGTGGTTACAAGTCGAGGGGTAGACGGAACAGGTAATGTTTAGAATGGGTAGATGAGGGATGGAAAAGAAGACTTGTTGACATATTGACTTGTCGGTGGAGTGGTGGGCATATGCTGGGTAGACTAGAGGACTGGTTCGCAAGTCGACGGGTCGACCGGACAGGTGATGTGAGAGAGTGGGCAGATGCGGTGTGGATAGGATAATTGGGCTGATGGGTAGATGGGACAGGTTAAGAGGAGAGTGAGCAGTTGAAAGGTGGATATGACAGTAAGGTACGGTTTGCATCGGTATGTTGTAGGCTTGTAGAAGCAAACCATTGTTTATTTGGCAGATGTTTGAGACTGGACGTGAAACTTACGTTATCAGTATGGGTCTGGAATTAACGTTATGGATGTCTTTTCGCGCTATCGTATACAAACGGCGGCAATGGATAGAATAAATTGTAACGTTTAACGTCGTTTAGCAAAACAACGTCACAGTAGCGGTATTTGTTCGGGTCAGGGTGTCATTCCGCGCCAACTTATAGAAATGGCGATAATAAATAGAAGAGAAGGTAACGCTTAACGTTTGTTTGGGCCTGGGACTCATTATTGCAAAGAAAATACCTAACCTGTCAACCCGTCGTATGTCAAAGTGTCGACCAGTTGATGTAGGTCCGTCGCGTATCAATTAAAATGCTTTAACCTACCAGCACATAGTGTAGACACCGCAACCCGTCGACCTGTCAACCAGACAGCTCGTTTACATGGACGCTGTTCTCCATCATCCTGTCAGCTCAAAAGCAATACGGCACAGTACGAACTGGACACATTAAAAGATTTGCAAAGGTCGTGTTAGGGTCCAATAGATTTTGGGAATATTTGTTATAGTGGAAGTAGTCATGAGATCTGTTAACCAAATACCATATATGGGTACTGATGGTCACTGATATTTATTTTAAGACCGAATCACATCTTTTGAACTCATAACGTGAAATGAGGAATTTTTTCTTAAACTGTACTTGACCCAAATATACCATGCGGTTCAAGAGTTATGAGCATTTTCACTAACTGACCACAACCAGCTGAAATGATGCTCAGCAAACCCTCGCCCATCATAAAATGTAGTTACACATGTCAGTCGTTAGATAATGTTGACATGCATTTGTATTGAAAAATGATCAAAATATAGCGTGTGGTTCAAGAGTTATGAGCATTTTCACTAACTGACCACAAACGGAAGGACGGACTGACTCACATAATGATTATAATGCAGACCCAAGGGTCGTTTAATGTGCGTCAAGAGAAATTCGTATTGTCGCGTCCATAAAGAAATTCCGCTGTGTTCATGTGTCTATTGTTATCTTTTTTTATTATTTTATCTGGCGACAAGGTTAGTCTTGTCCCACGCTCCTGTTCTCAATTTAACCCATTTTAATAAATAAGACATGCCAATTTTAAACTTAGAACAAAGGAAATCATGATTTAATTGAATTATCACAGACCACGGACTATTTGTTTCCATATTTTATTGGGATTAACTAATACAGTATATTTTGCTTAATGTAAATGGAACCAAATATGCGTAGCCACTTATTTATTTGAATGAATGAATGAATGTATATCTTTTGCAAAAGGGTTCTTTTTTTTAACAGTTTGAATGTTCAAACAACACAACAAACTGCGACATAAAAATTGTATGACAGTTAAGGTCACTACCGACAGACAACTGGGCTTTTTTCAGAAAAAATATATTTTCTTCATTTTCTGTAATTTGGTGTTTCATTTTATTAATAATGATATAAAACGTCACCTTTTAGTATTTGAGCTAAATGCATAATACGCCCTTTTTCTCCACACGTGGTCAGGGCCGAAATAGGAGATAAACTGGTAGCTGATGATTATGGCATATTGTGGGTTATTGCATCAGAATAACTAAAGTTTTAATCGTAACTTGTTGTGTATGTGACAATTTTCACCTTCTAGAACGAGAGATATTTTTTTAATTACTACCCAACCCAATTTCAATAAGTAATAAAATTACTTTCAACAGACCAAAAGTGTTTGCAATAATGTTTGATGCTATCTGTATATATAGAAACTAGTTAAAATGGGTTAAAATGGCTTAAACAGTTGCAAAGGCACATTTTTGTTGTTGATAGACATGCTTAAAGTACACCTAGTGGACATTTTAATTTAGCGGACGTTTTACAGTTTACGGAAGACTTTATATAGGTTTTGATTGCTTCAGATAGAAGGTTGTCTCAAGTTACACCATTACATTGATAAGCAATTGAAAATACGGATATCGATCATTTACGCACAGGTAACATAATGCTGAATAGGCGGCAACTTTAATATTCATATCTTGGCATTGTTCGACTATTTCATCTAGGGAGATCTAGTAATATTAGAGTAAACATGGTTTAATTTGTTTGAGCGTGCAGACGTGCGTGTATTTCATGAAAATCGTGACCGTATATTAACTGAAAATCACATTTGTTAACCCTTAGAGCGCCCGTTCAACAAAGATCGTCTTCTTTTGTCATCTGTTGAAATGTTTTTGAAGCCTCTTCGACAACCAGTGTGGATCCAGATCAGACTGCTCCTATTGGAGCAGTCTGATCTGGGTACACATTGTTTGCCTCTATACTAAGGTTAACCAATAAACATACATTTTCGGATGAAGTCATTTTGCCGGCGTTTTAAGGGTTAAATAATATGTTTTGTGTCAAAATGATACCGTTACTTTTGAATAAAACCACGCCTCTTTTTTAGCTTTTATCTTTATCTAAGGTAGACCAGTCCTAATTACACATTCATGAGGTGCCACCTTAACGGTGACCCAATATCTTAATAATAAGACAATTCTCTGTTTTGCAAATAAAAAAAATCGTGTGATGTTGAGGTCTAGTATCCCAGCACCTAAGCTCATGTGGAATGGGTCATGAGAAAACCTGCTTTAGGCCTGTTTGAACAATAAAGACACAGATTAGCCTGCGCAACTGCGCTCCCCGATCAGGGTCTTTGCTATTCGGTGCAAATACAATATAATCTCGTAAATTCGAAGTCCTCGGGACTAGAGGTCTTATTTCGAATTATCAGTAGTTCGAATTATAGGGAGATAGACATAAAAATGCATTACCTCCAAAATGATTATTATATGTGTCAGTATTTTTCTATCAGACATAAGTTTTGGGCGCATTAAAGATACGTCTCGTTGAAATATTTCTTTTAGCCTACTCACCCAAAACGTGCTATTATATACCCCTATTCCACACAGGCCACGAATCGCCCGAATTGCCACGAATTGATTTTTTACTGGTTCGGGGGGATTCGTGAGGTTTCATTAAAAAAAATTCTCCAATCGTGATGGTGTACGAGTCAGTCCCGATTCAGATAGGATTTCGTCACGAATATTCGGGAGAATCGGCTCAATTTGGCTGGAATCGCACAAGAATTCATTACGAATAGCAAAATAACATTAGAGCACGCTGCACGAAAGTTAAGGAATCAATTACGAATCAGATAAGAATATGCCGAATGCAGCACGAATTGGGCACGGATTAACAGAAATCCGCGACGAATCGCCACGATTCGCGAGATTTTCTCTCACAATAGTTATAATAAAGGCCAATCTATGCTTCGGGGGCATCAGTTCCAAAATTAATAATCCTCGTAAAGCAGCAGTAGAATTGATCCTGCAACTTGAGTGTTGAAAACGGCTTCTTATATAGCTAGAAGAAAACAACTACGTTAAAGTCGAGAGGCCCTGCCCCAGACTCTTTGACTTGGAAAAATATGGCAGTTCGCCATTGGCAAAATCACCAGCCAGGAGCTACTGACTGATCCTGATTGTGCTCCAGAATCTGCCAAATCTGTTTCAACTTCTAGGACTGCTTACATGCGCGAGAGGGGGTAATTAACCTTAGGGAAAATCCTTCTACTATCTCTTCCTTGGTTTTATTGCTCGTTCCCCACGAATGAGCTAAGAGTAGCTACGAATGTCATAAACAATGCAAAAACGCCCCCGAATCGATTACGATTCAGTTACGATATCCAAGAATGCCTTAGGAATTTGGTACGAATCACGCACGATTTTTCGAATCGGGGAATTCGTGGCCAAAGTTTTGAACAGTTCAAAACTTTTGAGCCGAATTCCCGATAGACCTACGAATTGCAAGAACTCACTACGGACTGTGCGAATCAGTTAAGACCTTCACGAACTGAGTACGATTCAGCCACGAATCCAAATATTTGTCAATTTGTGTCAATTCGTGTGATTCGGGACCTGTGTGGAACAGGGGTATTAGACAGTTATTATATAATCCTATCTCTGAATCCAGTGTGTTTTATTTCGAATTAGCGAGTATTTTGAAAAATCGAAGTTCGAATCCATGTGATTTGAGTCTAACAGCACCCAAAAGACTGGTTTCTCATGGCGAGGTTCATGTTAATCCTGTCAATATTCAAACTTGCAATGCTATTCAGCAGGCTTACACCTTTTAAGCTCAATCGTAGCGAGGTGAGGCGTTGTATGTAGTGAGTGCAGTTACATAATTTATTTTATGTTGCCAGGTCCTACTACCTCTTTTGTCTATACGCGAGTGGCATGAAGCATTACATATCAAACATTGGCAACTTATTTTGTGTGCCGTAATTTCGATACATACATATACAATGTGTAAAGGAAAAGTTTTACGTGTATCTTATAATAATGTTGGCAGTTTGTACATTGACAAAACAACAGTCTGAGAAGTATGGACATGGACGACAAGGACAGTGTTGATCAGGAACAGGATTATAGGCAACTTCCTACCATCATTTACAAATGATCTGAGAAAATGGTCCTTAAGGCACTCCAGCAATTATAACATAATAGACTTTTGAAAAACGCTTAAAATGAGAAAATTTCAGATATTTTTTAGTACCACAAAAATGTTCCTATAGCTTGAGGTCATCAAAGTAGCAAATGTTTCAAATTATATTTAATGTTATGTTTGCTGCCTGTTGCCATGACAACAATTAGGTCATAACACCTACAACAGCTCATAATTTAGGGTGGGTCACTTTAAATGCCTATAATGCGATTTAGATAGTATAATGTCATCCAATTTCATTTGCATTTACATTATAACATATTTAACGCATGTGAATATATCATATTTGTCATATGTTTATACTGAGTCAACAATAACCAACCAGTAACTGAAGACCAACACTCTGACGTCATATTTGGTTTAACTTTCTTCTTGACGTCACATTCCAAACCGGATTACATATGTTACTTTAAACCGCCATATATTCATCAATATTAAAGATAATTGCTTCAAAGGGAATGCTTTTAAGAGATAGTTCTATGCAGAGGCAACATTAGCTAGATTTTTATTAACATAACCATAAGGTTAATTTTGTCATATCCTGGCCCAAATGTATTAGCTATTGTTATATCCCCTAAGAGTGTTTACTTTAGAAACTTGACGTGTTTCAATCGCTGACAGTTGTACATTTCATCAAAATTAAACGTGTCGCAACGCGGCTGATCGTTGACCAATTACTAGCCACGGGCTTCATTCCAATTAATACATGGTAGTATAGGGCTTCATTGCCGTTTAAGCCCGCTCAAGGACATCGTCTGCAAGTTAAGATATCGTCGCTAATATACGCTCCTTTATCACACCAGATAGGCAGCAATCAAAAACACTCTTAACAATCGATGAACGCGGATCACAAACCGCTAAAAACAGTGTTTTCAATTGTCATTTGTAGCCAGTCGGGCGATAAACAGCAATCAAAAACTCTGTTTCTAACGATTTTATCTACGTTCGTCGATAGTATTAACGTTTTCGATTGTCGCCTATCCGACGTGTTTTTGATAAACTGAAGACGTAGCCAAAACAATCAGAAACAAGGGCTATGAGTCATTTCATGATTCTGTTGAAAAAATAATTATTTCGATGTATGCTTCATGATGTTACGGTGGACATTACTGCATACAATTGAATAAAATTTTTTTGAACTGCTCCTGCTTGAAAGGAAGGTATATAACAATGACGATATAACATTCTCTTCTGTTTAATAACGTTTTCTAAGCCAGAGTGTGATAATGTGTTGCAGCGCGAACCGCTTCACGGTTCAAGCTGCAACACATTATCACAGTTGGGTTTGGCAAACCTTAATAGAGGCGAATAATCTTTTATCCTCTTATTATTGCATAAATTCCGTGCCACGCGTTTTTAGAAGTCATGTTCCAACCAGCAGAAACTCATGTATAAATTGAAAAAGGCAATTCACGTGCCGTTAATACACTGATTTGCAAACTCGAGCTTACTACATGCCACTACATTTTTATGACTACTGTTTCATTTATCTCTCATATGGCTTGGCCCTGGAACTTGAATGGCTGTGAAACGCTGACAAAATATAGTGGCATACTTTGCGAATTTAGGTGAATATATCGTTGAATATTTCGTTGAATTTATGCAATGAAAAGATCAAAATTGTTTTTCACTGCATTAACTTTCACCTGGGGATATGCTGAAACCTCAGACTTCGCCCTCGGTTTTTAACATCTTCATCAACGTCAATGTATATATGTTTATTCCTTATAATGTATTTATCAAGCATGTAAATGTTCAATATAAAACAATCAAAAAGGTCAGTTGCGACCATGATCGCTCACCACAGTCCAGACTCTAAGTATCTGTGTCCTTATCTATTGAGGGTGAAGTTTACACGTACAATGATCAGAATAAGGGGAATACCAGGCCGAGTCTTCGCTTGACAAGTTCTTTCTTTCTTATTTGTAGAAGACATGGTTCAAATATGGCTAAAATATGATCCACCACTTAGGAAAAGGGCCACTCAGACAGTCCTTACTGTCAAACTTTCAGAGCGCATACCCAACCCCTTAGTTAGGCCACAACCTATGTTTCGTCTGGTGAAGTTTCCACTTTGTCCACAGACTACTTGAGTGAAAAACAAAGGTTCTGGTGAGCCTGAGCGGATGCGCTGATTTGCCTGAACATTTTGTTTTCGGCTTATGCAATAATAGCTGTTTTCCTGCGTCGAGGCACATTATTCTATGTGAATTCTACTGATTTTATCTTCCAGTCAAGATTTGTTGGGCCACATCAAGTGAAGATATTAAAATTCTGCAATAAGTTGTTTTGTTTATAACAAAGAACCTCTGATTTGATTTCATATGATCAAATAAGAAACCATTTCCAAGTTTAAAGGAATGATCCAGTAAGGCGCATCCCATCATGATCACGATATCAAGCTGTTGTGAGACAGAATTCTGCAGAATCCACTTTATATTGTAAAAAGTATGTTTACAGGGTAGTAATAACTTTTTGTATATCTTCTCTTAAAAATAGGATCTGTGTACTCATTGGAATCAAATCATTGAGATGTTTCTTATGAATAATTGCAACCTATGTGTTTAGCACAAATATGAAAAATAACCATTTCCATAGAGAACAGTTACTTGAACACTGTAACCCCACCACTATATGACCTGGGATATTTAGACTTCACCCCTCATTGTTGGACCCTCATGCCAATTTTAGCGGTTGCCGAGGCCACTAATCTATTAAATACCATCGGTCGTTATTACTGAAGAGACCCTTTCACTTGACTGTGATGCATCCATGTGTATGAGCTGTGTTTTGTATATCCGTTTTGGTGTTCAAGCCTTCGTCAGAAAGAAATGAATTGACCATGCTTTTTAAAATAAAATCCCAGATGTACCCGTGCAAGTGCATATAGATAAATATGTAACTACCATACCCAAGTGTACTGTCCCCTTACCAAACATTTGATACGTTTGAGAAATAAATTTCCATTCAGAGACCAAGTTACAAATGTACTTGTAATGTGTATTCTGTAGATACATTGAGCCACTTTAGTTATGCACCACTTTTTAAGGGCCCACAATTTTTAACAAAAATGCTGGAATCAAACAGTCTCTATGATAATTTACTTATTGACATTTTATCTGTTTGATGACATCGAAAAAAATATCGGAATCACTCATGTGAATCATTCTGCTACGCCAAAGGCAATTTTGACATAAGTGCACGACTGCACGTGCAATCTGAACGTCTATATTTTCTATTTGCGTTTTGCGCTAGGCATTATCCATGGTGATCGTTGTGACAGAAAAACACCAAAATCAATTATTTTATTCAAGAAAACCCCCTTTTTTCGGTCGTAGTAATCAGTAACACTGTTACTGTTTGAAGAAATGCTCGTTTTGACGTCATATTAACGTCAGTTACAATAATCAAACAGATTTTCCTTCCTAAAGTGTCTTGTTATGAGTCACTTGTTGACAAAGAAGTACCAAAACTCTAAAACATCATATCATTGACACGTCTTATAGCCTTGGTAGTAGTGACGTCATCACTAACGTCAAACACCGTAACGCCAATAAATCCATTTTTTTACGAAAATAAATGGCGGATACATGGTTGCTTAAAATGAAATTATAAAAGAAGTGTTCTATAACTGGTTTACTAAGAAATTCGACCCTAGAAACAGTGCAATGTGATCTGAGTTTCATTCGAAATAATGCAATGTGAAATGGTGTTTTGATGGTAGTGCCCTTCAAGATCCATTTTCTCATCTGTTTCTAATTTGATCGTAATAAAATTTCAATAGCTAATGCAACTATAAATGCGCTTTACGCTAGTAGTCTCAGATTAAAAATATCCTATTTTCTTTTTGAATAATTTTACATTTTATAAGTGGTGCGTAACTAAAGTGGCTCACTGTGCACTTTCAGTTTTATTGAAAACCATAGGCATTTACCACGATCCTTTATTTATTTAGTATTTAGATGAGTGCATAAGCCTGATAAAGTTATCAGAGACAGAGCTTGATAAAATTGTATTCATAAGAACTACTTAAATGATTTATTTTTTATTCTATTTTTGACGATATCTTGCTTGCATAAACATATTTTATCTTGCCTCGACAAACATTTTGCATAAAAATAACTACTATATTAACTACAGATCTACTATTTACCTTGATGTGTTCAAATGCCTTATATCTGCATGTCTTTAGACAGGAAACGAGCCCGTTTGTTTCACATGGATCTTAAATCACAACTGAACTTAATCAGAGGTAAATTTTGGTGCTAAAAATATGAATTTTAATCAATAAGTATTGGTTTTCTTAACACCGTCACTTGACAAAAGGGAAGGGGGAGATCTCGACAGACCTACTTCTGTGAACACACATAAACACACACACACACACACACACACACACACACACACAGAGGCAGGATATGAAGACTCAGACCAACAGTTCGAATTCTAGCACCACTAAACCAGTATACATAACAACAAACTTGACAAGTCCCTTTTTCTAAGTGGTTGACCCATTTAGAATTACGCTGTGTTCGCATGTCTTTTTTTTCTCAAAGGGACAAGGTTAGTCATGCCAACAGCTTGTGTTCCTTATTCAAACCATTTTATACACAAATTAGACCAAGACAGAGCAGGCTGACAATTTTGTTACTATTAAAATAATTTTTGCTGTCTACATGTATTTTGGCAATCAAGCCAACAATGGAAGTATCTGTTCCCTTTGGTCCCATTATAAAGCTATCAGGGTACTCTAATATCTGACAACATGATATGTTCATCATCTCGTAATTTCCCCATACAGTGTGTTAAGATATATACATACACCCTTGTTTGCCTTAGAACAATACCCTTGTTCTTATGATCTTTCATTCCCTAATTAGTTTGACATGATCAGTAAAAAACGAACAAAAGATGACCTATATATATATATATATATATATATATATATATATTATATATATATATATATATATATATATATATATATATATATATATATATATATATATATATATATATATACACATCACTGAACTTACATTAAGCAATTCACATGTACATGCACATGCGTGTTTATCTGCTACATGCCTACAAGCATGGATCCAGGAAATTTCGCCAGTGGGCATGGGTTTCAGGCCCAATATTTTCCAAGGGGATCCAAATTCCCCGAGGTTGTCCAATTGCTATTTTCTATAGAAATTTGTGATTTTCCAGGGTGGCAGGACCGGACCTCCTGCCCCCCCCCCCCCACCCTGGAACTGCGCATGACCGTAATGCATGTATCCCAGTGTAAATTCTTTAAAAGTCACATAAAACCTAGCAGGCATGAACGTTTTCTAAAGGTATAGGCGGACATGGTAATTAAAAAATATCATGTCGTCAAAATCATATTTTTTATTACATTCGTTCTTGGAAGTACATCTCGTAACCACTAAGACGATGCTAAGGTGACTTTATCGTGACCGTTACTTTACGATGAACCTAAGTTGTCTCCATGAATTAAAGTGGGTACGAGTTAGTGAACATAACCGTTAAGGTGACTTTAAGTTGGTGTTAAGTTGATCTTAAGGCTTAAGATGTCTACGAGTTAGTGGCCCCAGTTTCTCAATGTGACCTACCAATCTCCTCTCGCATTAATGCGTACAACCTAGAAAAAAGCATCAGGCGCCCTGATATTGATAAATGACCGAATAGGCTTGTATAAAAGACAATTAAATGACGGTATTTAGTGAAGCGCCGCCGATGTGGCACCTTTGAATTTAGATATCTACGTTTGCTAGCGGAGCGAGCAAAAACATCAGACATTTTTAAGTTAAAAACCCCATATCTGCTCCTATAAATCATATTAAATTTTGCCTTGGCGATTTTAGGGGTGGGGGCGCGATGCGCCCCCCCCCCTCCCCGTGAATCCGCCAGTGATCTCACGTACATGTGGACAAATATGATGTAACTATTCTAGACCACCTACATCAGTGTAGGCCTTGCTCATCACGAGCTGTTTGGTCCTAGTGTTGGTAAAGGCGGTATAAAGTACATTGCTTGCACAAACATGTTAATTCAGTCAATAAGCGTCAAAAATGCCACAATATAAAACCACTTACTTGATTTTATTCTACACAGAGCAAAGATTCAGCATTGCCATCCGTAAGACCCACATTTTGTCTTGTCATGAGTTCCAATATCTTCTTTGAAGCTGCTGTTGCATTATTCTTGAAAATTTTCTTCTTTTTGGTCACACTAAAAATTATCGCATAACTTACAAACAATGCGATCACGTGTCAGTTATCTAAATTTAGTAATTCCAGTCAAAGAAGTAAATATCTCAACCATCACTTGATTAAAAGGGTTGGTTCGGTACAATGAGCTCCTTGCCAAAGGGACAATGTCGTCCCGCCAGTTTCACTGACCGACCAATAGTGGTCCTCCTTTATATGCGATGGAAAGTTCTTCTGATTTTGCCGATTTTAGGATGTTTGAAAAAGTATAAAAGAAAAAGAAAAGAAAGGGAATTCATCTTGGGGAAAACATGGCTGAGCTTGCGTATTGCGATGTTCAGAAAGATCCTTCAAGTTTGGCGTCACTTAAACGTAAGTGGTAGACGAATACTTGAATATATCAAAATTTACAACTTTATATCCGCTGATTAGCCATACAATCAGTCAAGTAATACAGCTTGCTAAAAGTATTAAACAAATACCATTTTCTCAGTGTCTGATCCATATTATTATAGAATACTCGTCTTTTGTAATTTTTCAAAAACATGCCCCACATTCATGGACTTATTGTTGACGATCTTTTCAGAAAATGGTGTGATATACAAACGTATCTTGATCAAGGACACAAAAAAATAGCTCCGTAAAACTGACACAAGGAAGCTCTCAATCTCAAATTTAGCATTCTACCACTGAGCTGCATTGTTGTTATAACGGGAATTAGTGAATTCTTAAACGAACAGTCGTACACTTGAGCATTTCGTATATGCAAAGTTAGGACGTAGATAGAGGATAAGATTGAAATAAGACCTAAATTCCCACTAGATAGCTGTATTTATATGTTTTAGAACTGTAGTTGATGTACCATTAGCCCAATAAACTGCACAATATGTAGGGTAAAGCCATCTGGTAAATTTGCACACAGTGGAAATCCAGATGAGACGACTCATTATGAGCCATCTCATCTGGATTTTCAATGTTTGCTTAGTTAGGACACAAAACAATATCTCCATAAAGTCTGGCACACTACAACCGAGTCGCATGATACCTGACTTTGTTTGTCATATAAGCGGCTGGTGAATTCTCTGAGGAACATGCACATTTGCGAAGTCATACTTGTATTTGAGCATTCGCATCTCGCAAAAACAAAGTAAGGACGTAGACAAAGGATATAATTGGTATAAGACCTAAATCCCCACTGGATAGCTGCACATATATGTTTTAAAAGTGTAATCGATTTACAATTAGGTTCGTCATTGAGCTGTCAATAATAAAGTTTCTTTGATTTATAACAGAAACGTATGTTGTGTTTGCTCAAAAGAACCGAATCAATTAGGTTCATTTGAGCGCCAAAAATATATGCGAAGATTGATTAATTAGTAAATAACTGGAAATTAGGCTCAAAACATTTGCTTATGAAAAACCAATTTTGAAAGGTTAAATTAGATAATTTCTTATCACCTAAAAAAAGTGTTAAATTAGTGTTAGGAATTTACCTTTCGTTTTGGCACCCTTAACACGCTCTCGTTGAAAAAAGAAGCTATTAAATCCTTTTCTCTCAAATTAATTCTCTAATTTGGAGCTTTGATGAAAATACAGAGGAGCCATGGTCTGAGAAAATGTCATATGAGCATAGCTGACAATGAATACCCAGATCAGCCTGTGTATTTGTGCAGAGTTGACCAGAGAATTGACTGTCTGTCTGTCTACAGGTCGTTGTCCAATGATGTGAGAAAATTTCCTATGAATATAGCTGACAATGAATACCATGATCAGCCTGTGTATTTATGCAGGATTGACAAGAAAATTGACTGTCTGTCTGTATACAGGTCGTTGTCCAATGATGTGAGAAAATTTCCTATGAGCATAGCTGACAATGACTACCCAGATCAGCCTGTGTATTTATGCAGGATTGACAAGAGAATTGACTGTCTGCCTGTATACAGGTCGTTGTCCCTTGATGTGAGAAAATGTCCCATCAGCATAGCTGACAATGACTACTTAGATCAGCCTGTGAAGTTATGCAGGGTTGACCAGAGAATTGACTGTCTGTCTGTATACAAGTCGTTGTCCTATGACGTGAGAAAATCAGTATGAGCATAGCTGACAATGAATACCTAGATCAGCCTGTGTACTTGTGCAGGGTTGACAAGAAAATTGACTGTCTGTCTGTATACAGGTCGCTGTCCCATGATGTGAAAAAATGTCCTATGAGCATAGCTGACAATGAATACCCAGATCAGCCTGTGTATTTGTGCAGAGTTGACCAGAGAATTGACTGTCTGCCTGTATACAGGTCGTTGTCCCATGATGTGTAAAAATGTCCTATGAGCATAGCTGACAATGAATACCCAGATCAGCCTGTGTATTTGTGCAGAGTTGACCAGATAATTGACTGTCTGCCTGTATACCGGTCGTTGTCCCATGTATCATTTCATTATGAATGAGTATGTCTTTAGTACAATTGGTTACCGGTCTGTTGGTCCACATTTAAGGACCTCTAGATAAGAGCGCTTGATTAAAATTAATTTTCTTTTTTTTTCAACCGAAAAATATATGTTGTGGATACTCTACTGATGAATAAAAGGAATCACAATTTTACTAATAAAAAAATAGATTTTCTGGACCTAAGCTTATCTGGACCTATGCATGTGCCAAAAGTACCATTTTCCCCATGGTGGCTTCTATATTGTGAGAGATATGCATTATCATTAAAAAAAGTACTGTCACATTAATAAGAAACGCGAAATATCGACTTTTGGTGCACTTTTTCTGATATGTTTCTCTTGAAATGGTTATTATACATGTTGAACTATTTGCTATCTTTTTTAGAAAAACGATCCAGCCAGGTATTTATGCTAGAATTTTCTGTAATATGCTGGAAGTTTAGTATATTTGTATTTGTTTTAAACAAGGGAGTGTAACCGTATAAAACAATGGCTATAAACTTTTCAGTTAGCTAATACTAGATAAATAAATGAAT
Organism: Loripinus fragilis; assembly: GCA_964019695.1. Lineage (NCBI taxonomy): Eukaryota > Metazoa > Mollusca > Bivalvia > Lucinida > Lucinidae > Loripinus > Loripinus fragilis. Next base: position 64,449,442 of record OZ026517.1, read on the forward strand.
AACTCAGTCGATATTATTTCAGGTCACTAAACACAGTGTAGGTTGTGGCATAACAATGCCATAACTAACCACACAACACTAGATGACAGACGTTTTCGTAGTTTGAGATGCAAAAATATACAGTTCCTCAAACAGTTTGTTCATTTTGGATTATTTAATTCTTATCCTGCCAATAGTTTGCTCACTTGAAAATGATGTCTGTTTTCATGTCTGCTGCAGTATGAATATGTTCTCAAAAGGGTATCCTTTGGAAGCAAAGACTGCACCAAAGAACTGAAACTAGAATGTGCATATTTCCTGAGCCAGACTAGCTAGTTTCAACCATTTAGGCTTTATCAGTGACCCTCTAATAGTTTCAAGGTTCCACAATGAAACCCATCATCCCAAAGGACAAGAAAATAAAATCTACACTATAGTGAAGTGCAGGTCAATTTGCCTTCAGAAGATGCGTGGTATGTCACATAAACTAATAATCAGCTATGTTGCAACACGTTTCAAAATAATGTAATAATTTATTTCATTTTGATTTTTTTATTTCATTTTGTGTCGTCATCGTCGACGCAATATGAAGTGCAGATGCAATAATGCTGGAAGAAGCTAGCATTCTTCATTCGTTTAAGGTAAATTAGACATAGAATCTTGAAATTTCATAGAATATGTTTAAAATTTAAATGACCTATTTTTTTCTTCTTTCCTTGACATTTTTGCACTTATGCTCTCATTTAAGCCTATGAGGTTTGAGCCTCGTTCTCATTGTGCCTATGCAGCCACTGTACATCCCAACACCGTGATGCACAGGGACACATTTCATAACAAATGAATTGCATTTTCACCTTACCGATGTTACCCCGGTATAGCTCTTTTTTTCTAGACTTTTCATATAATTATAGATACATATGAGCCTCGATCTGTGAAAACCGAACGTAATGACATTAAGGACTTTTTTATGTAAAAGTCATTTGAAAAAAAACAAACAAATAAAAAATTTGAGATGTTTATATTTTGCCTTAAAACCTATTCAGGTGGATTGTAGAATGAAACTGGCAATTATTTCTGATTAAACTTCTTTGTTATCATGCCATTTGTTTCCATGGCAACAACTTTACCTTAGCAACTGTCAGAATTTTTAAAGTATGGTCAGTCGTTTTCAGATTATGCAAACTTTGGGCAAAAATGAATCAGTGTCAACTTTTCTGCAAATTCCATTAAACAGATGCTGAGGATAATGAAAAAAGCATGTTAGCAAGAAAAAGTATGTTTTTTCATGCACCTAGCAAATCCGCGAATCAGAAAGTTAACTTTGACGTCATTAGTAACGTCATAAAGTTTCTGACGTTGCGTGTATAAGTTAAGACAGTGTATAGTTTCAAAAGACCATATTTCCATGAATAATGGAGAAAACTTCATAAAATTTGCAGGATAATTTCTTAACACTTTGTTGATTTAGTATGTGCAATTAACTAAATTTTGACGACTTTGTCATGAAGGCTGGTTTTCACAGATCGTGGCTCATATGCATAATTTGTCAAACTGGGACAGACCGGGGCTCTATTGGGCCCAACCGAAGTAGCACCGGCATTTTCGGGTATAGACGGGGCTTTATTGGCTCAACCTGTACCAATACCTGTCACAAGCGGTACGAACCGTCACGCTACCATACTTCACTGAGGCTCGACTGGCCTAACACCAGGGCAAACCGGGGGGTGTCTTCCACACGCTCCATTTACCAGGGTGGAGACACGGACGTTGCGAATGTCGTCCCGGCTTGCTGGTGACTGGGACTGTGTGGCGGCGGTAGAACGTCTCCCTGCCCTTCACTATAGTGTAGATTTTATTTTCTTGTCCTTTGGGATCATGGGTTTCATTGTAGAACTTTGACACTATTAGAGGGTCAATGATGAAGCAGGCCTAAATGGCAGAAACTAGCTAGTCTGACCCAGGAAATGTGCACACTCTCGTTCTCGACACGTTCTACCACCGCCACAATGTCCCAGTCTCTAGCTGTAGTGAAGTCAGATATGTTTGGAAGCAAAGACTGCACCAAAAACTGAAACTAGAGTGTGCATATTTCCTGGGCCAGACTAGCTAGTTTCTGCCATTTGGGCTTGATCAGACTGCTCATAAGGAAATAGTGTGACTGCTCTTGTTAAGTCTGATGTGGGTTCATAAGTGTTTAAATGTTGACTCAAATGGGTCTTGAGGAGAAAAACCTGTCTTCCGGGATTGGCTTACAACAACGGCGCAGACGAGCCTGCACATCCCGACAGTCTGTTCAGCACATTTGGATATGACCTGGTCGGAAACCCCAAAGGCGGGTTTCACACGTTACATTCCAAATTACATCAGCAAATCTCAAGCATTTATTCGTATGAAGAAAGCCAAAGAATGCCTAAAATAATGGAGTTTAAAATGCATCACAGCACGTCAATAATACAGGTAAATGCTATGTCCACAGCTAAACAATATTCAATGCTTTTAGAATAAAACTGTACAAATATATAGACCGCCACGTGGCTATTACAACTTTATAATTCCTCCCGCCTCACAGAAGATCTAAAAATGCAAAAATTTCCAAGAGATCAGTACCAGCGGTACTAAGCTATTTTAATAATATTATTCTAACACTGCATGATATTTTAAATCCATATTGGAGGTTGATCTTTTGAAAAATGCAATGTTTAAAATATTATTCCAGATTTTCACGCCGGTAGGTCTATAGGGCATTACAACAGAAATTATAACGTATTCATGAACAGACAACCCCCTAGAGTCAGTGTTTGCATGTACGATGTGCATTTGGAAAGTTCGAAACATGCAATGCGTTGATAAAATAAGATCAAATAATAACATTTTTGAAACGAGAATTCAACAGCTACTTGATGGTTACATTTTTGTCGAAAAAGGACTTGGCATGGACGTGCACTGCATGCTCAAAATGAGTTGGGGTAAGTATACTGGTGGAAATTTTAAGCAAACTATTAGGAAAAAATTGATTGAAAATTTGGGATCTTATTTACGATCATAAATTGACAAATTAATGAATTGTTGTTCTAACTTTTATTTTTTAACATACATGATGTGATCACTGCTTGCACGACTTACAACTTTCAATTAAGAAAATTTAGACCAACAGAGAAATGTTAAAACTTTTTGTACTTTGGCTATAAATTGTGTCACAACAGGAAACCGAAAAAGACAATTCAGTGTTCGTTTTGCTTTAATTGTAAACAATACATACAAATCATTTCGTCAGGCAAAAATTCAAGAAAACTATTCATTATAGCATTACCCCTATTTTTCAAGAGCTGGCTGGGGTAACTCAGCCCCTCATGTTTTGTCCATAGCATAAAACCGTCTCATGGTATGACGTAAATCATCACAAAAATGATTGATTTCTATTCTCAAGGTATTTTTACTGTTTTGCTTGCCACTGTTTTAAAGTAAGAAAGATGGCAAAGATCAGGAATCGATACAATCAAGCACCACACCTGACCCAGGATACCAATGGAAAAGTGACAACGTCACAATAACACATCACAAAGGTAGCCAGTTTAGACCTTGATTAAAGTGTAGACCTTGATTAAATCATAAGCTATGTGACAGATCAGCAAATTTTGTCAAAGGACCTGCACATTGGATTCAAGCATCAAAGTTAAAAAGAGGGCAAAGATCAGGCATCGATACAATCAAGAACCACACCTGACCCAGGATACCAATGGGAAAGTGACAACGTCACAATTAGACATCACAAACGAGAGCCCAGACGTCATCCCTTTCCCAGCAGGTGACCACAAGGCATCAACAAACAGACGTGCATTAAATTAGAACAACACAAGACAGAAATAAAATAAATTGCCACAAAAGAAGCACCGCCTTTAAGCGGTCAGTAAAAATATTTACTGGAGGGCTTAAACCGGTTTAACGAAATGAACCAGAGCGACAACTCATAGCTAAACTCATTCTGCCACACGAGAATATATATAGAGCTATTTTCCCTTTGTTCTGGTTTACAAAACTATTTGGACTCAATACAAAGAGCATAAAGTGTGCTTGACAAAAATACCAGCATAGGGCATTTTAAACTACTTTTTGTTACATATTTTCAAATAAGTGCATTGTGATATGCCATTTTAAGACGTAAAAGAAGTGTATTGCTTTGCTTTCTAAACTGTTTTGGTATTGTTGTTCCGGTATCTAATTATAAGAAACAACTAACTTGGTCATCAATTATATAATCGCTAAACCAGATAAAGGGTACAAAGTTATCTAATTTCAAGAACTATTGTAAACGTTCTGCACATTTTCAAAAGGTAAAAAGTTATATTTACCTCTGAACTTTTGCGTTTTCTAGTATACAAACACTACTAGTATCCACTATAACATCTTGATAAAATGTATTCTATAACATAGATGAAGGGTAATTGATTAAGATGATACCAAACACAATAGGTTTTTTAAATCAGTTACTGAGATAAAATACCATACTACAAACTTTACAAATACTATTTCAGATCAGAGCCTTTGGCATAGAGCGTATGCCGATCTGGGATGACTTGCATTCATATATTCATTTTGTAGTAATACATATTCCACTTGCTTAAGCCATAATATTCTTTATATAAATGCTTAATTTGCTTAGAGACATAAATGCCCTTCACGGAAATACAAAATTGGCTTGCTTTAGACATATTCGGAGAGACTTTAAAAACGCACCATTTTACATCCCCTGTCTCTTCCACATGATTGATTTGAGGATGTTTTCTTAAGCATTTTTTCATCCTTTCCTCTTGCAAAATGGACCATGATTTCGATTTGCTCATGCTGTTCATTCTGACGTAATATCGACGTAAGTGTTTTTCAACAATTGTCGTCTGACAAATGTTAATTTGATTCAATTTGAAAACAAACACTTTAAGGTGGTAGCTGGATGTCTTAAAAAATGGATAAACACAAAAGTTTTCAGAAAACATCGTTTTATTACACTCCCACACGCAGCGTTTCTTTGCTAACGTCTGGCTTTAATTTTCAAACATCAATAACAGACGGGTGATGTCCGCGCATGTCGCGATACTTTTGTCTTTTATGCAACTGATTAAGGAGTATATGTTGGTAACAAAAAGATTTTGATTATTCCTGACCCTTAGGATATAAACGACCAATTAAGTCAAAAACCAATGACGTCATGTATACGTAATGAACGTTGCCAGAGGCCTAAAACTTCACGATTTGATTTTGTCTTTCTTTTTGCTTTCAAGAACAAACATCAGTTTGAAAACTTTTTTTTCGATCATTATGGAAGGTATGGGTACTCTAAGAATTTTTTGAACTTGAGTTGTCTCAGAATTATCGCAACGTCACGCCAATCATAAGCCACAGCCTTTCGATTTTCGTATAGAATGCAATCTAAGTTACGGAACTTGTCAATTTTATTTTTCACATAATGAAAATATCTAATTTTCAACATTAATTAGCATTTAAGCAGGTGGTGCGTTTTTAAAGTCCTTCAGTATATATGCTTTTAATGGAAACACAAAATCCACTTGCTTAATACATATATGTCTTTCATGGAAATGCAAAATCCACTTACATAAGGTATATGCCTTTCATGAAAATTGAAAATCCCCTTGCTTAAGTCGTATATGCCTTTCATGGAAATGCAACATTCGCCTAAGACATGTATGCCTTTCAATGAAATGCAAGATCCTTTCATACATAGATAAAAATCAGGATTTCCCCTAATTTCATGATTTTGAGGCTGTCTTTTATAGAAAGATGGCCCAAACTCCTGAATTAGGATGTAAATTTGGACAGGCAGCCACTTAAGTACCTAAATTAGGTGTGTTTTTATCTAAGAGTCCATAAAAATTTCTGAATCTCATTAGTGCTGATCTTTACAAATTTTATCCATAAGAAGAAGAAGAATTTTATTAACCTCGTAATAGGTCAATAGGGGTCGAGGCCATCCCCAATTAACCTTACAATCAAAACAAATATTATCTGCAATAGGCCATACAGGCCTTTGAGCAGATAATCATATATAAACAAATTTACTAAGTATCTGCATGGCGGACAGTGTAGAAACCATATGACTCTGTATTAAAGACATATGCGGCTATTTCCAATGCGCACCTTTTCCGCGTCTGCAAACGGGGAAAGTTGTCTGGGTCCTGTCTTTCGACCCTTAACGGATTCGGATCAATACAGCTTCCGATATTCTTATGTCATATCGGTGTTCCGACATTCTCTTCACAAAATAACTAATTAAAGTGTGTTCGAAATATCTATTGACATCTTTTCAGAACTGATCGTCTCAGCACTAAAGACAGATAAATGTAGCTCAGTCGAAATCAAACGACGTACACAATAACCCTGGTTACGAATACGATAGTGGCCGAGTCTATACTATTTGTATGGATATTTAGAGCGGCGCACGACCTGACCTCGTGGCCTAGTGGTTAGCGCGCCTGGCTACAAAGCCAGAGAACCAGGATCGATTCCCAGATGCGCACATATTTTCAGTGTGTTTTTTTCTTTTTTTTTTAACATTTTAATGCTAAATTACTTCATATACTAGTAAAATGGCATCATCAAAACGACCGAAATGGTCATCCCCGAACTTTTTATATAGAATTACGCATGAAACCTATGGGGGTGGGGTTAAATTTGGCCCTCTAGAAAGAGAATTAGTTCGGTGACCCCAGATTTTTATTCTTTTTTCTGAAAGGTATTATAATAGTCCATGAATTAAAAATAAATTTTCAAGATTTTCAATGTCAGATTTTTTAATACATGATTTATTCTAAAAACAAATTCCATTTTTCGACGAATTGCCAAAATATATCATGCAGTATCTTGTCACAGCATGGGGTAACAAGTAAACATGCACATTTTCTTAAAAGTTTGAGGTCATGGGCAGTAATTTAAGTTAAAAGAAAGAAGCTGGGTGAAGATTACAACCGTTTTAGCTCGATAATTAGGACTAGTATTATCATTTTATATTTCTAGAAAATTGGTCAAATGCTGTAAACTTCAATATGAGATTCTGAAAAAATAAGCACGGTGACATATCCTTTTTATTTCATAAATGGATAGCCCATGCATAAAACAAACTGTATGCAAAGTATTTAAGATATTTCAATGTGGGAAGTATTTAGTAGCATATGTCCTTAAGATATAATTCAGAGGAACTGACCAAATGTCGTGACGCACGACCTCTCGTCTTTTCCCTGAATTTAGTTCTGCAATATTACTTTTACTTTTATCAATATCTTTCAAGATTACATTTTAAACCAGCATTTACTATTGATCGCCATACAGATGCAAAAATACAAATTCCTATGTCAAATAACACAATACTGTGTATCTAGATATGATATTAAGTTTCTACCTTACTTACATTGACAACACACAAAAAAGACGTAAATATATACGAGCACCGATCTGACAAAAGGGTCCTTCGGGCATTTTAGCAGTTTTTGTGTAATCAAAAATTCAAAAACGTCAAAATTTTCAAGATTTTGCATGTTCTTACAATATACTCAAATTGCTTCTAACATGTAATACAATCAAAGGCTCAAACAGTTATGATAACATTAAGTGATACGCATAATACATGTCGCCATGGCAACAGCTGTGCATATTGACTACACACTTCCTTGAAAACAGGGTAGCTCATTTCAAATGCTTTTTTGTAAACACGGGATATGCGTATGTGGGCTATTTGTACAGTCAATGCAATTGCATACACATCAAATTTACAGAAACATGAAGCAGTCTTGAAATAGTGCTCCTAGCGTCTTTGTATTAGCGTCATATGTTAACACAATGGCGTTGACGTCAGAACGTCATTAACAACGTTAAGTGACGTCATGTTTAAAACGCATCATATATACGAAATTAAACGCCCATATCTTTGTTATTTGTAAAGATAATCTCTTCAAATTTTCTTTAATTGTTTACAACAGCTAGGTCTTTCTTTCTCTGTAAATATCTCACTTTTGACTTTTATTGCCAGAAGGTCCCTTTTGTCAGATCTTTGCTCATACATATATAGGTATATATACATATCAGATAGATAGATAGATAGATAGATAGATAGATAGATAGATAGATAGATAGATAGATAGATAGATAGATAGATTGTTTTAAACCAAAATACTTGATTTTTGACTATATATATATTATTGATACTGCCAAACTATTTACAAAATGGTAGCTAAATAGCGCTCGTGTTTCCAGTGCAGTCAACTTAGCTCAATTACCAAAGAAGACAATAGGTCACCAGAAACATGATCGCCATTAAAGACAGACAGACAAAACGTCTATTCTCTTATGTCATGTACATGACATACAAGGAATAACATATAAACATACATGACAACAAGGTTGGTATTACAAATTAATGTTTTTTGGGAGAATGTGCAGTCCAAGATTGATAATTGGATCGTTACAGCACATAAAAAATAAACTTGCCAGCATATTTATAGTGTGATTATTCTAAAATGGGAAACGTAATGATTTTTTTTTTATAAAACTGCATGTTTTACAACATTGTGATATTTTCCCAGATCCAAAAGATGGGTACAAATATTAATGTTCGGTCTGTCTATTAAAACAGAGGGCGCACATGCTGATCAGTATATCAATACATGCCTGCACAGGCTCTCTCTGCTTTCGTCCTATAATTCTCAAGATGTTGAACTCCTCCGAGCTTGTTGTTCAGGCAATTGCTTATTTGGTCAAAGGGAGACAAATGCTGCAGGAATATCTAGCGAGCCGGTGTGACAATCCACCTCTAGCCACGTGCACAGTGTTGGGATATTTGACCCCGATAAAAAAGGATGTCACTCAGAGGTGGCCATGCTTTCGTTTAGATGTTGGTTTTGGTGTCTAAAGTAAGTATTTTATTTTTACTTAGAATGCAAATGGTTGCATTTTTTTGTTTCAGTTCACCTGCTCACTGTCCAAAGGCTAACATAAACTAAATGAGATGCCAGGAGGAGCAAACAAACTGGCATTCGATATTCGGTGACCGACATGGGTGCAGACCGGTCTGCATTTGCTGTGCAGACCGATCTGCATCCGTGACTCTCACACATGGTTACAATACTCTCACTACCGGGTTAGTATATATTAACAATAATCAGCAAGCTATCCTGAGCTGGCGTAAATATTTAAAGTTACTACTTTGAACAATTTATTTGCTGTCCACCAACTAAACATGTATATACAAAAATGGCAAAAAGGAAAACACCATATATCGCTGAACCAATCGCAGACTAGCTTAAGCCTTAACTGGTTATTAGATACTGTAGAAGTTTGCAGCCAAAAATAAGAGAAATATGCTAAGATTTATATTTTTGCTTAAACACATTTGGGCCTCAATGCCAGAAAACCTGTCTTCGGGGTTTCCAACAAAGCGAGTTTCAAACCAGTCTCCTCAGCTACAGAGACTATCTAGAATATTTAAATTTCACCATTAGCTAACTTATATATAATACTTACCAAAAAGCGAATAACTAAGGCGCTGATCAGACTGCGCAGATGCGCAGGCTGGTCTGCGCCTGTCTGTTCGCAAACCCCCGATGAAAGATTTTTGAGGCCCATTTATTGTAGGTACACATTGAAACATTTTACAGACACGCTTCAAATGAGCACCATATAATATATCCAAAAAAAAAATAGAAAAAAATACAGTTTGGGTGTAAATAAAATGTCTAATTTTGGGCATTGAAATCCCATCGTAATTGTTCTAGGATTTTCTCAGATTTTATGACTTGGAGTGAGGAAAAGGGGTCCCCCTTATTTTGGGAAGTAATTAGCATATGTTAATCAAATGAAATACTGATATGTTTTGCCTATGAAATGATATTCAAAGAACTACTTATAGTTGTGTGTAAAATATGATATTTGTAAGCAAGCACCTGACCTAAGCTTACATAATTTTAGCCGCTACGCGAAATTTCAAACACTGTGGCAGCTTGAAATGAATAGACTCAGACGAGCCCATGCAGCATTCTTTTAAAATTAGAAATTTCAAATGCGGCTTGGTCAGTACCTTAACAAATAGGGACAAACAATTTGGGTGCAAAAATTGCAAGTTTGCAAATTTCCTGCAATAGAGTATAATTTTAATTTGGGACTTACTTTCTCAAAAAAGGCAAAATGTTTTTTTTTTACCTGAAATGGGTCTGTCAATTTTAGGACCCAAAATTGGGTGACGATTATTGCAGATTCGCAAATTTCCTGTAACATAATGTATTTAAGAAATTAAACTTCCAATTACGATGTATTATATAACTGTATATATTTTTGTACTATGACCAGGCGGCTGTGATATTTTGTACGATCAATCATTCCATCAACCTACTTTACCTTTTATTTAATAAACTCTTCTGCTGTTCAAATTTCAAGAGACTGTGTTCAAGACCAGAAATGAGTTTATATTATTGTATTAACCCTTGTCCTGCTGAACCTGGTTAGAGTGCTTGAAAACACTGTAGATCCAGATCAGATGGCTTCTAACGAAGCAATCTGATCAGGATCCACACTATTCTTCACTCTGAGGCTAAAAGACATGATTACAGCTAGAATGCTACAGGTTAACAGGATAACCATCTGATCAGGATCCACACTATTTTCCACTCTGAAGTTAAAATACATGATTACAGCTAGAATGCTGCAGGTTAACAGGATAACATTGGGAGGAGTGTAGTTTATAATAAAAGAAATTCATCGCAAAAAGGTTGAAGTGGACAATGCTTTAGGAGCTGGCCCCTCGATGGAGTCCCTATTTTGGTTTTGTGGTTGTCACTGTACAATGTCACCGTGTAGCATCGACTCCGGAACTTGCTACCAACTTTATCGATTATAAACAAATGGCAGGCATGACGACGGTAAGAAAAAGTTGTTATTATACTGTTTTATCACGGCGTTATGCGTTAAGATGGATATATTTTTATCTGAACATATTTATCTTTGAAATATACACCCAACAATGATATGAAAGTGATTTTTAGTTGACTTTTTTACTGTAATTGTAGCTGCCTGGTACCGCGAAAACTCATGTCAGCTTCAAAACTCGCCTTATAATCTTGTAAGTGGAAGATGCCAATTCAATCCGCTATTATGCACATGTATTGACATTACTAGTGTATATATTGAAGCAAAAGTTTTCTCCAAAAACTAACGGAGCTGGATATAATCAAGAGAAATTTCCGACGACTTGAGTACGGCAACTTGCGACACAACACAGAATCGCAGGACGGCGTCTTGCTAGTGAACAGTACGGCGACTTATTTTGAAAATGATAGAATTCTTCTCGAAGAAGCTGCCGTTGGGAACCAACCAATGTCCGTAATGATTCAAGAGGGTCTATTATCGATACATAGTACAAATTTGAGAAAGTATTCAATCAGATGTTCCCGGGTTTTACTATACTGAGCGTGGCGTTGAAAGGTGACGTCATAAGACATTATTTGTGATGAAATTGGAAATGTTATTTATGGGTCAGCATTAAAACACCAAACTTCCACCAATCTTGACTTCAATTTTCCCTGTCCCATCACACACTCCAGCACACCAACTCAACTTGCCCAGATAAATGAAACACTTTGACAAATTAAAACCGTTGCCTCGTGTACTAACATACTTGCCGGGGGGGGGGGGGGGGGGGAGGGGGGGAGGACTCTGATATTCTCACACATAATAATGAGCCGTGACATGAGATTTCCAACAATGTGTTATGTGCGACCAGCAAAGGCTCAGACCAGCCTGCGCATACGCGCAGACTGAACAGAGCCTTTGCTAGTCACTTAAATACTCTATGGCTGTTAAGCTACTGATCGAACATAATTGGAGTATCTCAGCTTCATGAGCTTAAAGGGTGGCTTTACAGGCTCGTCTGAGTCCATACCTGCCAAAATGCCACATTGTTGGAAATCACATGTCACGGCTCATATGTAGGCTCAGACCATTTTTGGGGGTACAAAATCTTTTCATTTCAATATTTTGGGGATTTTCATGTATACATTGTATATGTATAAATGAGAGTATCCCCCCCCCCCCACACACACAAACAAACACTGGGCATACATGTACGTCTAAGTGCACCAGGGTTTGGTGCTCATCGCATTTGCGCATGCGCGGATCCAGATTTTCAATTCTTACGTTTGCTTATTTCACAGATGGGCCCATATGCTTAGGTCCCTTACCGGTTTCTTTATTATAGTACTTGTATTAATCGCCATGTGAGAGGCCCACGCATGATGCGCAAAAGTCTGCTTTAAAGGTTATGGTTATCCTGGTCGTGAGATTGTATGGAATGCGTGCTGGTTAGTTTGCGGCTGAGCCTGGTCCGATATGGTTTTGTGGAGGTTTGGGGGTGCTTCCACGGACCCTCTTGTATTGTACTGAAAATGTTGCAGGTATTCATGCGTGTATCCGGGGGAGGGGGCAGGGGTCTCTGGATCCCCCTGAAAATCGCAGAAATATAGTATACCCTTGCAATGCTGGTCCAGTGAAGAATCACAAAGTTGCCAACTTAGCATTCAATGTTTGGCCATTATCGGTTTGCCAGCAAATTCAATGGCGTTTCGCTGGTGGCTCGATGTCGTCACGCTAACAGTGTCCCCTGTCAAAAAAGTAAAAGTTGGACCCCTCTGCCAAAACATCATGCCCCCCACACAAGTATTGAGGCTTAACACCCCCTCCCCCAAAGCTTCCTAGTTACGCCTATGTGGTTTTCGTCCTGGTGTAAGCGGAGTCGTTTGAACTCGAGTTCAATTGGCTTTGTGGTTGTGGGCTTCGGCTTGTATTATCACTTAATTGTTTCCCTTACTACTAACACAAGTTTAAACTTTTACAAAAAAGCTTGGTCTACGCTTAACAATTCATTTTTCAGACCCTGGCTGGGTGTCTAATCTCGATGCACTTACAATACAATTCAAGTCGAAATCGAGAGTACAGATTGATTTTACAATTTGTTATAAGAGGAGTGGAAATATTATGTTCAAATATCCACCCACGGTTGAAGAAAATAACCAAACCACCACATTAAACCAGCCTTTCCAAATAGAATTTACTGTCCTGCCAGCTAAGAGTGACAGTGAGAGCAACCTTCAGGATAGGATTAAAACGGCATCTTCTAACATGAGGTGTACTGTACACGTTAATGTTTAACATTGTACTAGCATTGTACTTATACTTAGCAATTGTAAACAACATAAAACGTCACTGTCACTCTTGGTTGGTACGACAGTCGCTAATTATTAAAATTTGGGCTAAAAATCGCTAATCAGTATAATTTAGACCAAACATCGCTAATCAGTAAAATTTACGCCCAAAAATCACCTGATCAGTAAGATTTACACCTAGAAATTAGTAATCAGAAAAATTAAGACCCAACGTTCAGTATCTATAAAATAGCCTCCAAAATCGGTTATCAGTAACGGTTTATTGTAAAAACGAATTGGAATATCTTTCTTCCATCTAACACGCGTCATTTCGATATTTGGTATTTTTTCGCCCAAAAATCGCTAATCATTAAATTTTAGGCCGCTAATCACTAGCACTTAACATTCCGCTATTTGGTCAAATTAACCCTATAATCTCTAAACGTTAACTTTTAGGGCCAATATTCGCTAATCGCTAATTTTTATGGCCATAATTCGCAAATCAGTAATCCCCATTTACATCCGTACGAATGTACATGAGATTGTGTACTATGAGCAGCCAAACGCTCAGACAAGCCTGTGCATCCGCGCAGTCTCGCCAGGGCCTTTGCTGCTCTCATACACAATGCAAATGGATGGAGGTATAGAAGTAAGTCTCCATAAGATCTACGTCAGCATCAGTGTATTAAATAAAACTTTTGCGAATATGCGACAAGTACCAAAGTTTCGTGTTCTGGCCCATATCTGGTGCTGAGGTGTTTGGTGTGGTGTGTTTTGGGACATGAGGTTGTTTGAAGCTGGAGAGGCTGATTTTGGTGTTCGTTTATGGTGATTTCGGTGGTTTGGGGGAGTTTTCACGGACAAACATGTCGATGCAAATTGCCGTACTGTAAATTTAATGTTTTTTCCAAGTTGCCGTACTTCGGACTGGTAAATTGCCGTACTCAAAGCGTTTTCTGTTTTTGATAATATATCAGTCAAATCATGACTATTACAAATAAAACTTATACCGAACGTGATTTCCAATATGCTCATTATTTTGGCATTGAAAATGAGGTGGAAAACGGTTTTAAACAATGCAGAAACAAACATTTTTGATGGGATATGCTGTTTTTAGCGGTACCAGCTGGCAGTGTTTCACGATGTTTTGTGACATACAGCAAGAATTGATCAATTTGGCGGGCACGGACAAGTGTTTGACTTCTCTAAAGATGAATTCTATTCACTTCGACGGCAGGCGCTCATTACAAACCACTAAAAAAACGTTTGACTCACCCCACTACATGCCATGTCTGTGTTGACATTCGATTCACCTGGTAGCAAGTTCCGGAGTCGATGCTACACCGTGAATGTAGATAAAAAAAAAAGCTCAGTTTGTATTGAATATTTAAAGCTGCATACTCTGCAATTTTCATGAAAACAGATTAACAAAATTCTAGAACAATTCGAAGGATATCTATTTTTCTTGCCGTTTTGCAGCGAAAAAAAATTATGTGAAAACCCCAGACATCCGTAAAGGCTATGGAAAAATGCTGAAGTCTGCTCATTGCAAAATTCAGCGGTGCCTATCAATCTTCGTACTTTTCCGGAGAAGAGATCAGCTGATAAATCTATTTCCAAATAAGATGCTTACATGAGGACGTAAAACTTTGTTAACTTTCGCAATTTCATTAGTCCGGCACACAGACGCAGAAGTTTGTGAGGAAACCACAATGACCTTACTGATTTATCGTCACTCTCTAAAGAAAAAGGCAAATTACACAGATTATCTGACTCAGAGCTGAAACAAGCTCGCCAGTAAAAATCATTCAGTTACGACAGTTACGTCACTGGTCATGGCAATAGGCAAAGAGGTACTCAATGGCGAGAATTTTACAGCCTCGATAAACTATCATTCTCGACCCTTTGTTTGTGTTGATGCATAGCGTACAAGTCAACATTTTTCAGTCATGTCACATTTTCCTATCTACATGGCTTGAAGCAGTAGGGCTCTTAATATCAAAATGAAAAGCGATATGCCTATAGGCTCCCGGGACCCGTACCCTTCCAGACATGGCCGGGAGCGCAGTGGCTCAGTGGTAAAGTGCTTTACTTCACTTGAGACTGAAGGGCCTAGGGTTCGAGCCTCATCGGTGTCATTGTATTGTGTCCTTGAGCAAGACACATTTATCCCAGCTTAGTACTTGTTCAACACAGGAAGAACCGTCCCGACGTAACTGAAATATCGTTGATTGGGACGTAAAGAATAAAAAACAAACAAATCCAGACACTGCCAAGACACGGGGCAAGGACGGATCCTGATGGAGCAGGGAGTCCGGGTCCCAGTGGAAAATCACATGTGGTATAGGGTTCCATAGGAATTGGCCCAATGATATCCGGCCCCTGAAAAATGGATCTCCCAAGGAGAAATTTTGAGTACCTGGACCCCCCCCCCCACCCCTGTTAAAATGCTGCACTCAAATGATGTTGCCCTCTCCCACCCCCTTTGCTGAAAATGAACAACATGTAATAGTTTATTTTGCCATAAGGATTCTTGAGACAATATGCTTTTTTTTCTTCTTTTTTTTCCATACTTGTACCGAAGGCTCAAACGAATCGGTGCGCGCAAAGTCTCGAACTATAAATAAGTTCATGGCAGGGACGTCTATTATACGGTCCAGGTTCCTATCCCACTAGATTTTGAACGTTTTCGCTGAAGAATTACGTTACGACAACGTATAATCCAATGTTCTGTTTCCTCAAAAAATCACTGGAAGAGTTATTTTGCGAGACTTATCACGCGTGTTTATGCAAGCAACAATGACTCAGACTAATCTGCTTGTCTTTGCTGGTCACACACATAGAAAATTTTAGATGTGACAACAATAGTTCAGTTATGTCGGGATAGTTCCAAGACGGACCCAGAGAGAGGGTGAGGAAGAGCCCATTCTCTGAAAGCTGCAGCAGAGAGCGCCCAACCCTACCGCAAACAAGGCTTAGACCAAAGCCTTCTATCTATCTATCTATCTATCTATCTATCTATCTATCTATCTATCTATCTATCTATCTATCTATCTATCTATCTATCTATCTATCTATCTATCTATCTATCTATCTATCTACGAGCCTCCCATCAACTCAATGAGTTTGCAAAATGTCAGCCTATATGAGGGGATGGTATGTCTGTGGGATAAAAAAAGAAACGGTAGTACCATAACTGGGAAATATAGCTGTCGGAAAATCTTTACAGATGACCTTCGATGTTATCAAGACATTTTCGTGCACATAATTTAAATGTCCCGGAGATGCGATTACTATTTTCTTTGCGATGCGCGGATCCAGGAATATTTGTCAGAGGGGGAGAGGGGGGAGGCCCGACTGCCGAAAAACAACCGCAACAACATTTAATTTAACCCTCAACTGATTTTACAGTTTTACAGGGGGGGGGGGGTCCAGCATTTTTCAGGGGGGTCCAACTTTTTCCAAGGGGGGGGGGGGGGGTCCAGATGCTTATTTCCATAAAAACGCATATAACTTGTGATTTTCCAGAGGGGTCCGGGCCCCCTGTCCCCCCCTCTGGATCCGCGCATGTTTGAGCAGTCGTTGCCACTAGAAGTCAGCACAGGTATCCCCGAGTCCCTGTCATTGCCACTAGATGTCCGTAAAAGTATCCAGAGTCCCAGGCATTGTAATTCCGAGGTTAGTGAAAGTATCCAGACTCCCAGTCATTGCCACTAGAGGTCAGTAGAAGTATCCAGAGTTCCAGTCATTGCCACAAGAGTTCAGTATGAGTATCAAGAGACCTTGTCATTGCCAATAGATGTCAGTAAGAGTATCCAGAGTCCCTATCGTTGTCACTAGATGTCAGTACTATTATCCAGAGTCCCCTTCATTACCACTAGGGGTCAGTACTAGTATCTGTATTACTAGTCCCTGCTATAAGAGGTCAGTACTAGTATGATGAGTATCTGTCGTTACTACTACAAGGCAGTACTAGCAGCCAAAACGAGTTAAGTTCACCAATTGCAGCCAATTTGTGTCCCACAATTGTTTGGCTTAGATTTCCACTTTTATGTTATTTTGTTACTTATTGGTATATGTCAAATAGATAATGTTGTCAAAAAAGTGCGCATCAAAAAAGTTCGATTCATTCAGCCTCACAAAGAGCACCACTGAATTTGAATGTGAGCTACGATACTGTGATGAAGTATACTTGTACACATCAAATTTAAGAGCTTTTATAGTATGTTCTTCTACTTGGATCTCTTGTTGATCAAATAAGCCTATAATGTAGAACTTTTATCATGTTTTTTCTCCTCAGCATGGTCTAAGCAGGTTTGTTATGAATTGACAGTGGATTAAAACAGTAATTCTAAGAGTACAATGATTGTTTTAATTGTATCCATCAAAATTGAAGAGTTGACCAGAAAAAATTATTGGTTTTGAAACAGTAGATGAAGAATATTAAACATTACATTCTTCTTAGGTATTGGAAATAAAAAAATGTATTCTTGTGTAAAGAACATTGTGCACTAGGTCTGTAACATAAATCACATACCTCACACTCTGGTCTTATTTCCTGCGTAGAAACATATATTATTCTGCAAAATATCAGGTTCTAGTGTTTTGCTTAACACCTTTTACATCAACTTTGCACATAGGAAGTCAGCTGTTGCATCTGGTTTCATTAATGTTGTTGGAATAACACTTCAAAATATGATTATAGAAAAATGATTTTAAATATTACATATATTTCAAAACTTGTTGTGGCTCACTACAAACTAAGACAATGCAGATAAAAAATCTAACTTCAATAAATGCCTTTTTATGTACATTTATTACAAAAAGGCAAAGTTTGCAACATTCACAAAGATACACCCTTCTCAGAAAAATGGCAAAAAACATTCATGGAAACGTAATTCACATAGCCAATTTGCTCACTTCAATTGAAGATAAGAAGTTATAAATTCAAGTTAACTATTTTATCTATCATATAAACCATAGAAGTTATCAACATATTAAGTCATGAGAACATTTGAGGTCACTGTGATCAACTGGAATGGACCAGAATGCAAAAGCGGGAGTGCCAATTTCAAAGTATACACATAAACTCACCAATAAACCTCCAGTGGTAGCAGCAACGAGATAAAAATTGAATGAAAAAGAGAAACTAACAATTGAACAACAAGTCAGAAACTTATAATCACCGTCGGTTTGTTGTATTTGGCCCTTTGATTGGACAAATCTGTGTTTTTGTAGAATGTGAATTACGGTACGTACTTGTAAGTTACGTTACCATTGTTTAATCCAGCTCATTTCAAAAACCATTTTATTTACATTTTGATTTAGCACTAGGCCTACTTAGACCAGGCATCATAAAAGATAAAGTCATGCTGGGGAAATAACAAGAATGTCAAAAAAGGGGTTCTGACAGTTAACTTTTCAGATTACGCCCCATTGCTGGATGATCAAAGCTTGATTTTTAATTGATAACTGAAGCATACATAACTCAATATTTCGCCTGTCTCGGGGTGTGATATGCTGGCGGTCGTTATAAAACTGACACCTGTGTTAACAATAGTAATTCCATTTTACTTTGCAAAAGGAAATGCACATTTTTTAGCCTAACTTTAGTGTCTCTGTTAGGGTACTGACAAATGGATACACAGATGGATGGGGGGTGTGGATAGATAGATAGATAGATAGATAGATAGATAGATAGATAGATAGATAGATAGATAGATAGATAGATAGTAAAGCGACACTGGAGCGACACTGTTTTCAAAAGCTACTACTTGTTACGAATGAAATACTTAATAATAAACGAAAACATGAAAACAAACTGGCCTAAATTTGATCCCATTTACCAGACATTTTGAATGTTATGACTTATATCGTTTTTCTGACCAAGCAAGAAGCCATGTAGCAACAAAAAGGCTGGCGCATTTTTTTTTTCGTTAACGAAAAGATAAACCCTTCGGAGCCCCGTCCAATAATAGCACATAAACAGCTTGCTAGAAGTGTTTCAATACTAAACAAGCGCTTTTGTTGAACGACAACGTTTAAATACACAATAATGACAGTCTCACCGGCTGTAGAATAGTAAATAAGCATGTCCGGGCTAATTATGACTTTTTGTAATAAGCCTACCTGTCAAGTAAAATCGTCCCCACCTCTGCGCGTGTTTTCAGTCCGAAACGGGTTTTCATGTCAGTCCAGCGACCGAATTCTTCACCGATATTTATTCTACTTCTATTACATTTAGCGTCGTTCTCTGATTTCTCTCTTTTTGTGGCAGAAGACGTGAGGCGGTTAGGTCTTCCAACTCTTGCCCTTTTGACATGTTCAATTTCCGCCATTTTTGTTTTTGCTGCGCCTTACTCGATCGCATCGGCGCATGGGTCATAAGAGGTCACGTAAGAGTTCATATGAATAGCCACTACTGTCGGTAAATACCGTAAAACTTGCCCTAGAATTATTGGAGGGACGCAAATAATTGCCAAAGTATAGAAATCGCTCTGAAAGCGGGTTTTGGGCCCACTCTTGGGCCGTTTCCTTCTTGTAATCGTTAGAAAACATGTCAAGCTAAAGAGTAGAGTAATAAAATATTGTGGTAAAAAATTAACAGCGAGATGCCGAAAATGCACCTTTAATTATAAAATTTATAGTGCTTTTTTAAAGTATATGAACTATTTTATTTACTGTTTCATATTGAAAAAAATAATAAACATGTTAAATACATACAGTCTTTCTTCTTTCTGATATTTCAGCCAGATCTTGAAATTTTGGTTCCTACCTATGTGTTTAAGGCAAGATTCCTATTGCCCCAGCACGAAAGCGGCCTCGGTATGGGCCTTGATGCGAGAAACCCTGTCTTCAGGGGTTTGCGAACAACAAAGACGCAGATCAGCCTGGCCATACCTATGTGTTTAAGACAGGATTTCTATACCCCCAGTACGAAAGTGGCCTCTGTGTTTAAGGCAGGATTCCTATACCCCCAGCACGAAAGTGGCCTATGTGTTTAAGGAAGGATTTCTATACCCCTAGCACGAAAGTGGCCTATGTGTTTAAGGAAGGATTTCTATACCCCCAGTACGAAAGTGGCCTCTGTGTTTAAGGAAGGATTTCTACACCCCCAGCACGAAAGTGGCCTCTGTGTTTAAGGAAGGATTTCTATACCCCAAGCACGAAAGTGGCCTATGTGTTTAAGGAAGGATTTCTATACCCCCAGTACGAAAGTGGCCTCTGTGTTTAAGGAAGGATTCCTATACCCCCAGCGCGAAAGTGGCCTCTGTGTTTAAGGCAGGATTCCTATACCCCCAGCACGAAAGTGGCCTATGTGTTTAAGGAAGGATTTATATACCCCTAGCACGAAAGTGGCCTATGTGTTTAAGGAAGGATTTCTATACCCCCAGTACGAAAGTGGCCTCTGTGTTTAAGGAAGGATTTCTACACCCCAAGCACGAAAGTGGCCTCTGTGTTTAAGGAAGGATTTCTATACCCCAAGCACGAAAGTGGCCTATGTGTTTAAGGAAGGATTTCTATTCCCCCAGTGCGGAAGTGGCCTCTGTGTTTAAGGAAGGATCCCTATACCCCCAGCGCGAAAGTGGCCTATGTGTTTAAGGAAGGAGTTCTGTACCCCCAGTACGAAAGTGGCCTCTGTGTTTAAGGCAAGATTCCTATACCCCCAGCACGAAAGAGGCCTATGTGTTTAAGGAAGGATTTCTATACCCCCAGTACGAAAGTGGCCTCTGTGTTTAAGGCAGGATTCCTATACCCCCATCACGAAAGTAGCCTCTGTGTTTAAGGCAGGATTCCTATACCCCAGCATGAAAGTGGCCTCTGTGTCTAAGGCAGGATTCCTATACCCCAGCATGAAAGTGGCCTCTGTTTAAGGCAGGATTCCTATACCCCAGCACGAAAGTGGCCTCTGTGTTTAAGACAGGATTCCTATACCCCCAGCACGAAAGTTGAACCAGTACTAAGCTAGGATTAATGTGTCCTGCTCAAGGTCTCTACCACTGAGCCACTACGCTCCCTACGCAAAGAAGTAAGAAGATTTTAATTTGGGAAGTATTACCAGCAATTGCCATTAAGAGCTTTCTGATCAGGGTCTACTCTGCTTATGGAAAATGACGTGAACGTACACTAGTGGACCTGCCAGCTTGAAGTATTTTCTCTGTTCTGTGTACATAGGGGGAAGTTTATTTATATAGTTATTCATAGTAGGATGAGTCTAGAATGAATATTCATGGATGAAATGGTTAAACAAATTTTGGGTGTTCAAATCTTTTGAGTAACCATGGCGCACTTTGAATCGAACTATAGTCCCTACTATAGTACATGTGACTAAAGTTAGATTCGAACACCGATATTCGCTACTAGGGTGACGTCACGAACCTACCAGATATCAACGGCGGGTCGGAGCACCGTTACTCTAGTAGATAGGCTGGTTCCCTACTCTAGACCTATCTAGCAAGATGGGTTCAAGATCAGTCAGTAGCCTCAAAATGATTTGTTTGTTTTAAAATAAACCTAGCTAAGCATATTTTTTGGTCCCACTTATTTGTAACTGATAATTAGAAAAGGCTGTGCAGTTTTTCTACTATGAAGAATTGAAGTGGAGCATACAGGGTTATTCTTTTTGTTTACTTGCCAACCAACTAATAGTTCCAACTGTAGCTGTTCGGCTGTAAACATGCCGCGTGCGCATCTATTACGTAAGAACTTTAGTTCGATTCGAAGTGGGTCCATAACATACATTTTGGCCGTGAATAATAAAAATACTTATAATTACACTCTTTACTGAAACTTAGATCTATTCATGCATGTGTCCATCTGTTTGACCAATTGTCTGTTCTTTTCCCTCAATAGTAAGTAAGTAAGTAAGTAAGTACGTAAGTAAAGGCCCTGTCACACTATAACGTTTTAGCTAACGTATGCTGACGTATGAAATATATATCTAGTACGCTGGCATACGTCGAAATCTAATTAAAAATCAGAGGAAGCCTATTTCTGAACTTATACAAAGCGTACGCGAAACGAACATAGAACGTATGTCATACTTATGAGTAACTTATTCATAACTTATTCCCGACGTAATATAACTTATACTTGTATTAACGTATAAAAGCGTATGCCCAGGGTATTACTAACGGTCTTGACTTATGAGAAACTTATGTACAACGAACGTCTAACGTATGCTGAATTGTACATATAACGTACGTAAACGTATGCATAACTTACATGTAGCGTACATCTAACTTATGTCAAACGTATAAAATAGTACAAAATTTTGGGACCACTTTGTCATTTGACAACGTATACCAACGTACTGTAGCGTATTCGTAACGTATTGAAAACGTATCTATAACTTATTCAGCGTACACCAACGTACTTGGTGAATTTTCAAACGTCCTCATACGTTGGTGCTAACGTACCTTTACGTATGCATAACTTACCCGTTGCGTACATCTAACTTATTCCTAGCGTATAAGCAATGCGTCAGCATACGCTGAAGATTTTTTATGCAAGTTACCGAAAATTTTGGGATCTATTCGCCGTATGACAACGTATGCCAACGTACATTAGCGTGTTCATAACGTGTTTCAAACTTATCTCTAACGTATTCAGCGTACACCAACGTACTTGCTTAATTTCTCATACGTCCGCATACGTTGGTGCTAACGTACCTTAACGTATGCATAACTTACCTGCTACGTACATCTAGCGTATGCCTGACGTATAGATGTAGTACGTTCGCATACACTGTATTTTTTTATATATACACAAACTGTTGGACCTCTTGGCCGTATGTCAACGTATACAATGTACCACCGTACTATAGCGTACTCGGACTGTGTTTAAAACTTATTTCTAACGTACGCAGCGTATACCAACGTACTTGCTGAATTTTTCATACGTCGGCATACGTTGGTGCTATACGTTGTAGTGTGACAGGGCCTTAAGCAAGTAAGCAAGTAAATACTTTATTTAAAGAGGGTTACAACATTTAACAGCTAATCTTCCAGCCCACTATAATTGTATATACATTTTACATATGTACATACATATACATGTTTTATACAAAAAATACATAGATTACAAGTATCAATTATCACAAGTTATTACAAAATATATAAGTAAACAGTTTGAATACACCTATGAAATGATCCTAAGGGTTTCATACCGAAAAGTTTGCAAATGAGCAAAACAGTGTGGACACAGTCTGGTCGCTACATATTATGAGCAAACTGACCAGGTCCACACTATTTGTCTACTGGTCTGCATCCTTGAATCCATAAGATTTATGGTGTCCGTAAATTATAGAATTTGAATTCGGTATCTTAGGATTTATCTGTAGTTTCTGTAAATCCGAGTGTTTGTGGAATGAATGCGGAAAACATAAGAATATTATGCACTCCAGTCCTCTGTAAAAAATGCAAGACATTTTATATGGAGAATAAATATCAATTATACATGGATGAAAGTTCATACTTTCCAAAATCCTGAACTTTAAACATTCAAATCTTAAAACTTGCAGAATGTCCTCAATATAATCACAATTTCAAGTTTAAACATTGATTGTCTTTAGATAAACTGAAAATAAATCAGAAAAGCTATCATAATCAACTGAATTCAGTATCTTGAGGCTGACTTTCCACAGAAAGTCAGCCTAAAAATTCTGAATTCAGGAATAATCCTGAAAACTCTCACCCATGATTGTATTCACCTAATCCATCCCAAAACACCAGTAACTGCAGACAAGTTGAAAGACTTAATTGCAGACAAGTCGGACGGACTTAATTGAAATTCAACCCTTTATGCACTAACGGGTTCTTTCACCAGATTTGACACAAATATGAATATTACCGGGGTTACAGGCTATACTTTAAAAAAAACATCTCCAAACAGTGCAGACCCTGATGAGATGCAGTATTATGCTGCACTTCATCTGGGACTTCACTGCTTGTTTTTGTTTTGTTTTTGTTTGATTTGATTTGATTCTTTACGTCCCATCAACAATCTTTCAGTTAAACAGGGACGGGTCTTCCTGGATTGAACCAGTACTTAGCTAAGATAAATGTGTCTTGCTCAAGGACCACAACGCAGTGACACCGTTCATTGCTTGTAAAAGTAAGCATTTAGAGTTACCAGTAATAATACAAAGGGTTAAAATACAAGCATAATATCATAAATTTAATTGTTAGTTGGTACTGTTTAAAATCCTCTTAAAACATCTGCTGTGAAAAGTGTCTAGATTTTCTGCATTTTATAAATCAACAGTTCCTTAGATAGGATAAGGCAATAATAAGTTTTGCGGCATGCCAGTCGTACACTAACCCCTACCAACCCAAAACTGTATTTTCTCGGAATTAGCTCGGACCCAGTATAAACGGACTGGTCACTGACGGAAATAAAAAGTTATGTTGGCGAGTTTTTTTTAGCGCTATTTCAAAGTACTACAGCCAATAAAATTGATTCTGAACATACACGAGATTATAAGAGGTTACTCCGGGTATGCCAAGCTGAAATATTGCAAGTTACAGTAAAAGAATTGGAGTTTTCTCATACTTTTATGTTGATTTCTGACGATTTTTGGCTAAAGGTGCCGAAAATAGCTAAAAAGGGTACTTAGGTTTCTTGCTGATTTTCATAAAGACGGATCAATTTTGAATATATATAACATTACAGCCTTAAAGATAGTATACTGAACAATTGCTTTTTGAAGAAAATTCAAAGATATGCAAAGAAATAAAGGAGAAATGATAATTTAATCTTCAACATACGTCAGTTTTGAAAGCTCAGTCACCGTTGAGCCACGACATCGTATTTCTAATATATACATTTACCTGTATGTAAGTGACAAGTCCGTGTTTATTGGGTCAGAGAAATTAGGGAATGCTTTTATGCACCTTTGAAGAGGTTGCATAAAATTGGGCCTCGACGCGAGAAAACCTGTCTTCGGGGTAGTTGCGAACAGCAAAAGCGCAGACCAGCCTGCGCATCCGCGCAGTCTGATTAGCGCATTGGTATTCGCGTTTTGGAAAGTATCATATATAGACTTGCTACTAGCGAAATTTCAAGTTTCTAGCTAGTCTCAGTAGCTGAGCAGGCTGGTTTGAATCTCACTTTTTCTGAAACCCTGAAGACAGGTTATCTCTCGTCGAGGCCCAATTATTATAATGTCTGGTTTGTCTGTTCTGTTTGTCTTCTGATCATACAGTGTGTAGTTATCTTTGAGAGGTTTCTGATAAAGTAAGGCTCAAACCAGCCTGCTCAGCTATATAGACTAGCTAGAATATTGAAATATCGATTGTAGTAAGGGTAGTTGTCATACTTTACTGAGAGTAAATAACAAAAAAGTTGATCAGACTGCGCGGGACAACCTTTGAGAGGTGTCTAAAAATAAGGCTCAACCCAGCCTGCTCAGCTATAGAGTATTAAACTTTGGACCGTAATTAGGGTAGTGATCATACTTTACTGAGAGTCAATAACAAAATGGCTGATCAGACTGCGCTTAGTTAGTCTGATAAGATAAGTATGAAAGAGGGCAAAGGTCAGGAATCGTTACAATTAAGCACCACACCTGACCTAGGACACCTCAAAACAGTTTGTTCAGCTATATAGACTTGCTAGAATGCCATCGGAACTGCCTCGGCCACTTCCGCGAAAGACCACGGAAGTACATCAAGGATCTACTTTGATAAAGCGGGTGATAACGTGACGCTGATGTTATATAACGTGACGCTGACGTCACATAAATCATGTTATCACAATAACAAGTGCGATCGGTTAAATGAAGTTTATGATGTTTATGTTTTTCAATAAAATATCGCTATAGCGATATTTTATTGAAAAAAACATAAACATCATTTATTCTTCGGATAATCAGAATAATCGATTTTAATAGAGCTGAACCCACATGTTACAGAACTAATTTTCCATATGCCAGTTCTGGCTAACAAAATGGGGCTTTTGGTACATAGTACTACGCGGAATGCTCCTTACATACACCAGAGCCTTGATTCGATTCTCAAATTATGGCGGACTTTCTCGAATGGCTAGAATGTTGAAATTTTGACTGGTCTTACTTTACTGAGAATAATAACAAAGGCACAGATTAGACTGTGTGGATGCACAGGCTGTTATCTGTTTTTATTAATAGCATGTAACAAAATCAAGTTTTCTCACAAAGAGTCCCATACTATATATGTATGAGCAATGGTAAATAGGCGAAAATACTTCTCAAAGATTCCCATACTATACATGTATGAGCAATGGTAAATGGGCGAATATAATTCACAAAGAGTTCCAACCTAAACATGTATGAGCAATGGTAATTGAGCGAAAATACTTCACAAAGAGATCCATACTATACATGTATGAGCAATGGTAGATGGGCGAAAATACTTCGCAAAGAGTCTCATACTATACATGTACGAGCAATGGTTAATGGGCGAAAAAACTTCAAAAAAGTCCCATACTTTACATGTATGAGCAATGGTAAATGGGCGAAAATACTTCACAAAGAGTCTCATACTATACATGTATGAGCAATGGTCAATGGGCGAAAATACTTTACAAAGAGTCCCATACTATACGTGTATGAGCAATGGTAAATGGGCGAAAATACTTCAAAAAGAGTCCCATACCATACATGTATGAGCAATGGTAAATGGGCGAAAATACTTCACAATGAGTCCCATACTATAAATGTATGAGCAATGGTAAATGGGCGAAAATACTTCACAAAAAGTCCCATACTATACATGTATGAGCAATTGTAAATGGGCGAAATACTTCACAAAGAGTCCCACACTTTACATGTATGAGCAATTGTAAATGGTCGAGAATACTTCACATTGAGTCCCATACTATACATATATGAGCAATGGTAAATGGGCGAAAATACTTCATAAAGAGTCCCTTACTATACATGTATGAGCAATGGTAAATGGGCGAACATACTTCACAAAGAGTCCCATACTATACATGTATGAGCAATGGTAAAGTGGCGAAAATACTTCACAAAGAGTCCCTTACTATACATGTTTGAGCAATGGTAAATTGGCGAAAATACTTCACAATAAGTCCAATACTATACATGTATGAGCAATGGAAAATGGGCGAAAATACTTCACAATGAGTCCCATACTATACATGTAGGAGTAATGGTAAAGTGGCGAAAATACTTCACAAAGAGTCCCATACTATACATGTATGAGCAATGGTAAATGGGCGAAAATACTTCACAAAGAGTCCCATACTATACATGTATGAGCAATGGTAAATGGGCGAAAATACTTCACAATGAGTCCCATCCTATACATGTATGAGCAATGGTAAATTGGGAAAATACTTTACAAAAAGTCCAATACTATACATGTATGAGCAATGGTAAATGGGGAAAATACTTCACAAAAAGTCCAATACTATACATGTATGAGCAATGGTAAATGGGCGAAAATACTTCACAAAGAGTCCCATACTATACATGTATGAGCAATGGTAAATAGGCGAAAATACTTTACAATGAGTCCCATACTATACATGTATGAGCAATGGTAAATGGGGAAAATACTTCATAAAAAGTCCAATACTATACATGTATGAGCAATGGAAAATGGGCGAAAATATTTCACAAAGAGTCCAATACTATACATGTATGAGAAATGGTAAATGGGCGAAAATACTTCACAATGAGTCCCATCCTATACATGTATGAGCAATGGTAAATGGGGAAATACTTCACAAAAAGTCCAATACTATACATGTATGAGCAATGGTAAATGGGGAACATACTTCACAAAAAGTACAATACTATACATGTATGAGCAATGGTAAATGGGCGAAAATACTTCACAAAGAGTCCCATACTATACATGTATGAGCAATGGTAAATGGGCGAAAATACGTCACAATGAGTCCCATACTATACATGTATGAGCAATGGTAAATGGGGAAATACTTCACAAAAAGTCCAATACTATACATGTATTAGCAATGGAAAATGGGCGAAAATATTTCACAAAGAGTCCCATACTATACATGTATAAGCAATGGAAAATGGGCGAAAATACTTCATAATGTTTAGCTACGGATAGCTCGACCAACGGGACCTCATGGCATGTGATTTATTATCAGGTACAGTAATAAACGGTTAACCATAGCGGCATTTTTTCTCAGGACATAGAAAATAGAACTTGATGCATTCTTTGGCTGTGATAGACATTTACAAAAGAATAAGACGCGTGTGGCGTGGTTTCATGCACCACCTTAAAATTGCCCAGTACATGTACTTAACGTAAATAAATCATATGGGAAACAATAACTCTTCCTTTGGCCCGAGGTAATAAACATTTCAATGCATAACTCAACTAAGCATGAACTTACAACCGCTCATAAAAACTAAAGTGGTGAAAAAAATGTTTCGTACTTTCAAACTCTCAGATATTTGGTTGTTATTATCATGCTAATTAATGTTAAAATGCCAACAATCGTTGGCCTTTTTTAACATTCATGAGCATAATAAAATCCACATCCAATTGAATTGAGCATGCATACGTTTTATAACCTCGGGGCCTGATGTTTTTCCAAGTAGTTAATCTCTTTTTCAAGATATCAATCCCAAATTTTTTTATCCTTATCTCTTGTGTCAAATTATTACTGTTTTTTTTTCAAGATATGAACCTGAAATTTCAAGATGCTAATCGGAATTTCATGCTTGTTATGAATCTGTTTTTGTATGTGATTTTTCAACTTTTGAGATGTTAATCGACATATTTTAATTATTTTTCAAATTATAAATGTGTTGTTGTTTGTTTGTTCATGGATTTATAAAAATATATCGATCTGAAATTTAAAGTTGCGAACTTGCAAAAAACGATACTGAATTAGTTTTTCAGCTTGACACCTTTTTGCGCTATATTTGAGGTCACACTTATCTCATGTTAATTACAGTAAATTGCCCAGTTTCAAATCTTTCCTAGTTCCGAATCACGTCATAGTTTCGTCGCAAACTACACATCAGCGGTAATATTTGATAAAAAAACAACATGAATTTGTTTGTTTGGTTTTGGTGTATATTTATCCCTCTTTATGTGTGTGAAAGCAAATATTGAAAAATGTTATATGTTTTAATTACGATTTCCCTCATGACCCATTTGATGAATGTATATTTTCACACGTGTCAGAATCTGTTAACTACATATTTGGGAAAAATGCTTTTGGTTGAAATGCAATTTAATCAAGCGTTCGGTTTCATCATGTTTAAACATACAGTGTATCAAAGAAAATAAACGGACTTTTAATTCTATTTTTGGTTCCGTGATAGCCATGTGATCATTCTTGTCACCATAATCAGCACGTCAAATAACAGACATGACAATAAGATACGCGCGCTCAGCTGTTTGTACAGTATAGAAAGTCAAAACCATCGGTAAACAAGTTTGCATCATACTCTCTCTCTCTCTCTCTCTCTCTCTCTCTCTCAGCATACGCGGATCCGGAAAGTTTTGACTCACTTTTTTTTTCAATGACGGTTTCGTTGATAAGGGGAGGGTGGATCGAAAGACCACTTTTCGAATGGAAGAGAACAAAGCTGTATATTTCCTTAGGAATAATGGTTTTGAATCTTTGGAAAAGCACAAAGCTACCGATGTCGGGTCATCATCGGACATAGGTCCTCTAGAGCCTCGGTCACACGGGGGCTTACGACCATGTTGCGACCTGTTTAAGACCAGTCACGTGGTAAAATCGCAAGTAGATCTCATACGAGCGCGCGCCAGGTCTTAGTGATTGGGAACAGCAATATTAACACAATAGGTTCCAGAGAGGTCTTTGAGCATTTTCATGAACCTGGTTCTGCAGTAGATGGTAACAGCAGATGTATACATGTCTTTAAAAGCTTTTTGGTGCTTTCACAAGTAGAAAGGATAAAAATACACAAATAAGGTGCAAGCCTGTCGCACGTTGGTTTTTATCTATCGGGAGTGATCGTGCGAGCAAAAAGCATGAAAATGGGCGGGACGGTGTCCAAAAATCTGCGACTGCGATTCAAGATCACACGTAGTCTTTAAACAGTATTTATAAGGTCCTGTGACGTGTTTACGACCAGTATACGAGCAGTCACAGCTCTTTGAGATTGTCAAATGTATATAAATGGTTTGATACTAGACTGGTATCAGCCCAGTAAATAAAGCAATATCAAAAAATATTCCGACACAACTATGCAAATCTCCACTGCCACTGTACCAATATCTTCGAAAATGTCTGATATACACTATTGTAGACAAAGGGACATTAATACAGTACCAAATATGTTATGTGTTTAAATGTAGTTAGAAGTCTTGGAAACGTGGTCTGAAACCAGACTTATATGATGGTAATGTTCCATGACATATGGTGTATGTGCTGCGTGTACATACGCAATGTTCTACATCACATTGATACTGCCATACTAAAAACAGCTGGGAAAGAGATTTTAGAATTTCACATTCGTGAACAGCTTAGGCTCAGGCAAGCCTACACTTTTGAGACGAAAACATCAGGGCCGGTCTCAATCCAAACTGTTTGGCACTTAAATTTCGTTATTGTTTAAATATTGTTTTAGAAACAGTTCATTTTGAAAACACCCCGAGATGACGAAATGTCCTGAAAAAACACCTTTTTTTCTTACCACAAAGGCGAACGCCAAAGGCTAAGATCAGCTGCACCAGCGCTTTCGTGACTCAGTTTTAAGCATAACGCAGCTGTAGAATGAGATCAAGACATAGATCATGCAGTCCCACTGGATAGTTGAACGCTGGGAGCATATATAACAATAGTGCGGCTTTCGTGGTGCGGTTCATAGTACAATTATATCATATTCAGAAAAAAGGAACAGCAACCTATCATCTACTTTATGCAGGGATAGAGATCGAGGCCATCCTCCATTAACATTACAATCAATGCTTTATCTCTTAGAATAAAAATGTCTGAACTGAAAGAGAGCCAAAATCATAAAGCCTTTGGGGTGTACATGATTGGAAATTGAAATTATTGCTGAGACCACATGCTAAAGCGCAAGATAGCAAAAATCAAGAATAAACTCAACAAAAATAAATCTTTACATGCTGGGTAAAAATTTGTATGAATTTTTAAAAGCGTCGCCTTCTGATTTTCTTCAGTGACCTTTTTCCGAAAAATAACCCAAAAAATCAGGAATACCTTCAGTATCAAACAGTTTGAACCAGATCAAGTCCAATGTGTTTTGGGCCTGATTTTGATCCTAACTGTTTGCGAGAAACGTCAAGCCTGATATCGATCAAAAACTGCTGTTGGTTGACACTAGCAGATAAAGAGTTAACAGGCTTCTTCATTTTGCGGCATTCTATTTGTTTTAACCATGAATGTACTTAATGGATTATTCCTTCTGATTAGATGCATACATTTTGGGATGGTCCATTATATATTTAGAGGGGTCTAAGGTTATAATTTCCATCTTTTCTGAGGATCCCCTTTTTCATGCATGTAACAAACAGTGCAGACCCTGATGAAATGTGTCATTTCGTCTAGGTCTTCACTATTTTCCAGACAGTACACATTTATGCCCAATTATCAATTATTTTTCGAAAAAAATATTTTTTTCAGCTCATAATTATGATAACGGTGCTTCATAGTTATCCCCCAAAACGGTCATTTTTTCTATTTTCATAATATGTGTATGAGTGGAGTGACGTCTAACATATGCGAATGTTCAAACTTATAAATCACATGACCGTTCTGATTATATCACAATCAATCATAGAATGCATTTTGCCAAATAAATTAACGGTAGGTCGTAGATAAATCCCAGAGACTGGTCCTTAGTATTCGTGACAAGTCTTACATCTTCGAGATTCGTGACTAATCGCGTGATTCGGTGATCGCGCGATCTCGTGTGACCGAGGCATAAGGGAACACTGATACTGACCCCCTTTCCCATTGGAAAAAATTAATAATAATAAAAAAAAACTGATAAACAAGTGAAAAATATAATTTTTTAAAGAAATAAAGAAAAAATAAACATCATTACTTTGGACCTTGACGCCCGTGAAGAAACTTTCTGTATCTGCGCATGTTTACAGTAGGTAATTTCTTCAAATTTCTAAGGTGATTCGAAACTAGGAGTATGACCCAGAACTAGGAACTTCAAAGCCATTGCATGACACATACGAAATGATACAAATTGAGGTTTATTATTTCGGGGAGTGATAGTGATTTGTAGTAGTCAAACTGCAATCATATTTGCTCTGGGCAGCTATTTGCAATACGCCTTGAAGTAAAAGTGATTTGGAACTTGGCAGCCAACTGTATATGAGCAATAACATGAGAAAACGACCCTTTTATCATATGACTCAGAAAAACTGACTTTATTGCATGTGTGCAACAAAGGCACAGACAAGCCTGGGCATCCGTAGTCTTATCAACCCTTATGGTATTAGCTATCTGATAAGTATATTAAATGCCCCATGCCAAATTTTAATAGTAAGCCAGTCTCTGTAGCTTAGCAGATTAATTGAGATTTTGCGCGGTCGAAAACCCTGAATAGAATTTTTTCTCATGTCACGGTTCATTAATATAAACTCTACAGGCAACATCTAGGTCCTTCGTATTTGTCAGAGATCTTCAATGTAGACCCTGATCAGCACTTCGTGACGGTACAGACTGGTTTGGAACTTTATGGAGCACGTATGAGAAATAGGTCGTCTCTTATGAATATAAATTAGGCATATTTCTCTCTAGACGGCTCTCTCGAACAAAATCAACAATCAGTCATTAGTATTAATGGGTGTCGTCGCGAGTAAACTTATCTTTGGGGATTTTGAACTGATGATGTTCATTCTAGTCTACCCAGCTGCAGAGACTAGCTAGAATACAGATTATTTGTATGTGGCAACTAAATAGCTATGGTACTTTTTCCAAAGCGAATAACAATGGCTCTGATCAGACTGCGCAGACGCGCAGTCTGGTCTGTGCCTTTTTTACTTGCATGCAGCAATGCCATTTTTCTATTTGAGGCCCAATAAAATAAAATTTAATGAGAACGATATACCAGGTTCTGTAGCTGGAGGATTTGTAATTGGTTATTGATCAGCCATAGAAAGCTGAAATCTCTCAATATAATCACATGATGTAATAATAAGAAATTCATAATAACTGATATACAGTGTATCAGTTGATCTGCTGTATGCTATACATTCTGGTTCCTTCTCCAAGTCCTTTTGTGAAATAAGTGTCCTAGATTTTGTAAAGTCGTTTGACCAAACACATATTTCACTTGTGCTACAAGCTACAAAGATGTTACCATCATTATCCACAGTAATACCACGAGGACCTTTTCCTTTCATATCAACAATCTTCAGTAGTGATCCATTGTTGACATTGAGGAGAGTTAATGTATGCTTATTCCTGTCTGACACTATCACTGTCTCCGTATCATTTATCTTACTGGTCACTATAAACAATGGTTTATCGAGCAACTGTTGATTATCAGGACCCTTAGAAACAGACCATACCTCCTTTCCATTCCTGTCAATCATTCTTACACTAGGTGGTGTAGTATGGGTAGTGACAACTAACTTGTCTGAGTATGTTGTTATAGCCCAGACACGGTAACTCAGTGATACAGACCTCTGTACTGATGCTGTTGTAGGATCAGAGATATCCAGGAAGTGAAGTGTCTTGTCTCTCGTACTAACTACTGCTATGTCATCCTCTGTTACTGTGACATCATTACACCAGTCAGACAGTCGTACAGATGAGAGTAACGTGCTATCTTGTGAAAATACTTTCAGTGTTCTATTGTTACAGTCACCAACCAGTAATGTGCCATTGTCAGAAACAGCTAGTCCGCTCACACATGGTTTAGGTTTACCTTTTGGGGATGTCATATTCATATGTGACATTTTCCTTGCGACAATATGACATATTTCGACGGCATCTTTCTTCTCCAATGTTGTGCTCCCCGCCTGTGATGAAATATGTGGTCTACTCGCCTGTGATGAACTATATGGTCTCCCTGCCTGTGATGTACCGTATGGTCTCCCCGCCTGTGATACACCATATGGTCTCCCCGCCTGTGATGTAATATAAGGGAAGAAGATATCTCCAACATCATCTGTAATACTGAGTGGAGACGATATTTCCTGGACATCACCAAAACTTTTGCATGCCAAAAAATCTGATATTTCTTTACTGAAAGAGAAGGAAATGGTCGTTGTTTTTATTTCACTGATCATGTCATCTATTTCTCTCTTACATGTTTGTGTTGTGTCAACCATTTGCTGCATCTGTATAAACAAATTTGGGTCAAATTTAGTGGAAACCTTTCTGTTAAGTTTTTTTCTAATTTCATCGAGGTCATGGAGTTCATCAATTAATCCTACAATGTGGGATTTTATCTCACCTACTTTGTTGTGGTAGTGCTTAGTGATTCCTGAAACAGTTTCATTAAACATCTCATTTGCTTTCTGTATCATGTCCTGTTTTGCTTGCTCAGCTCTTTTTATTTCATTCTCCTGCTCCCTAGTAAGGTCTGATATATTATTTTGTAACTTTGATTGTGTGTTTTGTACATACAATTCAACATTATCTACCACTGCGGTGAAAGACTTTATGTCATCTGAACCAAGGATTTTACAAAGATCTGTAATAGTATCCACATGACATCTTTGGTGGTTCTGTTTCAAACATTCACTACACAACATTTCATGATGCTCGCGACAGTAGCGGTCATTGATGTTACCAATATGAAGTTCACAATCCGGGTACTTGATGGGTTTATCAGCAAGTGATCTCGGCATTCTTGACCCACGGAGTATTTGATGCCTTTGCAAAGACGGCACCTGCTTATGGACGTCATGGCATGACGTACATAGACACAGATTGCAGTCTTTGCAAAAACACCATGAGGCCACCTTTTCCCCCTTATTTTCAAAGCAAAGCTCACAATAAGGGTCTATTAACTGATCACTTGCAATATGAATTGATGAAGACTCTCCGTCGACACTGTCTGTTGTAAAGTCGATTGTAGAAGCTTCTGCCATTCTGAAATAAATAAACGGATATAAAGTTGTAATCTTCAAAGTGAGAAACTCATATAAAAAGTGGGCCTAGACGCGAGAGAATCTGACTTTGCTGCATGTGAACAACAAAGGCGCAGATCAGACTGCGCATCCGCGCAGTCTGATCAGCACCTTTGGTGTTTGCTCTCCAGAAAGTTACATGGCTGAAGTTGCCACTTTCTAAAATTTATTTCAAAAGACTAGCTAGTTGCTGCAGCTGAGCAGGCTGGTTTTTAAGCCATACCCGGTTGAATCCCCCACCCCCCCCCCCCCCAAAAAAAAAAAAACTAAATAAATAAATAAATGTTTCCAAATGATATAGCCCAAATAAGCTATCATTTTAATAACGAGCGCAGCGAAGCCACCTGCGAAGCAGGCGGCGGAGCGAAGCTCGTACTATAGATAACGCGAGTAAGTGGTATACTATGCAAACAATTTGAGTGTCCACCGTAACTGGTTTTCCAAGTTTGAGCGCTATTCTTTGTTGCTTAGTAAAAACCTGGAACCAAACGAATGACAGCTCTAGAGTTTCGTACTCAGAAACGGCACATGATTGGATTAATAAAATGAATATTTAATATTCCTTACTCTTGTGTTTTTATTCTAAATAAAAAACAAACACAAACACTGTCATGGCGTCTTTATCGTGTTTTCGTCCTTCGCGGTCCTTTTCCTATCATATAGCCCAATAATATCGGTCAAATGCAACTTAGAAAAGGAGAAAATCAGACAAAAACCTACTTTTTACGCACTGTTGGGGGCGATAAATTGCACCGATGAATTGCAGTTGAAGTTATAATTTACCAGATAATTGTACGAGTTACTGGCCTTAAATTTGTTGAACGCGGTAAAGAAAACAGGACTTTATTCTGCAATCTCTTATTTATATTTATGCCCTATGATGCTTCAAAGTCCGTGAATTTATTTCATGGCTTCATCTAGCTGAGGCTCAATGTGTGAAAGGGCTATATGGCCTTACGAGTACGACAGTAGTCTTTGAAATTTTGCGATATTTAGTTTTACCAGGTTTACAAGACTAAGTTTTCAGGTTTTGTCTTCTATGAAAAATCAATTTTGGAAATACGTGGTGGTCCCGGTGCATGGAGACCTCAGTTGTATATAGATAGTTACAACTACCGTTAGCAGGTGGATAATACTTTGGTTCAAGTTGACTGAATAACGTTAGTGATCACAGACTTCAAGAAGGTGTTGTTATCTTGGCCGAGTTAATCTGTAGCCCTGTTGTATTCACGAAGTGAGAATACTTCCAATGGCGAGTTATATTTATTCTTTTTTAAAACAAA
Source organism: Loripinus fragilis (assembly GCA_964019695.1). Taxonomy (NCBI): domain Eukaryota; kingdom Metazoa; phylum Mollusca; class Bivalvia; order Lucinida; family Lucinidae; genus Loripinus; species Loripinus fragilis. The sequence continues at coordinate 64,485,985 of OZ026517.1, forward strand.
TAAATAATCTGCAAGTATCCTGACACAAGGGAATTAGATAAACAAATGGGGGAAATCCCATGGACAGGCCCCGGGTCAGTGAATTTGTAAAAATCCCATCCCCACAGTCCAGGAATAAGACAGCACCTCAAAACCATTCCAATTTCTTGTTCTCTGGACTGGTGCGAACTAGTGCAGTGTAGGTTATGTAATTCGTGGTATGGTCTGTCAAAAAACAACAACAGTTTTTCACCTAAATAATTTCGAACAATAACCTTTACTGCCTTGCACATTTTAACGATACCTCCAGTTAGTTTAGTGTCTTTCAAGGCTGCAACTTGTCAATACAAATTGAGCTCTTTTTCCTTTGAAAACTGAATAGCCCAGTTTTTTGAAAGGTGACCCAAATTGGGTAATTATCGCCAATTTATCAGACCTCTGCGATAGTTACATGTAATAAGTTTTCGGACAAAGTCATGCCATTAAAAAAACAGCAATAAAGCAAGTTATACAGCTCATAATATAATTTTTTCCAATTTAATTCATGCATCTAGCTACTGAATTCATCAGAAACAATATTTATATAGTCCAAATATAGATATTTTCATTTTAAACGGATGTGACAAGTATACTTTGCAATCCGAACATGAAGTTTTCGTCATATGGACACCCACACACGGATATACGGCAATCCTAGCTACGCTGTCCGATAACTCACATCTATAACTGGGTTCTTTCAGTTTCCTAATGAGTCCGACACACAAAATCAAGCAATCAATGAATAAATGGCATTTGTCAATGCATACGGGGCTAGGGAATATGTGGAAACATAGCTTAGAAAACTAATCTCTTAAAGAATAAGAAGAAATATATTACGTAAATGAAAAATAGTAAATTCAAAGGATTGAATGTTTTCTACCGGATATATTTAGTTTTTCAGCAATTTTAGCATGCTCTATCGGCCACCACGGTGATGCTTCTAATGGTGGGAAAGATTGACCCGTACCTATCCACAGTGATTGTGACCCTGAGCTTTATTAGGTGCTGGGAGTCAATGATTGATTGAAATTGTTCGATAGCACCATGGTCTGATAATACCCTGATCGATGTTAAAGGAGTTTATGGGGAAAATGGCTAATTTGTAGGGATGGGTATCCCCAATGAAATCGTATAGCGATATATCGCCAACAGAATCACCGTATCGCGATACATATCACGATACATATCATGGAAGTATTGATCAGCTTAATTAAGTGTTAGAAGGTGAGGTCAGTTCTTCTGTGTTTTCAACTATTAAAAACAAGTATGAAGAGCTCTGACAATTATTTTAACTTAATTTCAGAGTTGCTTCGGGCATTTTTTTATGCTTTTTTGTCATCTGCTGATGTTTTTATAATCAACACCTTTGAAAAATTCTTGCAGGAATACCAGCAATTTAAAACAGTTTGGATCCAGATTAGCCCCTGTGTTTTGGCGAACCAGAGAGTTTGCAAAGAGTAGGACAAATAAAAAAAAATATGTGTGGTTCAGGTTACACCTTGAAAAAAATTAGGGTAGGTAGGTAGGTAGGCAACTTTTTTTTTTAAACTTTTTTTTCTTGGAGTGTATAGATCTGTTTTGAAATGTATTTAATAACTCAAAGGTGCAATAAAAGAGTCCCTCTATTTCAAATACTTAAGAATGAATGCATAGAAATTTAGTTTTTCATTCATGAGCATTTTGATACATTTTTTCTGATATTTTTTTCAACTTCAAAATTTGGAGAAAAAAAGTTTAGGGTAGGGGGTAAAAAATTAGGGACGGTCGGGTAACCTGAACCACACCTATTATTTTATTTGGCCTTATCAGCAGACAGAATCGGTAGGCAAAAACCTAAAATATTTTTTGCTAAAGAAAGTTATCGTAGATTATTATAAACTTGTTGCATGCTGGGAATTTGTTTCATTAATTTTTTTCTGTCTGCTGACTTTTTCGCTCACCTGAGCCGAAGGCTCAATGTGAGTTATTGTGATCAGTCTTCGTCCAGTCTGTTGTCCGTAAATTTTTTCTTGAAACGACATTTCCTCCTGAACCACTGGTCCAAATTTCATATAACTTTACATGAATGTTCCCCATGATGCCCTGTTTCAAAATTGCATAATTGTTTCCACTCCACTGAACAGGAGGGCCGCCAGAGCTCCAGATAAGAAATCTTTTAAACAACATCTCCTGAACCACTGGCCCAAATTCAAAATAAATTCACAGAATCGTTCCTCATAATGACCTCTACCAAAATTGCATAAATGGTTCCGGTCTGCAGAACAAAAGGGCAGCCAGAGCTCCAGATAAGAAATCTCTTTAAACGATATCTCCTGAGCAACTGGTTCAAAATTATGTCACAGAATTGTTCCTCATAATGCCCTCTACCAAAATTGCTTAAATGGTTCCTCTGTGCTGAATAAAAGGGCTGCCAGAGCTCCAGTTAAGTAACACTTTAAACGACATCTCTTGAACCACTGGTCCAAATTCAAAATTATTTCACAGAATTGTTCCTCTTGATGCCTTCTACCAAAATTGCACAAATGGTTCTGCTCTGCTGAACAAAAGGGCCACAAGAGCTCCAGATAAGAAATATTTTTAAAAGCCATTTCCTTGAACCACTGGTCAAATTCAAAATAATTTCACAGATTTGTTCCTCATAATCCCTCTAGGAAAATTGCACAAATGGTTCTGTTCGCTGAACACAAGGGTGGCCAGAGCTCCAGATAAGAAATATCTTAAAAGGACATCTCCTGAACCAGTGGTCCAAATTCAAAATTATTTCACAGAATTGTTCTTCATAATATCCTCTGCCAAAATTGCTTCCGCTGCGCTGTATAATAGGGCCACAAGAGCTCCAGATAAGAAATATCTTCTAAAGGCGTCTCCGTTCTCTTTAACCACTGGTCAAAACTCAAAAAAATTCATAGGATTCTTCCTCAAAATACCCTCTACTTAAATTGCACAAATGGTTCTGCTTTGCTGAACAAAAGGGCGGCCAGAGCTCCAGATAGAAATATTTTTAAATAACATCTCCCGAACCACTGGTCCATATTCAAAATTATATCACAAAATTGTTCCTCATTATGCCCTCTACCAAAATTGTCGAAATGGTTCTGAGCCGCTGAACAAAAGGGCCTCCAGATAAGAAATATCTTTAAAAGACATCTTCTCTTGAACCACTGGTCAAAATTCAAAATTATTTCACAGAATTGTTAATCATAATACTCTCTTCAGAAATTGCACAAATGCTTCCCCTCCGCTCAATAAAAGGGCCACCAGAGCTCCAGATAAGAAACAAAACATCTTTAAACAACATCTCCTCCTGAACCATTGGTCCAAATTTCTTATAACTTCACATGAATGTTCCCCATGATGCCCTCTTTCAAAATTGCATAAATGGTTCTGCTCCACTGAATAGGAGGGCCGACAGAGCTCCAGATAAGACATCTTTTTAAGGACATCCCCTGAACCACTGGCCCAAATTCAAAATAAATTCACAGATGTTCCTTATAATGCCGTCTACTAAAAGGACCTCTGACGGTGGTAATGGGAATCACAGTGTATGGCTGCCTACTATTTTGATAAAAATTAAAGTCTATCAAATGCTTCCATATTCATATATAAGCTCGCTGTTGGTCTCTATTTTATGATTTTGCATTTAATTTCCTATTTCCATGAATGTACTGCTTTATTTTGGGGCTAAAATGGTCACTTTTTGCATTATACATATAGGAAATAGAAAACTATTTTTAAAACATCATTCCCCCCGAGTCCCAACTAATCCTTTTGCACATAAGTGTGTTCTCATATTTTACATAACATATGTGAAAAGCTAGTTGGGACTCGGGGGGGAATGATATCCCACAGCTCAAAATGTACCGTCTGGGCGAGCCCAAACATTAGCTTTTGGATTTTTGGTGTGCTCTCTTAAAAATCTTTTTTTCCAGTATAATGAAATAATTGGTACAAATAATTTTCCTTTTCATAACCCCTTAGTCATGAAATATTACAACGTTTTACGCATATTGTTCTTCAGATAATGGAAATTGCCCTTTTACTAAATTTAGTTGGTAGATTATATATATTATATGCACATATACTGTATCTATCCAATACACATGAACTACATGGCCCTTGACTAGGTGTACTTTATGCATGGATGAATGGTTATAGTACATTGCTGCATAATGATGCACCAGGTATATACATTGTCACAAAGGTTGAATATGGACTACAGTTGCACCTCAAAATATTTCCTAACAAATCAGATAGAAAAAAAACAGCAAAAATAATCATTAAAATACTCATGATTTAGGACTTTAAAATACTTTCATTGTGATTTGTAATCGAGTATTGATGATATAAAGCCCTTACACGTGAAAATAATTGATTTCTAAATATTTTAGTGAATTCAAATTTTGTAACCCCTACCCCCTTTGGTAGCGTCTCCTGTGTTATCGTAGGGGTCTGCCTGTCTAATTATAACCTTAATTTTTTCCTAATACATCAAGCGTCCTATTCAAAAGAATACCAATGATATCTTGTGCATAGGGAAGTTTTGGGAAGCATCTGAAAAATAGGCAGATACCCTATCAAAGTGTCAGAGGTCCTTGCACAAATGGTTCCACTTCACTGAACAAAACGACAACCAGAGCTCCATATAAGAAATAACTTTAAACAACATCTTTTCCTGAACCACTGGTCCAAATTCAATATAATTTCACAGAATTGTTCCTCATAACACCGCCTACCAAAATTGCACAAATGGTTTCACTCAGCTGAACAAAAGGGCTGCCAGAGCTCTAAATAAGAAATATCTTTGAATGGCATTTCCTCCTTAACCACTGGTCTTAATTAAAAATAATTTCACAGAATTGTTTCTCATAATACCCTGTACTATAATCACATAAATGGTTCCGCTCCACTGAACAAAAGGGCTACCAGAGTTCTAGATAAGAAATATCTTTAAACAACATTTCCTCCTGAACGACTGTTCGAAATTCGAATTAATTTCACAGAATTATTCATCATGAAGCATTCAGCCAAAATTGAACAAATCGTTCCACTCCGCCGAACAAAGGTGTCACCAGAGCTCTGGATATGAAATTTCTTTAAACGACATCTCCTCCTGATCCACTGGTCTAATTTTCAAATGATTTCACAAAATTGTCCCTCATGATGCTATCTACTAAAATTGCACAAATGGTTCTGCTCTACTGAAGAAAGGGGCCATCACAGCTCTAGATAAGAAATGTCTTTAAACAACATTTCCTCTTGAACCTCTGTTCCAAATTCAACATTGTTTCACAGAAATGTTCCGCATGGTGCCGTCTACCAAAATTGATCAGAATGTTTAGCTCAGCTGAACAACATGCCCACCAGAGCTAAAAATAGAAATGTCTTTAAATGACATCTCTTTAGTCACAGGCAAGTACTATAACATTATATGTGCCAGGACTCATGTGAGCAATCCAGGGCCCTAGGACCCTCTTGTTTAATTAAACTAAGCACTAAGGTGAATTGGAGAAATGGGATTTATGGTTTGAGATTAAATAACCCAACTCTGGGGGTATAAATTTAACGATTTGGTCTTGTTTTTATACTGGCTCCAGAATATTTTCTAACAAAGAAATTTGGTAAAAAGAATCAGTGGGTATAAATTCAACGAATTGGCCTTGTTTTAATACTGTCTCCAGAAAATTTTCAAAGAAATTTGGAAACAAAGACTATCATGGCAGGTTTTAGACATTTTGTAACTACTAAGATTCCCAATTTATTACCTAGGGTCTAAAGACAGTTGATCACTTAAACAACTGACCTCAGCCACATCAGGGGATTTAGACAAGATTTCAACATTTAGACATTTTCCCAAATTGTCCTAGTCCCTTAGGTAATACCCCCCCCCCCATTTGTGAGAAAACACTGATAGGTGCATTACTGTTGCACTAAAAAGCACAACTAAATTAAACAAACATTACTAGAATCACTTCTTCAAAACATGAAAGAAGCTATAAACGCTAGCTCGTTCGATAGGTATAACCTATTTATTTCATATTATATATGTTTTGGCTTCGTCTACCAAATAAGGTTTAAACTAGCATGCTCAGCTTCAAAGGCATGCTAGTGTATTGAAATATTAGCTTGATTGCTAGATTAAGAATAAACATATTATATTGTGTATAAACAAAGGGATTGGATACAAGTTACTGTCGTGCCAACCAAGAGTGACAGTGACGTATGTTTTGTTTACAATTGTTAACTAAAACATTAACTTGTACACATTACTTGAGCTGACGCGGATCGATAGATAACTTGTGTATTAATCCTATCCTGTGGATAGGATTTATGCACAAGTGATCTATCGATTATAAGTCCCTGATAACTTTGTAAACAAAACATGGCCTCACTGTCACTCTTGGCTGGCATGACAGTTTAACAACATTAGATAAGCCTCTCCCCAAAACATATACACATAGTATATTGGTACAAGTTAATTGAGAAGGCCTTCTTTTTTAGATTGAGGAAGTAAACCAAATGATTTGAATTTGGAATACTATACTTTACCGAAAATGGATAACACAAGCCCTTATCAGACTGCGTGGGTGCATACGCTAGCCCTCGCCTTTCTTGTTCGCCCACAGCAAAGTCAGGTCTACGGTAACATTGGTTAATTATATTCTGTTAATCTTTCATATAACCGTTTTAATCAGGACAATTTTTTTTTCAATAGAAATAATAAATTATACATGTCGCCATGTACGTCGCTACTGCGTTACATCAACGGTCATGCTATATAAAGAATTCATCTCTGTGCATTATCATATACCATGCAATTTATCACCCTACAAGGAATATTTAACCCATTAAAGCCGTTCGAATTTTCCCTCTTATAAAAAGAGCCAGTCCACTTCCGTTTTAATGGTTGTGTGGTGTATTTAAAACAATGGAGACCCTGATCAGCCGTCTCGTACTGTGGCATCTCACCTGAATTTGCACTATATAGGCTGACATGGATTCATTGATTTTATCAAATATATCATGGCGTCGTTGTCGCGTTATATAACGCCTTTTGGTAAAATCTATGAACTACTGGAAGTTTAACAACACCACGTATAATTTTTCACAAAAATATTGATCACATTTTTTGGTTTTTAAGCTATTACGATTCAAAGAGGCCAAATACATGCCTCATGTCCACCATTGTCATTAAAAGCCTCCGTGGTGTAGTGGATAAGTGCTATGCTTTGTAAACGCGGGGTAGTAGGTTCGATTCCCGGCTTCTCCATAAACCACTTTCGGTGAGCCTTTATGTATTCCCGTTATAAAACCAACACAAATCTTAAACCAATCCGGCGGAACTGGTTTATACCCAGGAAAGCCAAAATAAGGTTTTTTTTGTTATTGTAAACGAGCTATGCGCGCATCGACGCCGTGCATTCTACACGCAACCACGTCTAATGAGTTGTGTTTGTTATTTTTATTTCATTTTATTCTTCACGTCCCATCAACAATCTTTCAAGTATAAAGGGACGGGTCTTCCTGGGTTGAGCCAGTACTAAGCTAGGATGAATGTTCTTGCTCAGGGACACAAAGCAGTGACGCCGGTGAGGCTGGAATACGCGGCCCCTCGGTCTGGAGTTAAGCACTCTACCACTGAGCCACTGCGCTCCCGCGTCAAATGAGTGAAAGTACTCCGCCAAATGCACATTATGTTAACTGTAATAAATATACTGTGCCCTTTCCTCCAAACTATCGCCATATAAACATGAATTGCAGCACTCGTGCAATATCCTGGTCCCAAGGTTATAAAACTTTTTTCATGCTCAACTCAACTTAGCACGAAATTTCAACTGCTCATTATATACCAGCAAATGAAGTAGTTTCTTGCTTTGAGTCGCTCAGATGTTGTACTGATCATATTCATGTGAGTCCTGACGCTACATTTTCAACAGACACTCATTCGTCATTTTAATCAGATTCAAACCATGTTGACAAATTTTGGTAAGTTCTTTTTGTGATTAAAATTTTAGAACAACTCCTGGAAATCGACTTTAAAATAAAACCCACTTTGTGACAAAAGCTTTGCAATTAATGTTACCATGAATAATCTATATAGCTTTGTAATTAATGTTACCATGTAATATGCTATTTATTATATGAGTATGGCACATGTAGCTTCACCTTAAATATCATTGGTTTACAAACAAAATAATTTCTTTCAAAATTACTGTATAATATAATAAAGTAATAAGCAGTAAAATGTGACGTTTTTTAAGTGTGTTCAACAAAATAATATACAACCAGGCAACCACCAAGTTAGCATTTCATTCCATGAAACATCTTAAGATAAGCTGTCAATACATAAAATTGGCTATCTATTATTGTTATCCAGGTGCACGCCAAACTACACAATAACTTTGTTCATTTCTACATGCTCATTACACGGAAACAATAAAAAGTAGTTGAGAAATTTGTAAAAAAAAGTTTATGGTGACAAACACTCATTTATTGAATGGACATATGCTGTAGGTGCACATTGGAATTGCCCCAATGAGGCATTTCCAATGTGTACCAACAACATATGTTACTGAAATTAAGGAAACATATTTTGAAATATACACTAAACAAGTATCATGTCCATTGGCTTTGCCTCTTTTAAAAATCTTAAACTGCCAATCAGTACTAAAATACCTGTTACTATATAGCAAAGTGTTTTTCTTCACATGACAGCTTTATCATCGATTTCATGAACTATGCTTTTGCTAAGCTGCTACTTCCGCGGTTATAAGATTGTAATTGTGACAGGTGATACATTGATTTTATTTTCAAAATGTAATTTTCAAAACTGAATTAAAGTATCTAGCATAGTAGAAAACCTTTGTTAGTGCTAGATCAACGAAGCACCAGGTACTTTGGGGTATTGGCGGTGCCATTTCTGGTCTGATAAGCACTTTGGTTGATATAATATTTCCAATCTTTAATAACTGATATAGGAATTTTAGATAACAACAAAATATAGCCAAGACCTGAAAATTTTGTGTGTCTTCCTCATTTCGTGGTGCCGTTAGTTGACCTATAGTCTGCGATTGTGACACTTTTGGTCAGACTCACTTTTAGCAAACTAAGTAAATTTTCAAGAATGATATTAAAATACTTCTGCTGGCAAAAAAGGAACCAGTAATGACTTTGTACTGTAACATATGTTATGGGCTAACCTAACACATGCATTTAGTGTAAATGGTTAATAAATTGTAAAACAGCTAAACATCAAATTTTACTAGTTTGTTACTCATTCTTAATTCTACCTTGTTCAAATAATGCATTACTATACCTTTACTAGTTAAAGGTTTGTCTTTCTCTGTGTATAAACAACAAAGGCCCCTTCTCTAGACGAAACCCAACGCTATCCCCCTGTCCTTGTCACAAGGTGCGGGAAATATTTCTTTGCTATTTTAATTTATATATTTTGATGTACGGTTTATTCAGTCTAATATTTTAGTCATGGACTAAATATCGTGTATATTGCTATAAACCATTGATTTGCCATATCAAAGAAATCAGAACCAAACAAAATTACGAAATCTCTAAGCCAGGTGTCAATTAAGACTAATTTGTCTAAAGTTGAAGTTATTAACAATATCTGGAGATAAGACTAAATTTTGACCTTAGCCCTGTGTGTTATCAGGCTCTGGGTAGAATTCAAGTCTTTTCGTCACTCTTTAAGCAACTTTATCAATGCATGAAAAATACATATTTGTTACCTATGTTACCGTATTTGTATAATGAAAACATATCCATGGTACTTGTTTTTTTTATAATATTTAATTTTATTGCGACAAAGAAGGTACAGCCAATTCCAATATAATGGTAATGCTTGGATAGAAAATTTGTACGCCAGTAGAAGTCACTTGCTCATGACAAAACTTAGGCAACAAGACATGCCCTTGATCGGAAAAAGATTTAATTTTTTTCAACCAGAGGGTGCAACAAACTCGCAAAATAGCCCATATATCTCATTTGGCCACTAGACCAATACTCATAAATGTTAAAATACTCACAAATGTTTACATTTTAACATGAGCACGATAAATGTCGTGCTCACCTGAGATGAGCATGCAAAATGTTTGTATAACCTCGGTGCCAGAAGTCGACAATTGAAAATATTTGATGTTTTATACTAAAATTTTTGCACCAGCTATTTTTGTTTAGCGTCTTTACGATAGGTGTATTGCTTATCCCTTTTTGTCCCATTTTAACCCTGTCTAACGAAAAACTAATCAATGTGTCTTGAATTTGCATTCAACAGAATAGAGGAAATCACTCTTTATTGTCAAAGAAAACGCAATGTGCTGTCACATATTTACATACAAAGCCTTTATAGGATTGTCCATTGCCCTAAAGCTTGTCATATGATCTTTATAGTTATTAAATCAATTTGTGTACCCAAAACTCTGTCCCTAGTGTACACTTAAATATGCTATATGGTGAAATCACTGTACCCACATTAAGATAAAAATTTACTTGATTTAAAGTCATGCTCATGTTCAGGCGCATTCCTGTCTTTTTATTGATTTAGAAGCATAAATGTATCCTGTAGTTCAATAAGCTCAAAAATAAAATTAATAGCCTTCATTTAATTTTAACCCATCATAGTTTACTCATATCCCTGCATACAAGTAGCAATGGTTCAGACGAACCTTCAGTTCCCACAGACGCGTCAGTCCCTTCGTCTTATACACTCACAAAGAAAATTTGTTTGTTTAGATATTTTTTGTCAAAAATCATTCATGTCTGTGCCATTTCCTGTCTTGCCGCCTGACCCTGTACTAATAAGCAGACAAAGCACTTTGCTAGTGACTCTGGTGGGCAACTATGCAGACTCGAGATCAAGGTAACGATTAATGGTCGTGCAATTTAATAGCATTTTTCTTAAGGCAGAACTCCATTGAAATTTGGTATAAGATGTTCGCTTTTTAGATAGCTAGTGTGCAAACCACGTAAGCACAAAATACAGCCTCAATGTCAGTCACAGCTCAAGGGCATGGAATTAAGCCTAGAGATTAGAAATTCAGATTGTCAATATGATATTCTTTTAGTGTTTATCACAGTCAATAAGCAGAGGTGCTGGTATGACCTTTTAAAGGTAAAGGGAAAGGTCACATATATTTTAAAACTGTGTTACAGCCGGTAAAACGCACACCTCTTTCCTTTTTGATGAAATATATTCATATTTAGCGGGATTATTGCTTATAGAGTAAAGATAGCAACAAAGAGTCAATTTGACAATTTTTTGCACTCTTCTTTAATTTAATTTATTGCTAGAGAGTATTAATATTTAGAACAATGATTGTTTAAGGTGTGTAAATGACAGCAAATGTTTAGGAGTATCCTAAGCTTATGATCTTGTAGTTGATAGTCATGGTAATGTACTTAAAATTTGTCGTTGGTTTGATTTGATATTTACGTGCCAATCAACATTTTTTCGGGAATATTGGGATGGGTTTTCCTTGGTTGAACCACTCCCTCTGTGGGGTTTATGATTCACATATATATATATATATATATATATATATATATAACCTTAACTCTTTATGTTAATAAATTCTGAATGCTTCTAAGTGCGTACGTTGTATTTATGACGTTTACAAAGCTAATATTCAATACAATCTTAGTACAACCGGAAGAAAGTAAATGGCGTTACGTTACGTCGTCTCTCTTGACAACAGAGCCCAATTTTACTTTTTACAAAGTAACACAACGTTAAAGGTTTTGAACATTGTTTTTAACATGAAACCTGTTAGCCATATAAAATAAAAATTTGTGCATTCTATTGGACTTTTTTAATTATATGAATCTGAACTAAAATGGATTAAATTTTTGCAAGCACATTTTCCTTTAGGTTTTAATGATACTATATACTAGGTTTTAATGATAATATTTGCCATGAAGGTAATATTTCTAAAAAGCCTGATTTTGATGTTTTTTTTTCCCTTTTGAAATGTAAAAAACGTAAAACTAGATATCATTGTTAACGTAAAAAATTGTAAAATTAAGCGCAAAATTTGTACTGAAAAACGCATAAATACTTCTCTAAAGGATCTTTCTATAGCTTTTAATAATCATGGTCAGCATCGAATCCTGATCGTTGCACTCTTGCTTACTCTATTGCTTTCATTTTTAAGTTCCTTGTCTATCGCAGTTCACGTAATTTAGAGTTAGAGGCTAATAAACTGTACGATAGAGCTAACAAATTATATGAAGTGTTATTTTCATATTTTATGTTATTTCGGAAATAATATTGCGAACTCTAGCATGAGACATGACTTTGAGACTACCTGCAATCACATGCACATTCAGGAGGGTGAATCATAAACCCCACAGAGGGAGTGGTTCAACCAAGTAAGACCCATCCCAATATTCCCAAAAAAATGTTGATTGGCACGTAAATATCAAATCAAACAAACGACAGATTTTAAGTACATTACGATGACTATCAAGCACAAGATCATAAGCTTAGGACACTGACAAAGTGTTATTTTCAACATTCCCTAAGTCCTTATATTGATTCTGAGGTCGACTTTTATCAAAATACTATTCATTAACAAAGGTATGGAGTTAACTGATTTACATAGTATCTTTAATGATAATTTAGTGGTATCCTCTATTCCAAATTACTTTAATAATTAAGAAATTCCAATCATTAGCTATAAATATAATACATTAATTAGGTCTACTGAATTTAACTTTAATAACATTGAAACGGATATTAAATTAGATTCCAATACACCCAACTCATGTGATTTCAAAATTCTTATCATTTATATACTCTTGCAGTGCATGTGATTGCAGGTAGTCTCAATGTCATTCCTTATGCTGGAGTTCGCAATATTATTTCCAAATGTCCTACATATAGATTTCCCATTAGTATTGAATTCCCTAAACGTCGTAGAGATATTGCTGCGTCATTAAATGACTTCAGTAATCGTTGGTGTAAATGAGAAAATGTTGAGCCTGATGCCTTGAAAGAATGGAAGATCAACATTTTTAAGACTATCAGCACTCATATTTCATTTTAGTCTCATAATTAACATTTATCCCATAAACCTAAATCTTATTTTCGTCATCTTAAACAAGGTATCCAGTATCTTCATACGAACTATGTTTTGGTTCCAGCAGATAAAGCTGCTGGCATTGTTGTAGTTGTTTGACGATTGTATTATATTGATACCCTTGACATAAGCTTATTAACACTTATGACGATAAAACACAGCCTTCTTTGAGTGACAGGGTGGTTGTTGATAGGCATGGTTGTCATACAGCCCCACATTTTGGTGTCATAATTAAAGAAAACCAAGACAAGATTCCTACATTGTAGTGGTAACCTAAACTCCATAAAACCCCTATAAAGCAAGATTTATTGCTAATTCTAATTCTTGTACGACAAAAGAACTTACTAAATTGTGAACCTCATGTCTTACAGCTGCTATTTTGGTCTATTAACTATTCAGGTAAAGTTTTAAATAAACTTAAAGCAAGATATTTCAATGTGGCCAGTTTGTCTACGTATGATTTTTTCTACTCTTTACACTACTTTACTTCATAATTTGATTAAAGATGAACTTATTGATGTTATGGAAAGAACTTTCAATAGAGAAGGTTCTCCTTACCTTTCATGTAACGACATAAATGCGTTTTTTTAGTTCGGAAAACCTAAGAAATATTATGCATGGTCTTGTCAAAAAGTATGTGAAGTGTTGACTTTTTTGTTGGACAACATTTTTATTTGATTTGGCACCAAATTGTATAGACAAGTAGTTGGGATGGCTATGTGCACTAATAGTGCTCCAAAGTCGTATAGACAAGTAGTTGGGATTGCTATGGGCACTAATTGTGCTCCCCTGAATGCCGACTTATTCTTCTTTTGTTATGAGAGGGACTTTATGATGTCTCTTTCTGATGATAAGCAGGCTGATATTATTGGCGCTTTTAACACTACATCCAGATATTTGGATGATATTTAAAACATTAATACTGTTTATTTTGACAATATTGTGAGTCATATATACTTTCAGAGCTCCAACTCAATAAAGCCTTTTATACCAAAGCCACGTTTTTAGACTTGTATTAATTTGTCTATTTCTAATGATATTGTTTCTACCAAAATTTATGATTAACATGGCAATTTTAATTATGAAATTCTCTATTTTCCATTTTAGATGGTGGTGTTCCTCCCTCTACATCTTACAGAAGTACGAAAGATGGCAACGATCAGGAATCGGTACAATCAAGCACCACACCTGACCTATCACACCTGTTGCAATACATTAATGTTATAGCCAATCATTTTATAATTAGAAATTATTTAAATAAACTGCGCTGGAAAATTATTAGAGCCAACAATCTTCTTCAACTTATGCAATAAGTCACTGTAGGGCTCCGGTCCCCAAAGTTCTTTGCACAAGAGAGATTTCAGTCCAACTTGGAATTTAGATATCAAGTCATGGTATCGTCGATAAAATTTAGAAAAGGTTTTGCGATGTTTATGAAACAGATAGCATTGTTTAAGAAGGTTCTGAGTTGAATTTATTGCAAGTGTGGAGGTCAGCAATGTGGCTAGATGCTCTAGCAAATCAAATGAGTTGAGAGATATAGATTTACCTTTGCTTTATCTCCTTTTTATATCTTGATTGATATGTTCTAGGAGATGATGCATTGATAAGTTAGGGGTCTTTCATGCAAACCAAACAGCTATGTGTCTTGATCCACATCTGAACTAAGGGTGAGGTTCGTGCACCGCTAAACCGGTTTAAGCCCTCCAGTAAAACATTTTATTGACCGTTCCAAGGCTGTGCTTCTTTTGTGGATCGTTAGATTGAGGATGTTTGTGTTTGGCACAATGAATTTCTTTAGCGCGCATCTGATAACAACGAAGCTTTCATATTTCTTATATGACCTTGCAGTAAAGGGTCAATGGTACATAATTTTAAATCTATTTTACGCCTCTTGATCTGCATCAGAATTAAAGATGTGGTTGCTGCTGCTAAACATGTTTCAGCCCTTTGGTGATTTATTTACTGGCCGTTCTAAGGCTGCCGTCTTTTGTTGGTACCTTTTTGTTTGTGTTTCACATTTGTCTTCATTATGTTGTATTGTTTGTTACTTGCAGCTTTATGATCACCTGCTTGGAAAGGATTGTCCTCTTGACTACCTTGCATGTGATGCTACTTTTTGTTTTTCTTTTCCATATGGTGTCTCAGGAAATGTGTGGTACTAGATTGTATCAATCCCTGAAGTTTTCCTTTCTCTTTGCTTTCATTTTTAGGCTGAAAGTGTATATATTTTGCACAATGATTGAATATGATATGTAGATTACAACAATAACTCAGTTAACCACGATGAATGTGTAGTTAAAGTCAAGGCTGAATATGTTTGGAATCCGTTGTGTTATGGCTTACTACTTGAACTTTTTCACTTTGTAGAGGGTATTTTTACTTAGAACCATGCATGCTTAAGGTATGTAAATAATGATGAATGTTTCACTGTTTTGAACTTAAAATCATACACCTTTTCATGTGTACTATATTTTATTCTTTTTGTTTAGGGGGGGGGGGGGTTTGAGGGTGATCATAAGGTTGGTGAGTAGATAACAACGAATATATATGTATCACCTTAGAGTCAAATATCAAGGCAAACAGACACAGTGTCCTGGCTTGGTATGCAGCGAGTGATTGTGGCATTTCCTGCTCATGCTCATTTACTTAAATGTATCTTGAGGATCATAATGTGAACTTATTTCAGGTTTAGCCTAGGATATCATATATTTCTTTACTGTTGTCAGAAACGTGTGAGTACAGCACTATTCCAGCAAGCACATGCAACCTTGGCATTAAATGTCAATAAAGTTTAAAACCCCAGTCTTATTGTTCTATTATCATTAATTAAAAATAAGAAAGAGGGCAAAGATAAGGAATCGATAATATCAAGCACCACACCTTAACCCAGAATACCAATGGGAAAGTGACAACATCACAATTAGACATCACAGACGAGAGCCAAGAGGCCAGCCCTTTCCCAGCAGGTGACCTCAAGGCATCAACAAACAGACGTGCATTAAAGCATAACAAAACAAGACAGAAATAACATAAATGATCCGCAAAAGAAGCACCGCCTTGGAACGGTCAGTAAAAATATTTTACAGGATGGCTTAAACATGTTTAACAGTGTACCAACCTCACCCACCCTTAGTTCAGATGTGGATCAAGACGCATAGATGTTTGGTTTGCATGAACGGCTCCTTACTTTTCAATGCATCATCTCCTAGAACAAATAAATCAAGATATAAAAAGGAGATAAAGCAAAGATAAGGACTCAACATTAATAAAACTGAATACCAGATCAAAAGAAATCCAACAGGTAAACCCTGGTGGGCTTTTAAACAGCCAAAGCATAAGGCCCCTACCATCTCATCAATAGATAAGTCTTTAAATCAAAACTGTCATAGAGTCTAAAGTCCGACCCATCGGCGTGCAATTAAAGAGGAAAGCAAAGTTACCAATTGTGATTGGGTTGACCACCAAGAATGCAGTCTGCTGCAGTACATTAATGTTATAGCCAATTTTTTATAATGGGAATTTATTTTAATAAATTGCACTGAAAAATTATTAGAGCCAACAATCTTCTTCAATCTATACACCAAGTCACCATAGAATTCAGGTTCTGAAAGTTCTTGGCACAATAGAGATTAAAGTTCATCATCTCCTAGAAAAAATAAATCAAGATATAAAAAGGAGATAAAGCAAAGATAAGGACTCAACATTAATAAAACTGAATACCAGATCAAAAGAAATCCAACAGGTAAACCCTGGTGGGCTTTTAAACAGCCAAAGCATAAGGCCCCTACCATCTCATCAATAGATAAGTCTTTAAATCAAAACTGTCATAGAGTCTGAAGTCCGACCCATCGGCGTGTAATTAAAGAGGAAAGCAAAGTTACCAATTGTGATTGGGTTGACCACCAAGAATGCAGTCTGCTGCAGTACATTAATGTTATAGCCAATTTTTTATAATGAGAATTTATTTTAATGAACTGCACTAAAACATTATTAGAGCCAACAATCTTCTTCAGTCTATACACCAAGTCACCATAGAATTCAGGTTCTGAAAGTCCTTGGCACAATAGAAATTTAAGTTCAATTTGGAATTCAGATATTAAATCATAGTATCGTCTATAAAATTTAAAAAAGGTTTTGCGAAGTTTATGATACTGATACCCTTGTTTAAGAAGTTTTGGAGTTAATAAATTAATTTACTGGGAGTGTGACATGTATCTGGTATATTGTTATCAGTGCCAATCCTACATGATGGTCCGTCTGTCTGTCTATCAAACTTTCAGTTGTCACTTGCTCATGACGCTAACTCATTATTCTTTTTTATTGGAGGATGTTCATACTTTGCACATTGATAATTATTTTCTGTTGGTGTAAATGACAATATGCTATTAAGATCATTGAAATAACCTCAGAGCTAAAGGCCGATGTCATATATACTAAAATCTATGTCACAGGTCGTAACGCGAACTTCATATTCATTTTCTGATGGAAGAGATTTACATTTGACACAACAATTGCATCTGCAGTGTAGATGACCGTAGGCAATTGAAATCACCAATATGGCATTGGAGTCCAAGATCAAGGTCACATGTACTTGTCTTTGGGCTTGTACCATGTAGTCGTCTCACATTTTACGACAGAGGGTGGTGATATTTGGCAAAATGATGGCCTATGGTTTGAAGTGATATAATATTGCCACATTGTTGGAAATCTCGTGTCACGGCTCATATAAAGTTGTTACTTTTAATTATATATTTTTTGTGATTTTTTGTTTTGTTTTTGCTCTGTACATATAGTAAGAAAGAAGGCAAATAGCAAGAATGGATACAATCAAGCACCACACCTGACCCAGGACACCACATGGGAAAAGTGTCAAAAACATTATAAAACATCAAGTTCGAGAGAGCCAAGAGGTCAGCCCTTTCCCAGATATTGTATGGAAACGATAATGTTCCAAAAATATCAAAACATCATCAGATTATAAACAAAATACCTACATGCGTGTGTATATTAATAGAGCGGAATGAAACTGTGGGATGACTTGTGCCACTTGTTGCATGTGTGTCTGAGATGTCTGAAACTCACTAAATTTACAAAATTCGTAAACTATAAAGCAGCGTATAATCTTCAAACTACATGCACATCTTAAAACGATGGACAAAAGATCTGCAAAGATAAAGCAGATCGGAATGGTACTGTGGGAGGAGTCACGCTCGCAAAGCACCCGCTCGTTGTCTTTTCATGCCAAATAATCACTCAGCTAACAAATTGGGAAACATAATGCGACTTTAATGTCCAAACAGCATGACCATGAACAAAACAGCTGTGATTTTTTTGTAAATGTGTCATTGAGAAATTTTTCTTTTGGGTTCACTGTTTGTCATCACGGGCCAAGCTTTGTGATTTTTTGGACATAATTTTCTGTCACACCCTAACACTCAAGGTATATTATAAACAATTATGATATTATTAGAGGAACACCTACATTATAAATGCTATTTTTCTTTTTGATAAGAAGATTTTACTTGTACTTTTATAAGGAACTATATTTTGTAAGGATTACATAATTGTTAGGCTCTAAAATAAAATCAAAGAAGAAGGCAAAGATCAGGCAACAATTCAATCAAGTAAAACAGTTACAGCTAACCCGAGACACCATATGGGAAATTGCCAAAAACACAAGGAAACATCCCAAACATTAGAGCTAGCAGCTCAATTCTTTCCCAACAGGTTATCACAAAGCTGCAAGGAACTGACAAGATAGCAAACATTGACAAACGTGATGAACAACAAAACGATCAACAAAAGACGCACCACCTTCAAACAGTGAGTAGATAAACTCACTGAAGGGTTTAACGATGGTCAAGGACGCACGCCTCACCCATTATTTTTATGTGTATCAAGACATATATATATATATATATATATATATATATACTCAGAAAAACAATTGAGGGATATTTAGATTCAGACCCATCCCTAACATTCAATACAATAAAAACTAAACTAATTTTGCATGCATTTCATAGTTCCAGATATCTGCAATCAAAATGGATGCTTTATTTCAGTCATGCTACAATGGTTAGAGTACAGTACAAATTCAAATGGTGCAACCCTCTATACTGAAAAGTCACACGCGTTCAAAAATGATTGAATCCCATATTAATCATTTGTATTCCATAATGACTGGCCCCAAAACCATTGCTGGCTCTCCCTCAAAAGTATACCTAATTTTGTAGCTGTTGTCAGTGTTTTACTGTCCATATGAGGTCAAATTTGCCAGGGTATGCCATATTTGTGCATTTTTGTTGAAGAAATTGTCCCATTATTAGGGACAACGACTGAAAAATGGCTGTGAACTCTTGTCTGTGGTCAGAATTAGAACATAAGCAATGACCTGGTTAAGGTTGCAGCAAAAATTTTAGGCGCTAAATTTATTGCTTGTGAACTTTGAGTAGAGAGGGTTAGTACATTTGGTGTGGTACTGTATCATAACCAATGACCCGTAAATTTCATTTTGCATTTTGGTGAATTGCATAGTGCTAGTTCTATCAGATACAAACTTACTTTGTTTGAAAATTATATTCCCAAATTTTATATAGTCAAAATAATTTTAATATCCTTCAATTGTTTTTCTGAGTATATATATATATATATATATATATATATATATATATATATATATATATACAGAGGGATATAGTGAATCAACTGAGCCGATAGATGCTGTAAATATTTTGCCTCTAGCGAGATTCGAACCCACGACCTCGGCAACACCGCCTAGCACTACACCAGACATCAACGCTACCAACTGCGCCACTGAGTCATCAAGGATACATATTGTTTCAATGCAAGCTCCCTAATTAGCGAGACATCATCTCCTAGTACAAACAAAGTAAGGAAAAGGCAATGATCAGGAATCGAGCCAATCAAGTACCGCATCTGACTCAGAACACCATATCAGAATGTGACAAAACACAAGAAAACGTCACATACAAGAGAGCCTTGCAGTCAGCCCTTTCTAAGCAGGTTACTGCAAGGCTGCAAAAGCCAAAACAAATATAAAAAAGATCCATGAAAGAAGTTTCGCCTTGGAACAGTCAGTAAGTAAATTACTGGAGGGCAGAAACTATTTTCACGATACCAACCTCACCGTTTATTCTGATATGGATCAAGACATACAGATGTTTGGTTTGCTGGAAAGATTCCTAACAAGATAATTTAAAACTATTTCATCGACAGTTTTCAGATGTACATGTATTTTAATAGACACATGCACAGTTATTGTTTGTTTTAAATAAATCTGAAACATTTACAAATTCGATGTCATTACCCCAAACTTCAGGAATCTTTGTGAAAGTATGGTTATGAATCTGGAATGTATAGTTACCCGAGTGCAAGAATATTCCAATTACACAACAAGCTTCAACTTCAGCTGTGAGTGGTTTAAATACTGCTAACTGCAGTTACAATTCTAGTTATGTTGTGTTCCTCCTTTCAAATGCCTGTAGCTTTTACAGCCTCAATCGATTCCTGTAATTTAAAACTATAATAGATAAACAGAATCGACAGTAGGCACAATCCCTGGTTTAAAGGAAATATTGAGCTTGTGCTATATACTATACTATTTCCAAAACCTACAAGCTCTAATCTCAAACCACAATAAAGGTCTTTATAACATGAATGTTCTCAATTTGTTGATTTTGTGAAGGTATGATTTAGATTTTGGTGTGTGTAAATACCTGAGCCCAAGAATTTCCCAGTTCTCCAAATTCAGCTCTAAGTAGTTCAAATACTGCTGACTTCAGCTGTGAGTAGTCCAAGTACTGCTTACTGCAGATAAAATTCTAGTTATGCTGTGTTCCTCCTTTCAAAGGTATGCTGACATTACCTTCCCAATAGCTTTCTGTAATTTACATGTAAATCTAATAAAAAAAAAAAAAAAAAACAATTTTGACAGGGGTGCATATTCCTATTTTAAGGACATTTTTCAGATTGCAGTATATACTGTATGGATAACAGGCTATTTTTACAATTCAGCACCTTTATAATACCCTCGCTGACTTAATCACGAAACATCTCGTGATGTGCAAGGTCTACACTGATGTAAATGTTATAAAATAGGTTTAACATGTTTGTCCAGCTGTAAGTAAGATAATCAAGCGCTCAATCTCATGTTTTATCTCCACGCACAGGCGGACAACCCATGGTTTTACTATAACTTAACCACAATGAAGGTTTATATAACATAATTTATCTGAAGTTATCATTATTTTAAATTTGTTTTTGTGAATGACTGGATGTATTTGTATAGCTCCTAGAAGTGTACGTGCATCAAACGCACATGTTACATGCTGATCAAATCCGATAGTTTCCTGGGATACGTATCACGAAAGTGTTATAGGACAAAAACATGATCATTTAACATCACCTACAACAATTTTCTGTCTTAAACCCATTGCACGAATCAAGCTATATCTTTGTGAGCTCATAAAATATAGGTTTAAACTTTATTACATGTTCAGAGATGTTCGAAATGGTAATTTAATATGGTGGCTACTTTGTTGATGTTTTTTTAACAGAAGGACGTTTTTTCGGAAAATACGATTTAGTAAGAGATATTTTTAAATGATACTGACATGGTAGACATGTATCGATTGATCTCTGAAGTAAGATATACAAATGTATATGTATCAGCACATGAAATTATGGTGCTTGTCGCACAGTCGAGCAATGAACGATTGGGCAAAACTGTGAAATATCGCGACTTACTGGATCCTTCGCGCTCACATACACAGCATATTCTCTGTGAAGATGCATTGCATTAGTTAGGAAGCCTCCATGCGAGCTAAACATTTTTGGTGTGCTTTAACAATAAGATAATCTAGGGCGAAAATTTGGCGCCAGTAAAATCCATTTTAGACCCCGCCTAAAGTGATTAAGGCTGCTGCCTGTTAAAAGGCGCGGTGGTTCTGTTGAACTGTTGATTTATTGCTTTATGTACGAGGGTACCTCCCATATTTTGTGGGGACTCTGTGTTTTGTCTTTGTTTCTGTATTCATTAGTTACCGTTGGCTTAAAAAGAATACCATGCCCGACGGGTCAACATTTGCGTGAATAGTTCGTTAGCAAAAAGTCTAAATGTTATCACACTCTAAAATAGTTTGCTCTTTAGTAGCATTCCTGGGCAAATTTACAAATACCAAAACCAAGTGATGAATAAATCACACGAAACGAAAGGTATCCAGACTTATCCTCTAATTTTAACGGAAGACCTGTGCAGAAATTTTTTTCTCCCTTACGAATGTAGATGCTTATATTTCTTTTTTTCAAATTTAACTTTTAAAATATAACTCATGATCAGGAATGTCACATAAATGTCATAAGTTTGTATCCAGATTGGGCTTGTCGTTTCGTCGGATACCATCTGGGTCCAATCTTTTTGATAGTTATTAACAGATGTCACTTCCAGGAAGAATTGAGTTTGTATTGAAAGAACTCTAACTAAGATACTACCTGTGCCTTAACAATCCACTAAATGTTTAAATCGCATTGTTTTGTAGAGATTAGGAACACCAATCAAGCTCAAAGTCCAAATAAGCTCAAAGTACAAGACCCATATGTTTTTGTCTACTATTTATCAGTTAAATCAGTTCATATGATATTATATGCACTAAGTAAAGATTATGTTTATATTGATCGAGCTGTAAGAAAATACACTTATAGCATAATGCGTTGTATTGTTTACATATACTTTAAATGAGCTGCGACATGTGATTTCCAACAATGTGGTATGTGCGACAAGCAAAGGCTCAGACCAGCCTGCGCATACGCGCAGTCTGGTCAGAGCCTTAAGTTTGCTAGTCGCTTAAATAATCTAGGAATATCAAGCTACTAATCGAACACCATTTGGAGCTTCTAAGTTTAAAGGGAGGCTGCACAGGCTCGTCTGAGTCTACACTTGTGAAATTACCATATTGTTGGCAATCACATGTCGCGGCTCAAAAGTGTTTACACATATGGTTTTGGTACTCATCGTTTCTATGAGTAGCCAAGGTTCAACAGAGACCGAGTCTCGCCATGACCATCAGTTCCAGCTTTCATCATTCGCATACACTAAGTATGGTTGTAGATGAAGATTCAGAGGTCTGACCTTGCTAGATACGTCAGCATGGGTGTTTTACGTAGGTTTTTAAGTGATATGTGATAAGTATGAAAATCTCATACAGTAATACAAAGTGTGGCTGTAGATTAAAATTCAGAGCTCTGGTCACGCTAGATACATCAGTATGGGCGTTGAACGGAGGCTTTGAGTGATATGTGATAAGTATAAAAATCTCATACAGTAATACAAAGTATGGCTGTAGATGAAGATTCAGAGCTCTGGTCACGCTAGATAAATCAGCATGGGCATTTAACGGAGGATTTCTAGTGATATGTGATAAGTATAAAAGTCTCATACAGTAATACAAAGTGTGGCTGTAGATGAAGATTTAGAGGTCACGTCCTTCTAAATACATCAGCTTGGGCGTTTAATAGAGGCTTTTGAGCGACATATGATAAGTATGAAAATCTCATACAGTAATACAAAGTGTGGCTGTATCTTGTTTTAAATTTCATGTTGTCCATATGTATTATTCAACTTACATATATTTCGTCGTTGTTATGCCCCCAACTTTGGAAAAGTTTAACGGGCATATTGCTTCGGGCTTGTCAGTCCGAACAAATTTTAAGATAGGGTTTTGAATTTTCATAGATGGATTTCCCAGAGAAAAAATAACTGACCTGTATTATATTTAATTGTGGATTATCTCCCTTTGTGGAGTAATGCCCTTTTAAAGGGTTATAATGTAATTTTGTTGTCAAGATATCTCACAAACTTTAAAAGCTAGGAGCTTCAAACTTGGTCAGCTGAAAGAGGATAATAAGTAGATTATCTTGTGAAAGTTAAAAAAAGTTATTGTTTTAGTTATTGCCCTTGGCAAATCTGAGCATAGAAAACTTTATATCACAAAAAACTATTACAGCTAGGACCATCAAACTTGGACAGCTGATAGAGGATAATGAGTTGATTACCACGTGAAAATTACAAAAAAAAAGTTATTTTATTTATTTTTTTAGTTATAATTCTTTGCATTGTTCGTGTAATTGTCCTTTGCAAATTTGAACATCAAACATTTGTAATAAAGATATCTCAAAAACTTTTACAGCTAGTAGACCCAGATTTGGTCAGATGAAAAATGTTGATGAGTAGATTACCTGGTGAAAAGGATGATGGTGAGATCAACTTAATCGACAATCTAATAGTTGCGGGCATAGTGTAAAATGGCGTACATATAACAAACATTTAATTTGAAACCTTATTTATCATGTACTCTGATGTCATACGAAGTATTGGCGCACAATAACAAGTGGGCCAAACAATTATGGATCGCTTACCTGGGTTTGTTTAAAACTATTTTATTATTATCTATTTGGTAGTACAAATTTCTGGCAAAAATCGTTTAGTTCAGACGGAACCCCTCCCAGCCTGTAAAATAGAAAACAATTGCAGAAATTAAATTGCAAGATGATGTAGTTTCATGGGTCTATCAGAATGGATTTTTCAAATAGGGACAGTGCTGTAAAATTTTAAGAAACAAATTGGAATTTCTGAAATCTATTAGCAGATACGTTACACCAGCAAAAAAGTACTGAAATGATTTTTTAATTTTTTAACATCCTACCCTGAGTTTATTAGGAATTCAAAGTCAGAAATAAAATATCTTTATTTTTGGGTGAAAATCAAAATCGGATTTTTTTATATTAAGGTCATTTTGGGGAAATACATAATGTTAATATAACCTGTATATCTGGGCCTGGAATTATAATGCCTCCTTTAAGTTAAGGAAGACTAAAGTTAAGTATTGATAGTTCATAATGCTATATTAGCTACTAAATAAATTGCCTGGGTCAATGCAGTACTTGTGGTCAAAGATATTATTGTGATCGACAGAAAAAATGAAACTATTTAGATTTTAATCAGTTTGAAACGTTTTTTTTCGCATCCTGAAAAATCAATACTCTACATAAGTCTTCCTTAACTTTAAAGAGTCATTGTAATTCCAGGCCCAGGGCAATGCCATATTGAGAAAATTTCATACATATAGTAAATATTTCAAATGGAAACTGCACATTCATCATGTGTTGCGATATAAAGTATTGACACAAAAATAACCTAGAGGTCCAAGTGGTCACCGTGAATCGCTTACTAGATATTTGGTTTTGCATGAAAGACCCCTAACTTATCAATGTATCATCTCCTAAAACATATAAATCAAGATATAACAACGAAATAAAGCAAAATAAGGACTCAACAGTAAATGAAACTGAATACCGGAACAAAAGAGATACACCAAGTAAACCCCGGTGGGCCCGACAAACAGCCAAAGCATTAAGCCCCTATACCAAAGCAACTGTCAGAATTTTTATAGTTTGGTCAGTCGTTTTCAGATCATAGAAACTTTAGGCAAAATGGATCACTGTCAACTGTTCTACGAATTCCATTGCACAAATGCTAAGGCTAATAAAAAAGTTTGTTTGCAAAAAAAAGAAGGTTTGAAATCATGAACCAGACAAACCCACAAAAACAGGAAGTTAACTTTGACGGCATAAGTAACGTCGTGACGTTTCAAATGTTGCGTGTTAAAGTTTAGACAGTGTATAGTTTCACATGACTATATTTCCATGAATTATGGAGATAACTTCATAATTTGCAGGTTACTTTCTTAACACTTCGTAGATTAAGTTGTGTTAATAACTAAATTTTGCCAACTTCGTCAATAAGGCTGGTTTTCACAGATTGTGGCTCATATATTCTCTTGTTCAAGTCAAGCTCCACGAAGCATTCATTTATATCTCAGATTAACAACTTACCTTTGGCTTTAAGAGAAAACCATGTCCGATGTGGTCAACATCGGGGTGAATAATTCTATAGTAAAATAAGTCTTAATATTCTGCTACGAAATTATCGCACTTTTTGCAGTCTGCACTTTCGTAATATTTCCAGGCAAATATGCAGATATGACAGACCAAAGACGAACAAATCTTGCGAAACGAAAGGGACCAAATGTTTCCCTAGGATTCTCACCGCAGACCTGTGTACAAATCTCCTGCCTTATGAATATAGATCATTTATTTTGATTACGTTTTGGCTTCTGCTGTTTTTTATTATTATAATTTTTTCAAGATAAACTTTCTTCAAAGACACCTTCAGGAATACCATCATAGTGTCAAACGTTTTAGATCAAGATCGGGCCGACAGTTAGTTGGACCTAATCTGGGTTCAATCATTTTGCAAAAATTATTAACATAAGGCACAACCAAAAAAAAAACTTAGTTGGTATTAAATGTATAAGCTATTACCTGTGACTGTTGTTAACACCAATGCGCTGCCTGATTGAATCGTTTCGTTTTTGTATACATTGGTTACATGTATAAATGAACACAGTACAAAATCAAAGTCAGAGTAATCTCATAGTCATATGTTTTTGCTGCTATTGTTTTTCGATAAAATTTATCAGTTTGTAAAGATAATATGGGCCTCGACGCGAGAAAACCTGTCTTCGGTGGTCTGCGAATAACACAGGCGCAGACCAGCCTGCGCATCCGCGCAGTCTGATCAGCGCCTTTGTTATTCGCGTTTTGAAAAGTACCATATCTAAGCTAGCTACAAGCGAAATTTAATTTTTCTAGCTAGACTCTGTAGCTGAGCAGGCTTGTTTGAATCTCACTTTGTCGGAAACCCCGAAGACAGGTTACCAAGCAATGGGAAATGGCACTTATAATTTTATGTACGTAAATCATACCATAAATGTCCCTAGCATATGCGATTTTGATACTCATCGCTTCTGCAAGCAGGCAAGGTTCAATAGAGACTGAGTCTCGACATGACATTCATTTCCAGCTTTCATCGTTCGCATACACCTGGTATGGATGTAGATGAAGATTCAGAGCTCTGGCCTTGCTAGATGCATCAACATTGGCGTTTAACGGAGGTTTTTGAGTGATATTTGTTACGTATGAAGATCTCATACAGTAAATACAAAGTATGGATGTAGATGAAGATTCAGAGCTCTGTCATGTTACATACGTCAGCATGGGCGCTTTACGATATGTGATAAGTATGCATATCTCATACAGTAATTAAAAAGTATCGATGTAGATGAAGATTCAGGGCTCTGTCCATACTAGATACGTCAGAATGGGCGTTTAACATTTTCACTGCCAAACGCGACTGTAGTCGAATTTACCGTTCACTGCCAAACGCGACTGTAGTCGAATTTACCGTTCACTGCCAAACGCAACTACAGTCGAAATTTACAGGCACGGTTGATAGTGGTATGTTTTAAACTGTTATATGGGATGCACCTCTTTGTTCTTTATCTCAAATGTTCAGGCGACATAATAATATAATATGCAAAAGTTTAAGGATAACTCCATTCAAGAAGGGACCTTACAAAATGTTTGTAATGTCATTGGATTTAGCAGACACTAAAAATAACGAAAAAAATATGTACAGGGGAATAAAAACAATACAGAAGAGGTTTTCGATGAGATATTAAACAATTTTAATTCAGATTAAGGTGACTTTTTTATCAGAAAATGAAAGCGAAGACTATATTTGGTCTCAGACAGGCCAGTTACACGTGATAATGACAATCAGGCGCCCCTCCCCTAGAAAAGGGCTGAAAAGTATTAGACAACAAAGGGTCCAATAGGTGCGACAAAGGGACCAAATACCCCTTACCAACCCCTTGTAAACAGTAATGGTAATGGTGCTGAGAGGGGCTTTGAATGGGAACATTATAGTTTTGAGGATCCATATCACCCTGAAAGTGACCAAATTTTCAGAACTCTCTTTATATAAAGTTTGCGCAATCAGTTGTTATGAAACACACTTGGAACAGCGCATTTAACCCGTTAATTGCTGGATTTTTGATTTATATCTGGTGAAAAATATATCAGGATTAATTCTGATGTTGAATACTCTGTGTTGATGGATGTTTCACCTATTTTTGCATAAATATAGTCATTTATAGGCATTTTTCTTATTTTCAATATGGCATCCAAAATGGCCGCCAAAGGTCACGTGACTTTTTATTATTATTGGTTTGAATGAAAGTTATTTATATTAGCAACATTCTGTGAAAATTTCACAGCAATAGGTTGAATGTTTCTGGAGATACTCTATGTTGAACCCATATAGACATAATATTCAGGAGTCCTTGAAACATGCTTGGCACTGAAGTATCGCTTTTTTGAGGGGCTTGGCAGTGAAAGTGTTAACGGAGGCTTTTGAGTGATATGTGATAAGTATAAGAAAACTCATACAGCAATACAAAGTCTGGATGTAGATTCAAAGGTCTGTCCATACTAGATACGTCAGCATGGACATTTAACGGAGGCTTTTGAGTGATATGTGATAAGTATAAGAAAACTCATACAGCAATACAAAGTCTGGATGTAGATTCAAAGGTCTGTCCATACTAGATACGTCAGCATGGACATTTAACGGAGGCTTTTGAGTGATATATGATAAGTATAAGAAAACTCATACAGCAATACAAAGTCTGGATGTAGATTCAAAGGTCTGTCCATACTAGATACGTCAGCATGGACATTTAACGGAGGCTTTTGAGTGATATATGATAAGTATAAGAAAACTCATACAGCAATACAAAGTCTGGATGTAGATTCAAAGGTCTGTCCATACTAGATACGTCAGCATGGACATTTAACGGAGGCTTTTGAGTGATATATGATAAGTATAAGAAAACTCATACAGCAATACAAAGTCTGGATGTAGATTCAAAGGTCTGTCCATACTAGATACGTCAGCATGGACATTTAACGGAGGCCTTTGAGAGATATGTGATAAGTATAAGAAAACTCATACAGCAATACAAAGTCTGGATGTAGATTCAAAGGTCTGTCCATACTAGATACGTCAGCATGGACATTTAACGGAGGCTTTTGAGAGATATGTGATAAGTATGAAAGTCTGATACAGTAATACAAAGTATGGATGTAGATGAAGATTCAGAGCTCTAGCCTAGCTAGATACGTCAGCTCGAGCTTTTAAAGAACCAAGGCTTTTGAGTGATATGTGATTGTATGAAAATCTCACAGAGTAATACAAAGTGCGGATACAGATGAAGATTCAGAGCTCTGGCCATGCAAGATACATCAACACGGGCGTTTAACGAAGGTTTTTGAGTGATATGTGATACGTATTAATTTTCATACAGTAATACTAAGTATGGATGTAGATGAAGATTCAGAGGTCTGGTCACGCTGAATTAATTAAATATATGTGAATTAATTGTTTGATAAATTGGCAAGATCGAAGCAGTATTTGTGGTCAGAGTTATCATTGTGATCTACAGAAAAAATGAAAGTTTGAAGCGTTATTTTTCCGCATCCTGGAAATTAAATACTTAATTTAAGTCTTCCTTAACTTTAAGACTATATTGTCATTCTGGGCCCGGAAAAACAATGCCTCCTTAAAGTTAAGGAAGACTAAAGTTAAGTATTGATTTTTCAGGATGCGCAAAATAACGTTTCAAACTGTTTAAAATTAAAATAGTTTCATTTTCCTGAAGATCACGATGATATCTTTGACCATAAGTACCCCATCGATCCAGGCAATTTATTTAGCATTTAATATAGCATGTTGAAATATCAATGCTCAACTTCAATCTTCTTTAACTTTAAGGAGGCATTGTAATTCCTGGCCCTGGGCCCTGGTCACGCTAGATACATCAGCATGGGCGTTTAACGGAGGTTTTTGAGTGATATGTGATAAGTATGAAAACCTCATACATTTATACAAAGTATGGATGTAGATGAAGATTAAGAGCTCTTGCCATGATAGATACGTTAGTATTGACGTTAAACGGAGGCTTTTAAGTGATATGTGATGAGTATGAAAATCTCATACAGCAATATAAAGTATGAATGTAGATTAAAATTCAAAGGTCTGGTCACGCTATATACATCAGCCTGGGCGTTTAAAAGAGGCTTTTTAGTGATATGTGATAAGTTTCAAAATCTCATACAGTAATACAAAGTGTGGCTGTAGATGAAGATTCAGAGGTCTTGTCACGCTATATACATCAGCCTGTGCGTTTAAAAGAGGCTTTTTAGTGATATGTGATCAGTTTCAAAATCTCATACAGTAATACAAAGTGTGGCTGTAGATGAAGATTCAGAGGTCTTGTCACGCTATATACATCAGCCTGTGCATTTAAAAGAGGCTTTTTAGTGATATGTGATAAGTTTCAAAATCTCATACAGTAATACAAAGTGTGGCTGTAGATGAAGATTCAGAGGTTAGGTCAGGCTAGATACATCAGCCTGTGCGTTTAAAAGAGGCTTTTTAGTGATATGTGATAAGTTTCAAAATCTCATACAGTAATACAAAGTGTGGCTGTAGATGAAGATTCAGAGATCTGGCCTTGCTAGATACGTCAGCATGGGCGTTTGCAACATTTGAGCTTAACTTTAAGTAGGTAAAATTCAACTTAGGATCATCATTTGAACAAACTTGGCAGGCCCTACATCCCAAATACTACATACCAAATCCCAAAGTCATTGGCCTTCTGGTTCTGGAGAAGAAGACTTTTAACGGGATTAACCCTATATTGACATAGTGGCTATCTTGGACATGTGACCAGTACCGTTATCATAAAATTTCATTTTCCTGCCAAGAGAAGTCTTCATATCAAATGATTTCTGAGAAAATCTGTTTTAATATTTATTGGAAATCCAACCTGAGCGACCTCAAGGGAAAGGACAAAGGTCAAGCTTGGTCTTTGGGAATGATTTGTAGTCATTCACTCGTTGTCTCATTAGGTTAAATGTATCTAGCGGTTAAAAAATAAAATCCTCTTTAAATGCAATGCGAAGTAAATTTGACCTTGGCGTTAAGTAGGTCACGGTCAACCTAGGACCATAAAACTTGGTGGAGCAAGTTTCAAGGTCACCAGCCTTCTGGTTCCGGAGAATATTTGGAAGGGTTTTTACCATATATGCGCGTGGCTGCCATAATGGTCATGACGCTAGGATCATTTGAATACACTTTCGTTCGCCAATCCTAAGGAGCCTGAGAATGAAATTCGACTCCAATTGGCTCAGTGGTATACTCATAAATAACGGATGTATCCATGGTATGACCAAATAGACAAAATGTCAATTTAAAGCATAACCATAACATTGGGCCCAAAATACACGCAAATCCCCCCTTAAATGATTTGAAGACCAAAAACGGGGGTATCTTTCATGAAAATGCGTATTCAAGTGTGCAATTTTCTTTTAAGCTAAGAAGAACATTCAGTCTGTTACTTAAATCAAAAACCAGCTTCTGTGCGCTTGTTTTTGCTTGACAACCAGGTTTAATAAGTTCTACCGTACAGATGCCCAAATGGGTATTCCATGTATAAAATGTGTCCTGGAAGAATTGTGAAAAAACAAATTATTAAAACTCAATTCTTACTTAAGTCCTTGGATAGTTTAAGTACATATCGCCGATAACACTGTTCACAAAAACTTGCATTCGTGTATTTTGCATACAATTTAGTGTTACCTTGGAAATTGTAAACCCTAACATTTGATGTCCAAGTTGCTTCAAAAAGTAAATATCCAACTGAAATGCTTTATTTTCCAACAGAACATACTTTAATTATGTATGTACAAATTAATAGGTTTCAATAGTAAAAATTTATCTCTTTAAGAGAAAACGTTCGAGAACGATTCATAGCATTTCGTTTTAGACAGCCTTTTTAAACGCTTAAGGCTTGACTACTCATCTTCAGAGACTGTTTCTAACCAGTGACTAAAGTTAAAAGCTATTTTCATGGTGACTTTGTATTCCTGGATATCAGATAAATCTATGTAAATCAATTATTACTAAAAATAAAGAGAAATAAATGAGTAACGGCAATTTCAAATTTGTTCAAATAAATTTTCGTTGTTTGTCTTTTCATTCATTAGCAAATAGCAAGAGATGTATTTTTAGCAAGAATATATTATCTTTCTTGCTGAATTATTTAAGATATGAAAAGGTTTTTTTTATAATTTCAACTTTAAAATCAAATGTCCGAAATGCCATGTTATTTGTACTATAATATGAGTTTTAGCTATTTTTTTACAGATTTTAAGAATGTGACTTTTTGGACACATGCCCATAGTAAGGTACTACCTTTAATCATTAAACACAGTCTATATTTTACAAAGCATCTTAAAACACTCATCAAATGTATCCAAATGTTACCTAGCAACAAGGTTGGAGCCGCTGTGGTGTAGTGGATAAACCGCTTGCCTTGTAAACCAGACTCGCAGGTTCGATTCCTGGCTTCACCAGTATGTCGGATGAGACTTTAAGGCGTGGCCCCGTCTCCATATGATCTTAGCTGTTGACGGGACGTTAAACACAAACACAACAACCTAGCAACAGAAGAAGCATACAGAGCATTCAAATAGTCCACACTTGCCCAACTGCGTGTTTGCTAGGTAACCGTGACTAAATTGTACATGTTAATGTATTATGGCCATAGTTTATAATATGAGCCGTGACATGTGATTTCCAACAATGTGAAATTTTGACAAGTGTAGACTCAGACGAGCCTGTGCAGCCTCCCTCTAAGCTTAGAAACTCCAAATGATGTTCAGTCGGTAGCTTAACAGTCGTTGATTATTCAAGCGACTAGCAAAGGCCCTGATCAGACTGCGCGCATGCACAGGCTGGTCTGAGCCTTTGCTGGTCGCACAAACCACATGGTTTGAAATCTCATATCGCGGCTCACAAGTAACGTTGAGATCAATTAAACTAGAACGAAGTAAATGATAAACTATGTTCAGATACATGATATTATACTGTACAAAAAAGAAAGTTTACAAATTTCTGATCATAATTCAGGACTGTGTGTTTTATTGACTGAGCCTGAACCTTGAATGCAAGATCAATTAATTAAATATCCTCTTTTAACCCTAACTAGACTTATCGCAATAGGACGTTTTCCAGCAAAATCAGTACAAAGTTAGTTCTGCGCATGCGAAGAAGTAAATTTTCACCATGATTATCTTTGTTGTTTTGACACTAAGAAAGTCAAGTTTGAACATTAATTGGTAATTTTTACAGATTCTGGTTCAAAATTTAGAGTTTTTTTTAAATTAATCTTGTAGCAAATTATCTCCCTTTTGATTAAAAACATAGTGATGTTCAATGCATCATTTGAGGCGCGACATGAGATTTCCAACAATGTGGTATGTGCGACCAGGAAAGCCTCAGATCAGCCTGCGCATATGCGCAGTCTGATCAAAGTCTTTGCTAGTCGCTTGAATATTAGTTGACTTTTAAGCTACTGACCAAACATCATTCGGAGTTTCTAAGCTTAAAAGAACGCTGCACAGGCTCGTCTGAGTCTATACATGTCAAATTGTCACATTGTTGGAAATCACATGTCGCGGCTCAAATTTTCTTATTTACCCATGCATGAAATGTTGCCCTTTCTGTAATATTGCGTGGCTTGTCCCTACACTCTGTTGTTGGGGCGACAGTAGCTTGAAGATATTCGGTTTTCCTCCCGTTTTACTGAAACGAGTTGCCTATGCCATTCCTACTTTAAACTGAAATTCGCGTGAATATTGGAACTGGAAAGCATTTTCATTCAACTTGAATCGCACATTTAAAAGAGGTTGGAGTATAGAAAGTTTGGAAATACTTCCCTTTATGTGCCGTCATGAACAAATGGCAGCGACGTTTCATTGTATTTGTATTTTTTTTTTAAAAAAATTTAACTCTGCTGCTTCGAAAAGCATTGCATTTTAACCTTCAATCCGTGATTTTTGGAACGACCCCTCCAACGTTCAAAGTATCATGAGAATTGCCAAACGCGTCAAAAATAGTAAGTGAGTATGATCAGGTATTACCACAATCACAAACCGCAGACAATCCAATGACACTGCGAGGTAGAGCCACCCAACCATCACGCGACACCAGGAAAGCAACCAGCTCTCTCTTCCCCGTCAAGATGAATGCAATACTAGAATAGACATAAAGTAACATACCACAAAACAAACTTCAAACTTGAAGCACAAGTTCTATAACAAAATGACCAAATTTTAAAGTAGTGCGATGCATGATAGAGGCTTATATGTGCTTTCACATTTTGGCAGAAGCACATCGGATGTAAACTTTCTATTTTTGTCCAGTATAGTTAACTTTGCTTTCTAGTATCGTCTTCTCGTAACCTTAGCAAACAGATTGAACCAAGACAATACGTCTGGCCTGTTCTGGATCTAATCTGCTTGACACTCTGATTGTATTTCTTAAAGAATTTTCGAAAACGTTGAAACTAAAAAAAAAAACAAATCAGCAGACGACAAAAAGCATAAAAATTTTCCCAGGGCCAAAGAGTTATGTGTCATACTATTTGGGCCTGGTCGTGAAAAACCTGTCTTCGGGGTTTCCGACTAAGCGAGTTTCAAACCAGTCTCCTCAGCTACAGAGACTAGCTAGAAAATTCAAAATTTACCTGTAGCAAGTTTACATATGCTACTATTGTCCGATTTTATTAACCTGACACAGGTGCATAATTTCACGGTTAGTGCACACGATCTTTTTAACTTCCGTCGACTTTCGGTATTTACCGTAAGTTTTACAGGAATTTTGCAATTACTTACGCAGATAATGAAACGTTTTGTACCGTCCTACTGACTAGTCAAGTGGTTATGATACAGAGTTTACAACCAAAAGGTCGTGAGTTCGAGTCCACATGTGTGGGTTTTTTTTTCTTTTACCTTTATTCAATTCGTTTAATTTCATTTATTAAAGATGTATTATAGATTTACCACGACCTGTGAGGAATGAAATTTTGGATCATTCTATTTCAAAAGGTTGATGCGTAACGCGTAAAATGAGCCAGTCTGTCCAAAACATCTTCGTAGATTAATGGAAAACATAGCCAAAACATATGGTTAAAATGTTTTCACTATACAATTTGTTTGAACTTAAGTTCAGTGGGAGAACGTCTGAAGAAAAGTTTGCAGCAAGTCTTGGCACTAAGGCAAAACAGATTTCTTTAAAAATATCTGCGCTTTTTTTAAAAGATATGTCAAAAGCACAGAGATTCAACTTCACATATCGAGCGTACGGTAAACGTTCTCGGTGAGGGTCCTACAAAAATAACAACAACAACATGCAAGTATAAATAAACAAATAACTTTGAAGCGTGACTATTTTTACAAAATTGAAAATACGGATCTAGAAATAGGGGTTTCAGGCGTTTTATTGCGTATACTTTTCTATTTTGAAGCACGTAGATGTTTCAGACAGACTGGCTCAGTGTATGCGTTACGCATCAACCTTTTGAATATAATGCTCACAAATACATTACTCAGAGGTCGTGGTACATCTATGATAATGAAGTTAAACGAATCAA
Source organism: Loripinus fragilis (assembly GCA_964019695.1). NCBI lineage: Eukaryota > Metazoa > Mollusca > Bivalvia > Lucinida > Lucinidae > Loripinus > Loripinus fragilis. Next base: position 64,521,575 of record OZ026517.1, read on the forward strand.
ATGAGGAGGTAAAAATACAAAATAAAAATAAAAAAAAAAATTTACGTGGACTCGAACTCAGGACCGTTTGGTTGTAAACTCTGTACCAAAACCACTTGACTAGTCAGTAGTACAGTGCAAAACGTTTCATTATTTGCAGTTTTAGTTGCAAAATTCCTGTAAAACTTACGGTAAATACCGAAAGTCGACGGAAGGTAAAATATCTTGTGCACTAACCGTGAAATTATGCACCTGTGTCAGGTTAATAAAATCGGGCAATATCTAAATCGCGAATTACAAAGGCGCTGATCAGACTGCGCGGATGCGCAGGCTGGTCTGTGCCTGTATTGTTTGCAAACGCCCGAAGACCGGTTTTCTCGCGTCGAGGCCCATTTTTTCTTAACATGATGTTTTTGTATGAAGAGAATCCTGGATTGGCATGGAGCGCATGCTCAACACTTTTATCTATGCCCAATTTAGTTAAACTAGGAGTGTGATGAAATGCTTACAATAGAGCGATACAATCACGCAACTAGCCGGTTAGCAAAGAGGCAGTTCATGAACTTGAATTTGGAGATAAAGCTGTCTTGCAAATAGGGTAAAACTAATTTGCAGTAGAGTGACAGGAATTGTAATACTGATTGGCAGTTTGGGATGTTTAAAAGAGGTTAAGACAATGGACATGATACTTGGAAAATGTAAATTTCCAACTAGTTTTCTTCCTTATTTTCAGTAAAATATGTTGTGGTTACACATTGGAAATGCCTCTATGAGGCAATTCCAATGTGTAGTGCAACATTATGTCCTTTCCATAAATGAGAGTTTTCACCATGAAACAGGTTTTTTACAAATTTCTCAACTTAGTGTAATGAGCATGTAGAAATGAACAAGTTTTTTTTGTGTAGTTTGGAATGCACCTGGATGGCAATAATAGATAGCCAATGTTATATTATTGACAGCTTATCTTTAGATGTTTCATTCGAATGAAATGCTTACTTGGTGGTTGCCTGGTTGTAAGATGCTACTGCAATAAAATGGATGGCAGTATTTTCAAGTGACTCTGTTTTGTTCATTCTATAAAGACAAGTCCCTCTCTATAAAAAGTATTGGATGGCCCCTGCCAATGAGAAATTGTTACTCACTAGGAAAAATATTTTAGTCCTGTCCAGAAGGGTTTGATCAAAAAGCATACGATCATGAACAAATATACCACAATCAAACACAACAGAAGAACTCATAGCACCGCGAGGAAGAGTAAAATAACGATAACGGCAATATGACATTAACAACAAAAGTAAAGCAACCAGCTCTCATGATAGCAAAAATAGAAAACACACAAAGAAATGCAAAATAATACAAGGACCTAACACTAAACCCCAACAAACAATGGGAGCAACAAAATACAATGAATAAACAACAGTAGAACCATCGCCTTAAAACGAACAGTAAGCAAAACCACTGGGGATATTACTGGGCCTATCTTCATCCTAGATTCTGCTGTTGTAAAGCACTAATATCACAAGTATCACTTGCCGCATAATGGGTGTGCATGTAACAAGTTAAACTGTATTACTTTCTAAAGCATAAATTTGTTTTTAAATAGCTTATCCTTTGGAAGCATTGGAAGCAAAGAAAACACCAAAAAGACCAAACAAATGTAGAGCGTACAAATGTTCTTGACCAGACTAGCTAACGAATCTGCTGATCAGAATGGGAACTTGGACAGGCAAGCATGCGCATTTGTTGTTTGCATATCTTCTAGAACAAAATCGGGATTCCTCAAAATGACACCAATCGATGACATGGACTGAACTATCTCTGTTCTTTTTAAAGCAATTTTATTAGCCAATTCACTTGGTTTGAAACTGTGGGCCTCGACGCGAGAAAACCTGTCTTCGGAGGTTTGCGAACAACACAGGCGCAGACCAGCCTGCGCATTCACGCAGTCTGATCAGCGCCTTTATTTTTCGCTTTTTTGGAAAGTATCATATATAAACTAAATACAGTTGAAACTATAATTTTCTAGCTAGTCTCTGTAGCTGAGGAGACTGGTTTGCAACTCGCTTTGGCGGAACTCCCGAAGACAGGTTTTCTCGCGACGAGGCTCGTATGTTGAGGAGATAGATGATAACTAACTCAAAACAATTTAATCTTCAAACATTTATTATATCTTTTCCATAGATAAAAGGTGCATAGATAAAATGATAAAGTACAGTGTGGTGCATTGTAAACTAAGGTATAAGCTTGAACGTCACACTGATAGCTCTCTAGAAAACTTGCCATGTATTGCCAATCACATAACTCTCTCTCCCTCTTTCTTTCTCTCTCTCTCTCACTGTCTCTCTCTCTCTCTCTCTCTGCTTCTGGAGCACTTATGTGTAACCCCGTTAGTCGAAGCTTAACTGTATAATGGTATCAAATGCGTATACAGTGGAGTCCGGACTAAAGTTTACCAAGGTAAAAAAATACTATTATTCATCAGTGCTCAACAGGTGCACGTGTGTGTAAACTGTACTTTTGATACCATAAATACAGTAAAGCCTGGACAGTGACTGTCCAGACTTAACTGTATTTGTGGTATCAAATGTGTATACAGTAGTCAATACTTAAGTTTACCCAAGGTAAACAACTTACTTTTATTCCTCAGTGCTCAACAGGCGCACTTATGTGTGAACTGTAGTCCAGGCTTAACTGTATTTGTGGTATCAAACGTATATACAATGGAGTCAAGAATAAAGATTACCAAATTTTAACATGAACTGTAGTCCAGGCTTTACTGTATTTGTGGTACCAATGTGTATACAGTGGAGTCAGGAATAAAGTTTACTTAAAGTAAACAACTTACTATTATTCCTCATTGCTCAACAGGCGCACTTATGTGTAAACTGTGGTCCAGGCTTTACTGTATTTATATTTGATAATCAAACATATAGGTGACATTGTGAGAAAGCCTTTTTTTACTGTTGGTGCAGTCTGATCAGCAACCCTTTCTAAAAAATAAAATAGCCTAGATTGTAATATTCAAAAGTTCAAGCTCATAGCTGGTACAGTGATATGTCATACGTATCTATGTCATATTCTTTTTCAAAAAATATTCTCAGCTCTCGTGTTGTTTTCACTTTGAGGGAAAAAATATACTTAACCGCCAGTTTTTTCAATATAGCTCATTTATTATTAAACTATTTGAAATGATATTTGACCCATTATATTTGGGCACATGTATCCGTCGATTGAACATAACAAAGTTTTATTCCATAAAAATGATCATTTATGCGTAACGATAGGGTACTTATACCGGTTTTGCACGTGGCACGCGATGCTAAATGTTTTTCGTCCTGCGTATACTCGTATTTTCATCGACAGCTATCCGACTACTTCATTTTATCACAAAAATGCCAACTTTTGGGTTGTATGAGTATAAACTGGAGGAGTCGGGCTGTGGGTTCAATCAAAAATGGGGCCTCGCTGAGACTGGTTCATAATTTATCATAAAGTTTGACATGTCTTGATAGAGCCGAAAGTTTACACCACAGCCTGTTGGTCATTTTTCATTTTTGCATTCGTATGATGAGAAAATCGACAAAAACTGAGTATTACGCACGTCATAAAATGTCCTGTATAGTCCACCATACTTTGGTGCGGTGATGCACAAATGCTGCATTGGAACGTCGGAAGTGTCAAGATTGATGTGCAGTACGCGGCTAATGGGTGACGGATGTTTCAATAATATTGTAGACAATAAACATTTCATCACCATAAACACATTTCTGTATTCTTTTAAGCCATATGCGCTTCCATAGGAGCGCTGAATTGCATGAGAATTGCTACTTTGTTACAAAATAAACACGATAGTGTTCAATAATGTCCATTTACAGCAGCAGAAAGTTTCAATAATATTGTGAACAAAATCATGTCACCTCCATCAAGCATTCTTGTGTTGTTTTATGTCACATGGGCTTCCATAGGAACATTATGGATTACCTGAAAATTGCTACTTAATAAAAGCGAAACCCAAAAATGACCAATAATGTCCTTTTTTTAACACCATAAAGTTGGGGTTTTCAACTTTAGGTCCCTGGAACACTCGGTTTTAAGCGATGAGTTCAAATTCTAGCGTTTGTGTGAAATTGAAATGCGATGGTGGCTTTATACAGTCTATCAATTGAGCATGTTGTTTTCAATTTATGAGCATGAAATTTTGACAGGTTCTGTTTAATTGATTTTTCCATATTGAGCGTACATTTTAGCCATGTATGTATCATAAATGTTAAGATCTACGAGAAAATATCGAGTGGCGTTTTTGTAGTTTCGCTCAGTATATTTTAGAATAGATTTAAAAGTAAATAGTTTGAAAGCTTATTCATTGGCACATTTGACATGTAATGTTTCGATCTTGTTCTTTGCAGGTTTCAAAACGTTGTTAACTAAATACTTTAGGCATAAGTTTTGATGACATTGCCAATAACGCTTACAAAAATATAGCTTTTAAACAATTATTAACAATTCCAAACAGCTGTGTTCGTTTAATTTAATGACTGGCCACTAAAAGGGATTAAGTTGTTTGCAAAACTTTATTTACCACTGTTTTATGCAAGTTTTTTCTTAAAACTAATTTTTGTCGTTTGTGTAACATAAAAAGTCACCCGGATACATACTAAAGTCTGTGAAAGTTTCCAGTGAGCTGGCATCGAGGTTATAAAACTTGAGTACAGTCTCAAGCTCAAAATAAAGTACAATGATTGGCTGCTTGAGGACATGTGTCCGCAAGCAGCCAATCATTGCGCTTTATTTTAAGTTTTAGAATGAACTCAAGTTTTATAGCCTCGAGCCAGGTCTCCAAGAAAAGGTACAAGACAGCATGTGTGACAATCGGAGACTCAGAGCAGCCCGCTCATTTGGGCAGTCAGATCAGAGCTTGATGGACGTTATTTGAGTTATCAAGGGTTGAACTTTCTCAGGTTAAAAGCTGAGACTCTCAGCAGAATGGTTTGAATATTTGCTATACACACTTTTATTTGTACTTTTTGCTAGCTAAAATTTTGTCATAATTATGACAAGTCACTGTAGATAGGTTTGAGTGTTACCTAGGCGTAATATGTGGGTACAAGGTATCTCGTAGCTTGCATCAAAATCTTTATGTGTAGGAGAAACTACGAATATCTGGCCATTCCTGAAATATAATGTATTACGAGGCCCCAAAGGGGCCAAGTAATCATTATATTTCAGGAATGGCCAGATATGAGGAGTTTCTGCTACTTAAAATACACCTTTAACAAGACGTTGTATTATAGCACTAAGAATTCAAAAAAACGAATGAAACATTCCTGTCATTGGATCTTTTTTTTTTCAACAAAACCTAATTTCCCCCGCGGGCCGCTCATTAAAGGAAACAGTGTTTACATTAAAGCGAAACATGCGTGGATTTCGTGGTGTAAAACCACATGTACATTAATAGCTGTGGTAAACATCTGCATGTTTAAAGCATGCATTTTTCCCGCACTATTTTGCCCTCTACGTTTGGCATTTATTCATTTTTGTAGTGCCTTTCACACTGTTCGGAATATGATTCGATGCGCCCAGGATAATTTACCAAAACGTTTTCGATGTACCTGTAGAATTTTATAGAGTATAGAAACTGAAAACGGCCAATCTTTTGGGGACTGTGGCAAAGAGAAAACGATTGAAGTTTAAAGGTGTGTATGTCATTAGTGGCTCAGTTGGTAGAGTGTTAGAATTGAGATCAAAGGGTCGCTGGTTCGAGACTAAAAAGGAATCATCTTTTTATTCTTTTCTTATCAGTACTTTATCAACCAAGGGAGACAGGGAAGCCTCCCGACATGACTGATAAATTGTTGTATATGACGTAAGGCATAAGTGTAAACTGATAAACACGAGCAAAAGTGATTATGCACGGTCGTATGTAACCAAGACCATACCTCCAAGCATTATTCTGCTGTGTCTACACTAGGGAATAAACGGTGTCTCATAGTTCGTCAACACATGTGATTTCCAACAATGTGACACTCAGGCGAGTTTATGGAGCCTCTTCTTAAGCTTAGACACTCCAATTCAATTCTTTATTCACTCTAGGTCAACATAGTTAACAACAAGAGGTATAATATAGATAATTGCATGCATGAAAATACATCATGGCGGTCATATTGTTCAGTTATTAGATTCCATATATATAATGTCTAACCATAAATCCCTGTTATCTGGTGGAGCACAACAGATTCTCTTTACTTTACATAGCTAATTTTCATTGCCATGCATATATATGATTCAAGACTGATCCAGCGCACACCGCTCTGGACCTTCTATGACTAGACCTTGGATGTGATGTCAGGCCTGGAATGGTTCAGCGCCTTGGCGCCAAACTAAACCCGGCCCGACCTACATCAGTATTTGAATTAAGCAAGTTTGTCAGCGTTATAAATATTATATGTATTATATTAGGGTAGAGGCAGTTGGTTTCTCTGGCAGGAACCTCCCGCCACTACCCCCAGCCATGAACACAATGAACTTCCGTTTTAGTCATGCAACTTATGAAAAGGCTCCTACTTCGCAATGGCGTCAATGTGGAGCTTTGCGCCACATTGGCGTCAGGGCAAGGTAGTGCATTAAGCAGCATGGTAATTCAGTTTTGATTTCAAATGTGTGAAATTTGAGAAATGTTTTGTTTGTTACCCCAATACAATACAATACAAATCTCTTTTTTACACTCAGGTCATACAAACTCCAAATGGTGTTCAGTCAGTAGATTAACAATCATTGAATACTCAAGCGACCAGTAAAGGCTCTGATCAGACTGCGCGTATGCGCAGGCTGCGTTGAGGCTTTGCTGGTCGCACATACCACATTGTTGGAAATCTCTTGCACTGGCTCACATGTAACCCCCTGATAATCATCTTTCGGTGAAACGGTTGATAGAAACACGGTCCGTCTTTAAATGGGTGTGATTATCGCATCGTTTTGTTGAGAGTATCCCCTCTCTTCCGCCCCCTCCCCACTCCCCCAAGAAAAAAAACACTAATACATGTACATGTACCTGGCTGCGCACTTATTCGTTAACGTCAATATTCGCCTAATACCAGGCGGAGTTAAAACTAAAACTATTAACATTTTCGAACTAACATACTGAACAAAACTAATGATATTGAGGTATGCTCATAAATACAAAGTTGCCATGCTTGGTAATGTTGCTTGCTTTTTTACCTGCTGTTTTTCTCTTCAAAAAATACAATCAGAGTTTCAAACAGTTTGGACAGTAGTCTCCCTTCGGTGTGCGAAACTATTCCATCCATGGGAGGGATTTTGTTTGTTTGATTTGATTCTTTACGTCCCATCAACTATCTTTCAGTTATAAAGGGACGGGTCTACCTTGGTTGAACCAGTACTAAGCTAGGATTAATGTCCTTACTCAAGGACAGAACGCAGTGACGCCGATGAGGCTCGAACCCGCGGCCCCTCGGTCTCGAGTCAAGCACTCTACCACTGAGCCACTGCGCTCCCTGTCCATGGAAGGTAGCCGGGCCTGAACTAAAATGTTTGCAAAGATTATTGGTAGAAAAGACATTGGCAATCGAAGATAAAATCCTCCATTTTATGGCATTAGATATTATTTCACTCATTTTAAGCAGAGTTTGTCTGGCATCTATTTGTCAATTACTTTTCTTTACTATATTTGTATAAAATATAAGTGTAATTGAGAATAACAATAGCAGGTAGAAATGTTTTACATAGAGCTCAAGCGATTTATTGACCTCACTTTGTTTTAGTCGGTTTACACTGAATTGATTGAAGCTCAACTGCCACCTCTTTTTGTGTAAACTTACACGTATTTTTGACAGTGTAAACCTTTAGGCCCAAATACTTCTACCACAACCTCTAAGTAATGGTCCTCGATTCATTAAATGTTTTTACTGTTAGTCTCATGTGCGTATCCAGAGGAGACTGGACCCCCCCCCCCGAAAAATCACAAAATATAGGGTTTCTTAGCATTACTGGTCTGGATCCCCTGAAAAAAAAGCACAAAACTACCAAGCCAGCATTCAATGTTGGGCCATCATCGTCACGCCAGCGAAACGCCGTTTAAATGGCGTTTTGCTGGCGGGCTTAAGATGACCCGTTAATAGTGGTATTTTGACCATCTCTCCCCTCATCAATTGAAAAAAATGAAAAAGAAGAAAAAAGTCAAATTTGGACCCCCTCTGACAAAACCTCTTGGATCTGCGATGAGTATCACGGCTCAAAGCGTTTAGTGGAAGTACATTGTATACTAAAATTGCAACTGTTGACATTTTCAAATTCTATAATGCTAAACATATGTTGTAAATGTCTTCTGGCAGACGATCCTTATTTACCCGATAAAAAGAAGGAAGAGGCCACTTACATTTTTGAATCTAAATAGATTATCCTTTACATATTAGTAAAATAGTATGGAATAATCCACTTTGTATTTTAAGGGGTTGTCGGTCAAAATGTCCATGAAAATAATGCTGTATGTTAGATTTTTTTTAAAAAAAATCAACAGTGCAGACCCTGATGAAATGCCTCCTTTCATAGGTTTCGTCTGGCTCTTCATAGTTTGCCAAAGTACATGTGAATCGGCATCCAGAATTAAAAAATATGAAAAGATTAAGTGTGATCTTTGCTTTCAGAAGTTAAACCCTTTAAGCGCCAATCACAACAAAAGACGTCTTCTTTTCTCATCTGTTAAAATATTTAAAAAGGCTTCGAGTTTGACACGAAACAGTGTGGACCCAGATCAAATTACTCGTGCAGTCTGATCTGGGCCTTGTCTGTTTGAATCTTTACTCACTTTGTCAGTACTATCATAGGCAATTATTTTGTGGCAGTTGCCATCAGCAGACGGCATTTTAAAATGCATTTTTTTGGCATTGCGAAAAAGACAGTTACTGTATTACTTTGGAAAGTAGCAAAAATAAAAGAACTACACGAGTTATGTCCCCTGCGGCATAAAAAAAACGAACGTCCATTTGCGCGCATATGTGCGTTTTTAAACTCAATTTTAGAAAATTGCATTCGCGTACAGGCAGCAGAAAGTGTACATTATTTTTGAGTAAAAACGATCATGCTTTCTACACAAAATTAATGTACACTTAAATGTCCATTTCTGAAAAATAATGTACACTTTCTACAATGGAGTGACGTCACAGGTGTATTTTAAATTCATATGAGAAACTATATACATAGAAGGCTCCATATAAATGTCACAAATGCATGAATATATATCTCAAAAAAGAATAGACCACAATAGAGGATGTATAAAAAAGAAAGAAAAATCGAGGAATGTTAATTAATTATGTAACTTAATTAACATTCCTCATTTTTTCTTACTTTTTTTTATATATATTATATAAAAAAGGCTGTATAATAGGTAAAGCACTCGCTCTTATGAGTGTGTATGAAATGTAAATTATGAGGTTTGATAATCAATTTAAAACATGGGCGGGTCCAGAAAAAGTCCATCAGTGGGGGGTTCCTGACGTGATTTATTTTCAAATAGGGCCATACAGATCTCCCCTCCCCATCATAGAAGCAATTTAACCCGGGTCCAATTGCTTCTTAAGGGGGATCCTTAACTGTATTTCTAAGGAAACCTATAGCCACGTGTGTGTTTTTTCAGGTGGGAATGGTCAGGACCCCAGCTCCCCTCCTCTAGATCCGCACATGTACAATATACAGTAAAGTCAGAACTAAAGTTTACACATTAATGCACCTGTTCAGCACTGGAGGTGCACAGCACTGCAGAAAACCCAAAAACTTTGAAGCATGCATGTATTTACAATATTGATATGTTGGTTTCAGGCATTAATTTATATTTACAATAACAGCTTTGGTAAATACAGATGCTCCAGCCCGACTGACTGATTTACACATTCTGGATCAATCTTTTGAAATAGAAAGACACAAAGGTAATTAACTAGAGGTCGTGGTACATCTATCCTTAACAATAATAATAAAATCTAATGCACCGCTTTTTTAGCGCAATGGCCGAATGGATAACATAAAAAAAAATGTGACAACAGTATAGCCTAGGTTATACTGTCGGAAATAGTTTGATGTCATTAATTGTCACATTTCGTTGGAAGATATGCGGCTTGCAACCCTCCAATTGGATACAAAACTGCAGATTTGCATTAAGATGGGTATAAACTTATTCATTATTTTCATTTGAGGAGGTATATCGTCAAATATACGGTCGGATATCGCATTTTATGGCTCCCCACATGTGTCACCATTAACCCTTAATGCGCCAATCGCATCAACAGTCGTCTGCTATTCTCGTCTGCTTAAATGTTTAAGAAGCCTCTTTAGCAAACAGTCTGGACCCAGATCAGACTGCTCCTATAGGAGCAGTCTGTTCGGGGTCCACGCTGTTGTCTTCTATACACAATTCATCAGTAATGCTAAGCAATTATTTGCAACAGACGACTTCAGCAGACGACATTTTCAGACGCATTTTTTCGTGTGGCTTTAAGGGTTAAACTAAGTTTCCAACCATACACCCAACAATATACCTTATCAAATAACTATTTGATTACAGTTACCCCTAGTTTTGTATCTTTAATACACACCTTTAGCAAATGAAGTGGGTGTCAACTTTAGTTCCGACCCCGCTGTATATTTCAATGAAACTATGAGCCTCACCAAACGATAATGACACTTTCTATCCTTTATGAAGTTGTTCTTTCAACTGGGCCTCGTCGCGAGAACACCTGTCTTCGGAGGTTTGCAAACACCACAGGCGCAGACAAGCCTGCGCATCCGCGCAGTCTGATCAGCACCTTCGTTATTTGCTGATTAGAAAATATCATATCTAAACTTGCTAAAAACGAAATTTCAATTTTCTAGCTAGTCTTTGTAGCCGAAGAGACTGGTTTGAGTTTTGTTTTGTTGGAAACCCAGAAGAAATTTTCTCACCTCGAGGCCCAACTAGCATGTACAGCATTCCACAAAGTATATGGGCCTTGTCGCGAGAAAACCTGTCTTCGGTGTGTCCGACAAAGCGAGTTTCAAACCAGTCTCCTCAGCTACAGAGACTAGCTAGAAAATTAAAATTTCACCTGTATCGTATCAAGTTAACATAAAATACTTTCTAAAAGCCTAATAACAAAGAGACTGACCAGACTGCGTGGATGGGCAGGCTGGTCTGCGCCTGTGTTGTTTGCAAACCCCCGAAGACAGGTTTTCTCGCGTCGAGACCCATTTATATCTAGCGTTTGTTCTATCACCTAACATACACTTCATTCCACTGTGGACACGCCTACCAAACGATCCAATGCTCAACATTTGGTTGATTATGAAATACAGCTGCTCTATGAAGAGATTTAAAATTCAGGGAATGCCATGTAATAGCCTACGGATTCCTACGTTTGTGGTATGAATACAAGCTCAGAAAGTATTCTCATCAGGTCATATTTACTTTTTGTGCGATAAAAATGTTCCTGTTGAATTCTGGTACATCTGTTTTACGCAAAAATAAATCTGACAAAATACTTTGTCTGCGCAGGCGCGATACTAAAGGATGGACCTGTCAGACTAAAAATCAGACGGCAATGCTCAATGGCATAAGTCAGTAAGCGATAGTATGCCACCTATTGTTAGATATTGGACAAAACAAGATAATTTTCTGACCTCAAATTTAGACTACAACCGTAGGAATGCATAAGCTGTTGCATGTCATTCCCCGATTTTTTATACTTCTTCAGTTGTTTTTTTAATATTCAACCAGATGTTGAGCATTGGATCATTTGGTACGCGTGGTGGACAGATGTCAGAGATTACGTCAGCTCCATTATCTAGTTAACCATTTGCATGTTGGGTATTTTTACAATCTGTTGTCATCTGGTAAATTAAATTTTAAAAAAAACTTTTTTGAAAAAATCTATATATATATTTCCAGAACACTAACAGAGTGTCAAACGATTAGGATCCATATCATGACGGATGTTCAGTAGGTCCTGATCTGCAACTACACTGCAAAAGTTATCAGTAGACGACGTTCTGTCAGTCCTGATACGGGTCTAAAGTGTTTGCAAAGGTTATTACATGTAGCAGGCGGCAAATATCGCTGCTAGCCTGTAAACAGTTAAATGTGTGGATTGCGTCATTTGAATGGAAAGTGACATTATTTTGTTTGCTAGCTCTAAAGGCAATGTTTGGACACATACACTGAAACATATACGCACGTATGCACACAAGCACACACACACAAACAAAGATATATCAAACTTAGGTATCAATAATAATCAGTTGCATTGTAGGCCATAATCAAAATCACATAATACATACAATGTCAGCTGTTTACATATAAACATGTGTTTCATCACAAAAAATAAATCACTGTGATAGCTTAAAATGATATGAAACAATAATACAGAGTAATTTATAACCATGCATTCAGCAAACCACATATATACGCCCAGCAAAGACTCACATCAGACTGGTATCGCATAAGCTATGCGTATCTGATACTCTCCGCACAGTAAGAGGCAGTGGAAAAAACTTATTTTTGGCAAATGATGTTTCAAACCAGCATACTTTAGTCATGAAAAGGGCTCAGTAGAATATGTGCACTTTATCATAAAATGCAAAGTTCAGTACAGCATGTGTAAAACGGCCACTCATAAAAAGACAAAACGATCTTAATAACGATTGGTAGCTTTATGACAATCAATAGTACTGCAGAATGCTCCTCTTGGAGCATTTTGCAATACCTTTGACCCGCATTAAGCGCTTATTGGTCTTGAAACCCATTTTTTGTATTTTTTGAGAGTGAGCGTTTTACTATATACTGTATAAACACTTGGAAAGATAAACTGTACAGAAAAAATCTTACTTGAAAGTTCTTTGCATATATACTAGTCAAAACAACTTTTCCCTGGCAAAACTCGTTTTTCGCAGTAAATCAAAGCCTATATAGGATTTTTTCCAGGTTCTCACAGATTCCATTTGCCAAATACACCCTTCATTCATATGTTTAACATGTCTACATTTTGTTGATATAGTATTGGATTGATGATAGGCATGAATGCACTATCTATGCGTATACAAACGCCATTAAGAATTAAAGGGGAATAACTAGAATTAACCGCTAGTCATTATTTCTGTTAAAGTAGTTGTCATGTGAATATGAATATGTTTGCAAGATCTAATTAAATTCCTTCAGTGACTCTTCAAGATATTAAGGAAACAAAACGTAACAGACGGATATGGACGACCCATACACAGAAAGGACATTGTTATACACTGCTCAATATTGACAATTTAATTGGTCATCCAAAATGCAAGAGTCATTTCTAGGCAAATAAAATTTGGTTCTTGTCTGCAAAAATGCTAAAAGGTGTCTATTAGGTAAAGGGTTTAAATCCACTCCAGCTTATGTCTTTCTTTATGCATGCATGATAAGCTGTCTTTGGGGGTGTCTTTGGGGGTATGCGAACAACACAGGCGCAGACCAGCCTGGGCATCCGCGCAGTCTGATCAGCGCCTTTGTTATTCGCTTTTTGCAAGGTTCCATATGTAATCTTGCTACAGGTGAAATTTCAATTTTCTAGCTAGTCTCTGTACATGAGGAGACTGGTTTGAAACTCGCTTTGTCGGAAACACCGAAGTCAGGTTTTCTCGTTATGAGGCCCAGCTATCTAATGGGGCTTGAGACCGAAATTTTAGTCTTAGCCTTCATTGATCTCCCTGTTTTATATATATATGAGCAGTAAAGGCTTTTACAAGACTGCACAGATGTACAGGCTTATCTGAACCTTGGCCGTTTGCCTGTGTGATAAGTACCAAAATCTCACACACTGGCTCAAGGTTTCTTCTGACCCATAGGCTAAGATAAATGGATATTTTAGCATCAAGTATTTTCTTTTCTAGTAATTAAAAATAGTAATTGAGTATGATCAGGAAATACCACAATCACAAACCGCAGACAACCCCATGGCACCGCGAGGAAGAGCCGCTAAACCTTTTATCTAATAGAAACACATTTTAACACTTTCGCAAACAAAGCAGAACCAGATCAGGAAGCTTTTTTAAAGGCAATTTCGGGTATTGTTCACGCGCATCATTCCCCCGGCGGGAAAAGGGGAAAGTTGTCTGGGTCCCGTCTTTCGACCATTTGCAAATTCGCATCAATTCAATTTTTTACATCAGATGGATATTTCCGTATTTTTGGACAAAATAAAGTAACTTAAATGTGTTTGAAATATATACTGAGGGAAAAAAAGTTTAGCAATTAGTTTAAATGGATTTTCCGATTGGTGATCTTTTGAGCATTAGATCGTTTTTATTAGCAGGTGTGCACCCATGCCAGTTGTTTGAAAATGATCTAATGGCTACCTACAAGAGGTGTTAAGAAACAAATTTCACTTTTATAGCGAGGATTTGATCTGCTGAGCATTTTAATTTCAAACGCTATTTAATTGAAAGGGAGGTAATTTGAAAATTTTCGATTTTCAACTAAAAACTGTACGAACAGAGTAAACAGAACAGTCAGTTTTAATCCGGTTTTCATTATTTTGCTTTTAGATCTAAACATTTGATGGAAAAATCAAAGTTTTAGCAGAAAACTATTCGCGCTTTTGCCAGATAAGCTGTTTTAGCAAAGGGGCCTAAAATCGGATTTTACATAAAGTGAAATGTTGATCGATTACTGTTATCGTACTCGTAAACGTTTGTCAACAAATATTTTTGATATTATGAAATTAAAAATCCTATTCCATCTGAACTGTGATTCTCCAAAGTATATTGCTAAACTTATTTCCCTCAGTATATATTGACCCGGTATTATAAATGATCGTCTCAGTACCAAATACTGATAAATAGATCTGGCGAAATCAAACAATATACAAAGTAATCAAGTTTATACAATGTATGCGAATACGAATATGGCCGGTACTAGGATTGTGCGTTCAATTTGGGCGGCGCACGATCTGACCTCGTAGCCTAGCGGTTATCGCGTTGGACTATTGAACCAGCAGTCCAGGGTCGATTCCTGGGTGGGCACCTATTAGACATTATTTTCTTCTTCTTTTTACAGGTTTGCAATAATGAATTACTTCCTATACATGTAAAATAAATTGATATAAATGACAAAAGTTCACTCCATAACCTTTTATATTGATTTATTCTCAAAATATGTGGGGGTAGGGGTAAATTTTGCTCTCCTGAAAGCTAGTTTGGTGACCCCCATATTTTATCCTTATTTCTAAACGATTATATAAAAGTCTATGAAATAAGAACAAAACTTTGAGATTGTTACTGCCAGAGTTTTTAATATACAATGCAATCTAAAAATCGTGTTCCTATTTTAGTGGAATTACCAAAATGTATAATTCAGTATAGAAAACAAATAAATTCTCACTTTTCCTAAAAAAAAAACTTGATGTTGTGAGTAATAATTAAAATAAAAATAAAGAAGCTGGATGGCACTTACAACTATTTAAACTTAATATTAAGGACATGTTTTTTTTCAGAAAATTTGTATAATGCTGAAAACTTGAGATTATGTAAAAACAAGCGTGGTGACATATCCTTTTTATTTCCTTAATTGACAGTCCATACATAAACAGGTTGTATGCAAAGAACTAAAAAGATTTTAATGTGGGAAGTATTACCCGCAATTGCCCTTAAGAGCTTCCTGATCAGGGTCTTGAAGCATTACTCTGTTCTGTGTACAAACAGGGACGTTTATGTTATTCATAGTAAGAGGAGTCTAGCATGAATATTTATGAAGGAAATGGTTAAAGAAGTTTTGGGTGTTCAAATCTTTTGAGTAACCATAACATACATTTGGCTGTGAATAATAAAAAATAACTCTAATTTCACTCTTAACTGAAACTTAGACTTATTCATGCATGTTTCCATCTGTTTGACTATTTGTCTGTTCTTCCCCTCAATAGTATGTAAGTAAGTAAAGACTTTATTTAAAGAGGGTTTCAACATTTAGCAATACATACAAGCACAATGTAACAGCTAATCTATCATTAGACCCCCTATAATGGCATATTCATTATACATATGTACATAAAATATACATGTTTTTATACAAAAATACATAGATTACAAGTATCAATTATCACAAGTTATTACAAAATATATAAGTAAACAGTTTGAATACCACTATATTATGAATGATCCTAAGGGTTTCATATCGAAACGTTAGCAAATGAGCAAATAAGTGTGGACACAGTCTGGTTGCTACATATGGTCAAACTGATCAGGTTCACACTATTTGTCTGCTGGTCTGCATCCTTGAATCCATAAGATTTATGGTGTCCGTGAATTATAGAATTTTAATTTGGCATGTTAATCTTAGGATCTATCTGTAGTTTCTGTAAATCTGAGTGTTTGTGGAATGAATGGGGAAAACATAAGAATATTATGCACTCCAGTCCTCTATAAGTTAACAAATGCAAGAAATTTTATATAGATATTACATATCAATTATACATGGATGGAAGTTCATACTTTCCAAAATCTTGAACTTTAAAAATTCAAATCTTAAAACTTGCAGAATGTCCTCAATATAATCACAATTTCAAGTTTAAACATTGATTGTCTTTAGATAAACTGAAAATAAATCAGAAAAGCCATCATAATCAACTGAATTCAGTATCTTGAGGCTGACTTTCCATAGAAAGTCAGCCTAAAATCCTGAATTTAGGAATAATTCTTAAAACATTAACCTATGATTGTATTCACCCAATCCACCCCAAAACACCAATAACTGCAGACAAGTTGAAAGACTTAATTGCAGACAAGTCGGAAGGACTTAATTGAAATTCAACCCTTTATGCACTAATGGGTTCTTTCATCAGATTTGATACAAATATGAATATTTCTGGGGTTACAGGCTATACTTTAAAAAACATCTCCAAACAGTGCAGACCCTGATGAGATGCAGTATTATGCTGCACTTCATCTGGGACTTCACTGCTTGTTTGTTGCTTTGTTTTTGTTTGATTTGATTTGATTCTTTACGTCCCATCAACAATCTTTCAGTTAAACAGGGACGGGTCTTCCTGGGTTGAACCAGTACTAAGCTAAGATAAATGTGTCTTGCTCAAGGACCACAACGCAGTGACCCCGTTCATTGCTTGTAAAAGTAAGCATTTAGAGTTACCAGTAAAAATACAAAGGGTTAAAGTACAAGCATAATATCATAAATTTAAATGTTAGTTGGTACTGTTCAAAATCCACTTAATACATCTGCTGCGGAAATCGTCTGGAATCTCTGCATTTTATCAATCAACAGTGCCTTGGATAGGATAAGGCAATAATAAGTTTTGCGGCATCCCAATCGTACACTAACCCCTACCAACCCAAAACTGTATTTTCTCGGAATTAGGGAATGCTTTTATGCACCTTTGAAGAGGTCTTATATAATTGGACCTCGACGCGAGAAAACCTGTCTTCGAGGTAGATGCAAACAACAAAAGCGCAGACCAGCCTGCGCATCAGAGCAGTCTGATCAGAGCCTTTGTATTTTGCTTTTCGGAAAGTATTTTATCTAGACTTGCTACTAGCGAATTTTCAAGTTTCTAGCTAGTCTCAGTAGCTGAGCAGGCTGGTTTGAATCTCACTTTTTTCTGAAACCCCGAAGACAGGTTTTCTCTCGTTGAGGCCCAATTATTATAATGTCAGGTTTGTCTGTTCTGTTTGTCTTCTGATCATACAGTGTGTAGTTATATTTGAGAGGTTTCTGATAAGGTAAGGCTCAAACCAGCCTGCTCAGCTATATATACTTGCTAGAATATTGAAATATCGATTGTAGTAAGGGTAGTTTTCAGACTTTACTGAGAGTCAATAACAAAGACGCTGATCAGACTGCGCGGGACAACCTTTGAGAGGTGTCTAAAAAGGAAGGCTCAAACCAGCCTGCTCAGCTATATAGGCTAGTTAGAATATTGAAATATCGATTGTAGTAAGGGTAGTTGTCATACTTTACTGAGAGTCAATAACAAAAACGCTGATCAGACTGCGCGGGAATACCTTTCAGAGGTGTCTAAAAAGTAAGGCTCAAACCAGTCTACTCAGCTATATAGACTAGTTAGAATATTGAAATATTGATTGTAGTAAGGGTAATTGTCAGACTTTACTGAGAGTCAATAACAAAAACGCTGATCAGACTGTGCGGGACAACCATTGAGAGGTGTCTAAAAAGTTAGGCTCAGCTATAGAATATCAAACTTATGACCGTAGTTAGGGTAGTGATCATACTTTACTGAGAGTAAATTACAAAATGGCTGACCAGACTGTGCACAGTTACCTTGGCAAGGTGTCTGATAAGATAAGTAAGAAAGTCTGACAACTACACTAACTACGGTCAAAAGTATAATTTTATATAGCTGAGCAGTAGTTAGGGTAGTGAGCATACTTTACGGAGAGTGAATAACAAAAGGGCTGATCAGACTACGCATAGTTACCTTGGCAAGGTGTCTGATAAGATAAGTAAGAAAGAGGGCAAAGATCAGGAATCTATACAATCAAGCACCACACCTGACCAAGGATACCTCATACCAATCTGCTCAGCTATATAACATTAAACGTTTGACCGTAGTTTGGGTAATGATCATACTTTACTGAGAGTGAATAACAAAAGGGCTGATCAGACTGTGCATAGTTACCAATAAGAAAGAGGGCAAAGATCATTAATCCGTACAATCAAGCACCACACCTGACCCAGGATACCTCATACCAGTCTGTTCAGCTATATAGACTAGCTAGAATGTAATCGGAACTGCCTCGGCCAATTCCGCGAAATTCCCAGGAATCAGATCACGGGTGTACATCTAGGATCTACTTTGCAGCAAAACAAATGGCTTAAATGAAGTTTATGTTGTTGTTTTTTTTTCAATAAAATATCGCTATAGCGATATTAGCGATATCTTTAATTGCAAAAAAACATAAACATCATTCATTCTTCGGATAATCAGAGTAATCAATTTTAATAGAGCTGAGCCCACATGCTACAGAACTAATTTTCCATAAGCCAGTTCCGGCTAACAAAATGAAGCTTGTTGGTACATTGTACTACGCGTAATGCTCCTTACATACACCCGAGCCATGATTCGATTCTTTAATTGTGGCGGAATTAGCCGAATGGTTAGATTGTTGGACTTTTGACTGGTCTTACTTTACTGAGAGTAAATAACAAATAGTCCGGAAGAAAACTAGAATGACCTGGAACTTGATTTTAAAGTTTTTTTTCTTTGTTGATTCTTGTTGTTGAGGCATTGTTCTCGATGAATCCAAATGATGCCACCCTGGCATCATTGAGCGTTTTGAAATATTCAAGATGGCGTCCAAGATGATCGTCAGTTAGGCTCCTAAGACCTATATGACCAACATACTCGATCAAAAACATTTTAATTTTGACTTTTTATGGGTGTTTCAGAGGCTAAATGATAGAACCAATTAAAATGGAACATTATTTTGATTCAGAAGGTTGAAATATTAAAGATGGCGTCCAAGATGGCCGTCAGTTAGGCTTCAAAGACCTAT
Source organism: Loripinus fragilis (assembly GCA_964019695.1). Taxonomy (NCBI): domain Eukaryota; kingdom Metazoa; phylum Mollusca; class Bivalvia; order Lucinida; family Lucinidae; genus Loripinus; species Loripinus fragilis. The sequence goes on from OZ026517.1 coordinate 64,541,087, forward strand.
ATGACCGACATACTCAATAGAAACACTTTAAATTTGACTTTTTATGGATGTTTAGAGGCTAAATGATACAAACGATCAAATAAGAACGTAATTTTGATTCAAAACGTTGAAATTTTAAGATGGCGTCCATCTTCGTCAGTTTGGTTCCTAAGACCTAACTCACTAAAAACCTCGAAATAAAGCATCCATGTTTAGAGCCTAATAATACAAACGATTAAAATAAAGCATTAATAGGTTTGATTCACAAGGTTGAAACAGTGAAGATGGTGTCCAAGATGGCCGCCATTTAAAGCAAAATTCAACCTGAAATCAAATTCGCAGTTAGTAACTATTTCTGATAGCTTTCGGATGTATTTCGGGAATTTGACTGGCATGTTATTGTTGTTTTTCAGCGTTGTGAAACATTTAAGATGACGTTCAAGGTAGCAGCTATGACAGGGTGGGGAATCACATGATATTGGTATAATACACTGCACGGAAAAAATAACAGACTCTTATTTTTCGTAATGTTAAGGTTTTTGTCTTTGTTCTTGGAATCGTATCCATCAATCCATGTACCATGCACTTTCAAGACCACTTTTTGGCCGGATCTGATAATACCATAATATCATATTATTTTCATAAAAATCCTACTATGGGAAAACATTTCTTCAAAAATGAAGTGATAAATGCCAGGGTATACTGAATGGACGATATCACTGAACGTTTTGTGACAGAGTGTTTGATCAAAGTACAAACCTTTTTTGAATCGATGTGCGGAAAAATTAAGCTGGATGGATGGATAAAATTTACAAAAATATACTTATGGAGTGTACTGTATCAACAATGAAAACCTGAGTAAGGAATCTGCATGCTGCAGATGTTCGTTACCATCTTGACTGCTGGTTGGTACAGGCCTGCTTGCCCGGTGCAATTGTAACAACCATTACTACTTTTCTGGTCTGTTGCAAGTGCTACAGACAGCACAGATGGTTGGATATTCCTATAACAAATATGTACGCTGGTCCGGTGCAAGTGTATCAGTTATGCATGCTTGTAGGCACAAGTTTACAGAACGATATGACTGCTGGTTAGATGCAACTGTTAAAGACATGGGAAATGGCTGGGTGCAATTGTTACAGACATGGCTGATGGTCGGGTGCAAATGTAATATACATGGATGCTGATAAGATGAAACTGTAACAGACATGCATGTTGATAGTATGTGCCTTATAAAGACATGGCCGGTAGTCAGGTGTAACTGTAAAATACATGCATGATGGTCTGGTAATATTGTGGTTACCAGCCCGTTAGTTGGGTATATCTGCGGGTCTGAGGCAAGTGTAACATGTATACCTGTTGGTTCAGCTACACAACTACAGATGTGCTTGTTAGTTAGTTGCAACTGATTCAAACATATCTCCTGGTAAGATGCAACTCTAACAGACATGCATGCTGATCGATTTGAGTTGTAACTGACGTGCCAGGTGGTCGGGTGCAACTGAAACAAACATGCCTGTTGGTTCAAAACAACGTTTTAAACATGGGTACTGTAACATGCCTGCTAGTCTCGTGAAGCTGTTACAGTCATAACTGCTTGGTTTCAGACATGTATGCTGGTCCAGTGCCACATAATCAAACATGGGTAATGGTAAATATGTCTGCTGACCCTGCAGCAATGGTGCCTGGGCAGCTAGTCGGGAGAAAGGAGAACAGACATGCATACTGGCCAGATGTAACTTGAAAAGACATGCCTGCTGATCCAGTGCAACAGTACTCAGCATTCCTGTTAGTTGTGTGCAATTGTCAAATACATTATTTCTGGTGCGCTGTAACTAACACGCATGACTGCTGGCCCAGAGTCTCGTTAAACGGCATGTGTGCTGGTTCAGTACCACATTATTAAGATGTTATGGATGTCGGATATGATGAGCTTGTGGCATTACGTGGCCAGTGTTCAGGAAACTTCAACAGAAATGCCGGCAGACTTGGTACTATTCAATCAAACATGCCTCCTGGTCCATTGGAAATCAAAGACCGATGCCCCTCCATTAGACATGCTAACTAACAATTTGAAACTTTATAAGCCAAGACTGCTACATTGTCAATACAACATACATGCCGTGGAGAGAGTTGTTATGTTGCTGCAGCTGCAACATATATGCCTGCTGGCCTAGTGTTACTGCCACAAAAACGCTGCTGTTCAAACATGCCTACTGGTTGAGTGCTGCTGCAAGATGGATGCTTGCTGGACTGTGGCCACTAAATCAGCATGCCAGCTGTCATTTTGTCACTCAATATTGCATGTCTGCTGCCGTTGTGCTTCTCTATCTGCTATACCTGCTGGTATGGTATCTCACTATCAACCATGCCTGATGGTGAGGTGTCTCATTATCAGCCGTGCCTGTTGGGATGGTGCTTCGTTATAGGTCATGCCTTTCGGTTAAATTGGTTTGGGACCTCACTATCAGCCATGTATGTTGGTGTGGTGCCTCACAATAGTCCATGCCTTCTGGTTTGGTGCCTCACTGTAGGTCATGTCTTCTGGTGTGGTGCCTCACTATAGGCCATGCCTTATGACGTGGTACCTCACTATAGGCCATGCCTGCCACTCCGTTATGCACTTCAACCGACATTTTGACTAGTTGAGTGCAAAAGGAAGAGGGATTGCTACAAGTCTGGTGCTACTATTACAGAGGTGTCATTACAGCAGACATGTCTGGTGATCCAGTGCCACTCTCAGACATGCCTACTTGTACAGTGCAACTCTATCATACTTGCATGATGGGTTCATTTATTCAGATACACGTTTTTGTAAAGTGCTTCTCCATCAGGCAAGAAATCTGGTATGTTACAAATCCACCAGACATACCTACAGGTAAGGTGCGGCTCCCACAGGATTGTAAAACTTATCAGCTACCAGCCTGGACGCCATCTTGAATACATCAAATTCTGAGTGATCCATCAACTGTATCGCTGGGATGTTATAAGGATGATGTCTGTAACTCTAGAATCAGTAAAATTAGCATTTTGCATGCAATTCCCTGGAGTTTGTCGGTCTCAGGGAAAATTTTCTTATATTTTTGTAATAAACTGCCATTTTGTCTGCATTCATATCTTATTTTTATATTTTTGTTAGAAGCTATGTGTCTTCAACTAGATTCCAACTTCATAGATAACAATATAAGAAAAAAATGGGTTTGAGACATTTTCCATATCACACAATTTTTTACTTATATTTGGCCTCCATCTTGGATACATCGAAATGCTCAATGATGCAAGAGTGGCATCACTCGGATTTTTCAAATACAATATATGCATACCTGGAATCAACAAAGAAAAAAAAAACGATTAAAATCAAATTCCAGGTCCTCCTAAAATTCGCCCAAATTCTGCTGGACTAAAAGGCGCTGATTAGACTGTGTGCATGCACAGGCTGGTATGTGCATTTATTAATAGATTGCAACAAAATCAAGTTTTCTAACAAACAGTCCCATACTATACATGTATGAGCAATGGTAAATGGGTGAAAATACTTCATTATGTTTAGCTACGGACAGCTCGACCAACGGGACCTCGTGGTATGTGATTTATACGCAGGTAATAAACGGTTAACCATAGCGTCATTTTTTCTCAGGACATACTGACCTACCTGCTAAGAGTGACAGCGACGCCATGTTTTGTTTACGAAGTTATCAAGAACTTATAATCAATAGATCGTTTGTGTATTAATCCTATCCTCAGGATAGGATTAATACACAATTGATTAATCAAAAGATCACTTGCTTATTAGTCTTATCCTCAGGATAGGATTAAAACGATTCCCGTTAGCGCAATTTGAGTGACAAATGTAGTGTTTTTACTTAGCAATTGTAAACACAATATTACGTCACTGTCACTCTTAGTTGGCACGACAGTAGAAAATAGAACTTGATGCATTCTTTGGCTGTGATAGACATTTACAAAAGAATAAGACGAGTATGGCGTGGCTTCATGCACCACCTTAAAATTGCCCAGTACTTAACGTAAATAAACCATATGGGAAACTATCTCTCTTCCCTGGCCCAGAGCTTATACTATAAAATTGCCCAGTACTAAACGTATCCCTGGCCCGAGGTAATAAAACATTTAAATGCTAAACTCAACTGATTTGGAACCTTTGAACAAGTACAAAGCTACCAATGTCGGGCCATCATCGGACTGCTCGTGAGTTGCCATTTTAATGGCGTTTGGCTGGTGGGATGATGGTGGCCCGTTTTGGTAACTGAGTATAGGTTCATTTAGGGAATACTGATACTGATCCCCTTTTCGATTTGTAAAATGTATAATAAAAAAAAGATAAACAAATAAGAAATATAAAAGAAATAACGAAAAAAATAAACATCATAACGTTAGATCTTGGCGTCCGTGAGGAAACTTTCTGTATCTGCGCATGTTTATTGCAGTAAATTTAAGCTAACAATGTCAAGACCTTAATGCAACTGCACTACTGTCGGTAATTTCTGCGAATTTCTAGGAAAATGACCCAGAACTAGGAACTTCAAAGCCATTGCATGACACATAGCAGAGTCCACATGATGCAAATTGAGGCTCATTATGTAGGGTAATGATAGTGATTTGTAGTAGTAAAACTGAAATCATATTTGCTCTGAGCTACTATTTGGAATACGCATTGAAGTAAAAGTGATTCGGAGCTGGGCAACTAATTGTATGAGCAATAACATGAGAAAACGACCCTTTTATCATATGACTAAGAAAAACTGACTTTATTGCATTTGTGCAACAAAGGCCCAGACAAGCCTGGACATCCGTACAGTCTTATCAACCCTTATGTTATTAGCTATCTGATAAGTACATCAGTTGTTCCATGCCAAATTACAATATTTAGCCAGTCTCTATAGCTGGGCAAATTAATTGAAATTTTGCTAGGTCGTAAACTCTGTATAGAATTTTTTCTCACGTCACTGTTAATTAATATAAACTATACATGTAACGTCTAGGTCTTTCGTATTTGTCAGAGATCTTGCAATGAAGACCCTGATGAGCACTTTGTGACGGTACAGACTGGTTTGGGACTTTATTGAGCACATATGCGAAAGAGGTTGTCTCTTGTAAATATAAATTAGGCAGGTTTCCCTCTATACGGCTCTTATCAAACAAAATCAACAATCAGTTGCCGTCGCGTGTAGACTTATCTTTGGGGATTTTGAACTGATGATGTTCATTCTAGTCTACCGAGCTGCAGAGACTAGCTAGAATACAGGTTGTTTGCCTGTGACAACTAAATAGCTATGGTACTTTTTCGAAAGCAAATAACAATGGCTCTGATCAGCGCAGTCTGGTCTGCGCCTTTGTTATTTGCATGCAGCAAAGTCATTTTTTTTCTTTTTGAGACCCAATAATATAAAATGTAATGAGTACGATATACCAGGTTCTGTATCTCGAGGATTAGTGACAGGTTGAAAGTTGAAATCTCTCAATATAATCACAGGCTCTATTATAACTGATATACAGTGTATCAGTTGATCTGCTGTATGCTATACAATCTGGTTCCCTCTCCAAGTCCTTTCGTGAAATAAGAGTCCTAGATTTTGTAAAGTCATTGGACCAAACACATATTTCCCTTGTTAGAAAGCTACAACAAGCTACAAAGATGTTACCATCATTATCCACAGTAATACCACAAGGACCTTTTCCATTCATATCAACAATCTTCAGTAGTGATCCATTGTTGGCATTGAGGAGAGTTAATGTTTCCTTCCACTTGTCTGACACTATCACTGTCTCTGTAGCATTTATCTTACTGGTCACTATATAGAATGGTGTATCAAACAACTGTTGATTATCAGGACCCTTAGAAACAGACCAAACCTCCTTTCCATTCCTGTCAATCATTCTTACACTAGGTGGTGTAGTAGTATAGGTAGTGACAACTAACTTATCTTTGTAAGTTGTTATACCACAGACACGGTAACCCAGTGATATCGACCTCTGTACAGATGATGAAGGAGGATTAGAGATATCCAGGAAGTGAAGTGTCTTGTCTCCCGTACTAACTACTGCTATGTCATTCTCTGTTACTGTGACATCAGTACACCCAGCAGACAGTGGTACAGATGAGACTAACGTGGTATCTTGTGAAAATACTTTCAGTGTGTCATTGTTAAAGTCACCAACCAGTAATGTGCCATTGTCAGTAACAGCTAGTCCGTTTACACGGGGTTTATTGTTATCTTTTGGGGATGTTATATTCATATGTGACATTTTCCTTGCTATAATATGACTTATATCGACGCTGTTTTTCTTCGCCAATACTGGTCTCCCCGCCTGTGATGTACCATATGGTCTCCCTGACTGTGATGTACCGTATGGTCTCCCCGCCTGTGATGCACCATATGGTCTCCCTGCCTGTGATGTAATATAAGGGAAGAAGATATCTCCAACATCATCTGTAATACTGAGTGGAGATGATATTTCCTGGACATCACCAAAACTTTTGCATGCCAAAAAATCTGATATTTCTTTACTGAAAGAGAAGGAAATGTTCGTTGTTTTTATTTCACTGATCATGTCATCTATTTCTCTCTTACATGTTTGTGTTGTGTCAACAATTTGCTGCATCTGTATGAACAAGTTTGGGTCAAATTTGATGGAAACCTTTCTGTTAAGTTTTTTTCTAATTTCATCAAGGTCATGGAGTTCATCAGTTAATCCATCAATGTGGAATTTTTTCTCACCTACTTTGTTGTGGTAGTGCTTAGTGATTCCTGAAACAGTTTCATTAAACATCTCATTTGCTTTCTGTATCATGTCCTGTTTTGCTTGCTCAGCTCTTTTTATTTCATTCTCCTGCTCCTTAGTAAGGTCTGATATATTATTTTGTAACTTTGATTGTGTGTTTTGTACATACAATTCAACATTATCAACCATTGCCGTGAAACACTTTATGTCATCTGAACCAAGGATTTTACAAAGATCTGTTATAGTATCCACATGACATCTTTGGTGGTTCTGCTTCAAACATTCACTACACAACATTTCATGATGCTCGTGACAGTAGCGGTCATTGATGTTACCAATATGAAGTTCACAATCCGGGTACTTGATGGGTTTATCAGCAAGTGATTTAGGCATTCTTGACCCTCGTAAGAATGTGTGCCTTTGTGAAAATTGCATTTGCTTGTGTACGTCATGGCATGACGCACAAAGAAACCAATTGCAATTTTCACAGAGGCACTTAACAGCAACCTTCTCCTCTTTAATATCATGGCAAATCTCACAATAAGGGTCTATTAACTGATCACTTGCGACAGGCCGTGCTGAAGAATTTCCAGGGTCTATTAACTGATCACTTGCGACAGGCCTTGTTGAAGAATTTCCAGGGTCTATTAACTGATCACTTGCGACAGGCCTTGTTGAAGAATTTCCAGGGTCTATTAACTGATCACTTGCGACAGGCCTTGTTGAATAATTTCTAGGGTCTTTTAACGGATCACTGGTGACAGGCCTTGTTGAAGACTTTTCGTCTACACTGTCTGTTGTAAAGCCGATTGTAGAAGCTTCTGCCATTCTGAAATAAATCAACTGATATAAAATTGCGGCACTTAGCACGAGATAATCTGAATTTGTCGCATGCGAACAACAAGGGCGCTGATCAGACTGCTCTTCCGCGCAGTCTGATCAGCACCTGTGTTGTTTGCACTCTATAAAGTAGGGGCGATTGGGTTGAATAAGCTACTTCTTCTTTTGTCTCTGCGTCTGTATTATCGATTTCTTGTGAATCTTTAAAAAAATAATTAACAAAGATTAAACGGATGGGTGTTTGATAACCTGCAAACAACTCAGAAGCTCTTTATTTTCTGCACGTAGAAGTTAAGGCCATTTTAGTCCACTCTAACAGCATAAAATTAAAAACTTAATTTCCCAGTAATAACTTAGGGTAACAAACAATGCAATCACATTTCACTAGAACCATGCAGACGCCAACATGATCTACCTAACAAAAAATAACCATTGGATATGACTAAGGGTCAGGATGTGGTGGTGGAGGGGTGGTCTTGTATTTTCTAATCATTAAATATTTAGCCCATTATTCACTCTCATTTACATCTTCGCTTATTCATTAGAATTCCAACAGTCATTATCAAATTTTTACCTTATACCATCAAGTGATATCACTTGTGTTTTTCTCTATCCTTGTTTTTACTCTAAGGCCACTTGGATCTGTTCCCGGTGTTCTTCAACTTTCATTCCTTATTGGGCTTTGTCTTTGAAGTAAAGTCAAAGGCAGAGAATAGGTACATAGGCCTATGCAAAGGTGTTAAAAATGAAAGAGAATGCATTGTATAAAGTTTGATCAAAATACTTGCTTCTCCTGTATGTTAACAGGCGTATATATATTCTGTTCAAATAATGTGCCTGACGTCACAGCGATGATCTTGTGCTCAATGGGAAATTCCTAGCATAGTCTACGCCCAAAGTCACATGCAGCGCTAGGATCCCCGCGTTTACTTCCAGAGTGAAACTGAAGTGAAAGTAAACGGTATCTTTCTATACAAAACTGTCCTCGAAATTTTCATTATTATGGTTATTCATTCTACATTATGATAACGGTATAATAGGATGTGTGTTGGGTTTACCTTTATTGATTAAAGAGTCAATGTCAAAATTCGTCAAATTTTGAAAGAAGTAAAAGGAAAAATATGAATTAAATAGGATGATAATCTTTTTTTCATGAAAGTAACAAGTTCTTTCTGAAAATACTATGAAAAGGGAAAAGAAACCTTAACAGCCAATCAGATCCTTATAATTAAGTTTCAAAGATCACATGACTAGATAAAATGTCAATACCGTAACAAACTTTAATTCCTGTTTTTTTCTTCAAATCTCGTCATGGATATTTATTTTGTTGCATTGGATAAGTTCAATAAATCATGTGTTTAATTGTGTCAAAGGTAAAATTTTAACAAAATGATTATTTATGACAATGAGCAAACGTAAAATACATTTTTTTAACTTTTAAGTAATTTTGCATACTATTTTCTCAGTATTTTTTTTAAAACCACATTTCTAGAAAATTACAATGCTTTGGTATGATTGTAATCAACCAAAGGAATTGATCAGGTACTTAAAATCTACATGTTGTCTCTGTCTGATATTCTTTTTTCCCAAAATTATCACTGTTACGGTACTTGACAAAAATGTTACGGTATTGACCTTTAAAGAATATATGCTAGCGTAATCCTTCTGTTTAAGATTTGGTGTAGAGCACTGTTGACCAGTTTGCAATGTTAATACTCTTGACACATGTGCACAGAAAGAATTTTGGAATATATGGTAGATTGCATTTATTTCAAAATATTGTTACGGGTTTGACAAAACCGTTATGGTATTGACAAACCCTGCCTGAAAACAAAACAATATGTCAATACCGTAACAATTTGTTTACTTAAATTCATCATTCAATTTGTGTTTTATGCTTCTGTTTCAATTTGATAAAGCATTCTTATCATAAATTCAATAATAAACTTGACTAAAAACTAATATCTTTGCATTCAAAACTGTACTTTTTTGACAGCATATGTCAAAACCGTAACAAGATGTGTCAATACCGTAACATTTTCATCGTTACGGTATTGACTGTTACGGTATTGATATACTCTACACATTTTTTTACCTAAAATAATGATTACTCCCTAAAACATTGCAACAAGAGTGATTTTTTGTTGAGAAATTTTATTTGGTCAAGATGTTAAAACCAGAAATTTGTTATCAAATTCCATTGTGCATTTTTGTGTTACGGTCATTTGACACAAAAAAAATATACTATAAAAATTTCACTCACCAAAACAGTATTTTCTTCTGCCAGTTCTGTAGATGCTTTACAGAACACAAGTATTCTTAGTAAACAGGAAGTGTCAAATTAGTATGACAGAAAACCAGATTCAGCACCATTAGGGATCCAGTATTATTTTTGCAATTTATCAAGTGTTACGGTATTGACATAAACGCTTGGGACAGAGGTTTTTTGGCAAAAAAATGCAAAAAACGTAATGAAAAATCACATATTGAAACCTCCTACATTTACTTTGATAATGCTTTTATCAATACAGCCAGTTAAAATTCCTGAGAAAACAACAGTATTTTTAATAATTCTTGTCGAAAGTTCAATTTTTTCCGTCGGACGGGCAAAAATGCCAAAAAATGGGGTTTTAATCAAATAAAAAATATATTTACACACCAATATTTTTCAGTTTTATCAGCTAGCCTTATTAAGTATGATCAGTAGTATTGTGTGAAGAAGAAAAATTCATGATCACATCAGCGGTTTTCATATGATATGAAACGGACAAGAATTTTGACGAATTTTGACAATGACTCTAATATAAAACAAATACACGCGTGATTACAGTTATACTTGACAGCAAAAGAAACGCATATTTTCAATACCCATTTAATACCAGAAACCATTTTCAAACTTTACCCTAAATGATATGAACATGTTTGAACGGACTCATGCGTTCGTTCCAGACCATTTTATTCGTCATTACACAGTCAATTATTATTTTTTGTTAATTAATGCAAAAACGCAAAAACAATGCTGTACATTGGAAAACACATGATTTGAATCTGATTTCATTGCATGTCACGATAACACACTGTAACCGATAAGTAAACAGCATAAAACTTTAAAATTCACTGCTGAAGAAATCATACTGCTAATCCAAAATCTTCATTTTTTGCACTTTTTGCATTGATATTGAAAACCCCTGGAATCTTTGGGGTGTAAGAATATCTGGGACAGTATGATTAATTTCAAGTAAGGTAGTGTCTAACAGAACCGTTTAATTTAAAAACAATTGTTTGGACCCTTTAATACCTGTATTAAAACACTTCCTGTTAAGTGTCCGATAATGTACTGGGTCACAGTAGTCCACCATAAAGAATGTCGGAAAATTTAAAATTGCATACGTATTCTGTATGTAATGATTATCACACAGAGTGATTTTCATTCAAATCCGTTCAGTGGTTTTAGGTATACACCATCTCGAAAATCGCCTTTATTAGGAGTTGTTTTATTACGCCCAGAGTTACGCCCTTTTCGTATCATTATTCCAATGAGTCATCAATTTGTGATGCATTTAATAATTCACATGTTCAATACATCAGTGATACCTTACATATCATTAGATCAGTCTTTAACCCCCAATTTATACACTATACCAAATATTCAAAATATGCGTTTCTTTTGCTGTTCAGTATATATGTAGGTCGCTAATAAAACAGGAGGGTCCTAGGGCCCTAGATCGCTCAACTGAATCCTCGTACACGAGGAGATAATGTATTGCCCAGTGGTGAACATATATTTCTATTTTTAGATCTGGTGGCCATGTTGTTATCCATTTTGGTAGAGGGCCTCATGGGCAACTTTCTGTGATTTTTTTTGAATTTGAACAATTGGTTCAGGAGGATGTGTCATTGAAAGATATTTTTCATTTAGAGCTCTGGTGGCCCTAAGTTAGGCGGAGCGAAACCATTTGTCCAAATCTGGTAGAGGGAATCATCAGGAACAATTCTGTGGAATTATTATGAATTTGAACCAGTGGTTCAGGAGATGTCTTTTAAAGACATTTCTTATCTTACGCTCTGGTGGCCCCTTTTTCAGCAGAGTAGCAAATGTGTGCAATTATGGTAGAAGACATCATGTGGAACAATTCTGTGAAATTATTTTGAATTTGAATAAGTGGTTCAGGAGGAGATATGATTTAAAGACATTTCTTATCTACAACTCTGGTGGCCATTTTTTGGAGGAGTGGAAAATTTGTGCAATTTTGGTAGAAGAGTGTGAAACAATTCTGTGAAACTGTTTTGAATTTGAACCAGTGGTTCAGGAGGTGATATGATTTATAGACAGTTCTTATCTAGAGCTCTGGCAGAGCGAAACCATTTGTGCAGTTTTGGTAGAAGATATCCAGGAGAACAATTCTGTAAAATTATTTTGAAATTGGACCTGTTGTTCAGGAGGTAATGTCGTTTAAAAATATTTCTTATCTGGAGCTCTGACAGTCACTTTGTTCAGAAGAGTGAAAGATTTTGTGTCATTTTGGTAGAGGTTATCATGAGGAACAATTCTGTGAAATAATTTTGAATTTGAACCAGTGGTTCAGGAGGAGATATCATTTTTTTTAAAAATCTCATCTAGAGCTCTGGTGGCGCTTATGTTCAGTGGAGCGGAACCTTTTAGCAATTTTGGTAGAGGACATTACTTCGAACATTCATGTGAGATTATTTATAATTTGGACCAGTGGTTAAGGAGGAGATGTCGTTTAAAGAAAAAGTTTGTGCACGACGCACGCCACACGACGCACGACAGTCAACAGACGAAGACCAATCACAATAACTCACATTCAGCCTTCAGCTAAGTTAAGCTAAAAAGGCACAATGTCTTTGCAGCGCGATACTCAAAGTATTGAAAAATGCTTCCGGTCTGAGACAATGAACAAAAAGGCAAGATTGGATAACATCAGAAATTAAATATGCAAATTTCTTATCCAATGAAAGGTCAGCTTTTTATATCAGCCAAAAGATTTTAAGCTAAAAAGGTTTATAGTGACGTTAGACTCGACTTCGTCGAGAAAAAGTGTGTTGAATCGTTATCATTGGTGGAGAAACAAACGTTTGAAAACAAAAATTGAGATGGTTCATTCAACCTCGTCTACGGTGTTGAACGAACCACTATCAGGGGATGAATGTATGGTAGATGTACCAGATTTTGTGGTAGCTCCATTTATCGTGGTATGGCAGAAAAGAAGCCACAATTTTCCTACTCCTAGACATTGAACAATGAAATTTCATCAGTTATCAAAACAATTAAATTCAAGCAATGGAAACTGTGCACATTAAAACCGGGGAATCAGCGGGGGTTAACTTGAAAAACGTGTAACGACGGGTAAGGTGTCAACGCATCAACGTTTTTGCAAGGATTTCATAGTACGTTTTTTTAATCTTTCCTTTATATTATCCTAGCATATTTTTTGACGTTGCAAATCAGAATTTTAATCATTGCAGGAAATGTAGAAATCCATGTGGTCTCTTACAATGCAATAATGCTGTAAAAAGATGGGTTTAGCAAAGTTGTCATTGTGCGCCCCATTTTACAGACCCTCTGGTAAAAGGTCGCAAAAACACATTTCATAGCATTCAAATTGATTTTCTAGCAAAAGTAGTAAGTCAAGGAGCCCAATTCGGTATTTGCAAATTGGATTAAAGCCAAATTGATAAATACTAAAAAAAAAATGGCATGCAAGGAAAATGCATTTAATCAGGGGTTACAACCTACGTCATAACATTGATCTCGTAAACACGTCGAACGGTGCCATCTTTGGTTTGCAAGGTTAGCTTTTCCCTTCGTAAGACTATACAAATCAATATCTGTGAAAACTAAGCAGCGCATGCGTCGCCTTCCATCACTCTTGAACAGAATATATAATGGTCACGCCCAGAAATGCCCTTGCCTTTGTAATCATTCGCCCACAAATATCGAAACGGAAGACGCAAGGATGATTTTAGCAGAGATGTAGTATACACATTTATAAAAATGACATATTTTACAGCTTATATCACCATTCTTACCAATATTTGTGTGATTGTAGTTACCAGTTTTCATTGACTATCATTCATAACCATTATTTGCTGATGGAAAATCAAAAGAGCACTCAAATTGCCAATTTTGATCTCGTAAACACTTATTTTGATATGCTACTTTACATATTACTTATTTACTTATTACTTATTTTATATGTCGTATACACTTTCAGCCCAAAAGGACGTGCATGTTGACAGTAAAAAGGACATGCATGTTGACGACAGTGATTTATTTTTGCAAATAGATAAGAGGCTTAGTGAGATACGGATTAGTACCGTGAAAAAAGTTAAGTCCTTTGTGGTCTCAGACAAGAAGATTTTTTCATGTTTCCCTTTAAAAGCCTATGTGACCCTAGACTTATATCAGTCGTAGATGTTGTTATTACGCCTATGAATCCATACCAACCAATACCATTCCACATTTTATCTTTTGCCGTATTCCAGTCCAGAATTTTAATTTATGCTGGCTCAAATATCTGATGAGATAGCGGAAGAAGAAAAAGTATTTGAGAGGAAGGATAGAGTTAGTTAAAAAAACATCAATATTAATAATATAAAAAACATCTATATGAATAAAATCATATCTCATCAGACTTTATAAGTCTAATGTGACCCTTGAGGCGATGCCAATTTTGACCCAAGGGGTATATTCGTCTGTTTTTAGGTGATGCTACATACCAAATATAAAGCTTAAATAAATCTTGCTTGTTTCACTATCTCTGCTGGTCACTAAACTCACAAAGAGAATAGATATCTATAAGAATGTTGACCAGGTAAAATATATTCCAGATATAAAAAAGGAAGAGGCAATTAGAGGCCTTGCCGCGAGAAAACCTGCCTTCGGGGGTCTGCGAACAACAAAAGTGCAGACCAGACAATGCATACGCGCAGTGTGATCAGCGCCTTGGTTTTCACTTATTGTAAAGAAGCATATCTAAACTAACTACTGGTGAAATCTCAATTTTAGACCTGATCATTGTAGCTGAGGAGACTGGTTTGAGTCATGCGTGGTCAGAAACCCCAAGACTGGTTTTGTCACGCTGAGGCCCTGGCCTAAAAAACTAGAGATCAGTCAAAGGTAATGCAATCATGTGAGCTAAAATATTTATTCGCTGGTGAAATTTCAAGTGTTTACCTTTTCCTTTTTCTTTGTTCCGGAACCTCAAATCGGCTTTATTGTTCTCCAGAGTCTAGGGACACCTGATGGTTGAAGATACCTGATGGTAGAGCAAAATAAACTGACAAAGCGTGACTCAAACCAGTCTCCTCAGCTACAGAGACTAGCTAGAAAACTGAAATTTCGTTCGTAGGCTAGTCTAGATATGGTACTTTCCAGAAAGCGGATAACAAAGGCGCTGATCAGGCTGCACGAATGCGCAGGCTGGTCTGCGCCTTTGTTGTTCGTAAACCACCGTAGACAGGGTTTCTAGCGGCAAGGCCCATTAATATGGTCTACTGGGTGATGCTACATACCAAATATCAAAGCTCTAGATCTAGTTGTTTGAGACTATGAGAATCCATCATGAGTATGAGAGCGAGATAGAGAAATCTGTCCCGAGGAGCACCGATTGGCATCACGAGGCTTTCATTCTTCGTGCGAGTGATGATAATCCGTGATCGCGAGGGAATCCATTCTTCGTGTGAGGATAGGATAGACATACACATACATTATTCGGTTATTGTGTCAGTGTGCCGCAGTCCCTGCGCACGAGACATATATAGCACACACGGCACACCCAGTTTTATGTACCCACTTTGGCTTCATAAAAAGGAATTTGGGCTGTATCCTGCCCTTATCCTACGCCTATCTGCGTTTAGTAAAGGTGTGGGGCATTAATTAGTTTGAATTTTGGAAATGCTCTAAAACAGGTTTCAAGACAATTTCGTCTGCACAGTGTCACCCCCACTGTTCCTGAAGGTATAAGTTTTTTTCCGCCTGGAAGGGCAAGGAGTTTTGTTATCGTTTGTTTGAGTTTGCCGCTCACCCTAATGGTGAGCTGTAGAGGATGGGATAGAAAATCTGTCCCATGGATCACCGATTGACATCACGAGGCTTGCCGAGTGATGACAATCGGTGATCGCGAGCGACAGATTTTTCTATCCCATCCTCACACGAAGAATGGATTCTTTTTCTTGCTCACCACTTAATACCTCAATTATATTTGGAAAAAAAACTTGATAAATACCTTTCTACCCTTTACACTACTTTACCTTATAATTTAATTAAAGATAAATCGTTGATCATACTGAAAGACCCTTCCAGAGAGAAGGCTCTCCTTACCGTGCATGCAGAAATGCATTTTTACTTCAGAAAAACCTAAAAAATATTATCCAGCAAAAGACTTTCAAGTATTTAACATAGTAACTGCGCTGTCACCCGAAGTAACGTCATTGACAAACAAATACACATATGTTATATGGCATAGTAAAGTGGTAGCCGATTCCAGTCTTCTGTTTTGTTGAATATATAAAAATCTTGTCAAATTTAATGCGTTTTAGATCTATAAACACCACTAGACAAGAGACAAACTTTATATATATATTAAAAATGTCAATGCAGTCACTAAATATGTCATTGCAATTACTTGTGTCATTGGTGTTACCTTACACTATAGGCTGTCCTAATCAAACGAAATTGAAAATAAATGAATAACTTAGCTGAACTTGATCTAAATACTAAGGATTCACATTAAAATGACCAAATTGAATGTCGTTTGTTACAATATTGGTTTAATGGTAACTGCTTTGACATTTCTTTTAAACAACCCTATCATTTTGATATAAAATGACTACAAGTACAGAGATTAAGCTTGCATTTGCTTGAATTTGTGCTCTCATATTTGCTGTCGATGTACATGTAATAGTCAGAATTAATGTCGCAAAATAAAATATATTTTTTGACAAAATGTTAACCCGATATGTATACATTTTTCAAATGGCCCATTTACCAATTGACAACCAAAAGAGATCCACAGAAGCATCGTTATTAATTTTATAAACGTTTGTACAGCCATTGGCCCCCTCTTTGGCCCTTTTCATTATTTAATCATAGTGTTTTGGTCGATTATAGAGGCTCTATAATGATACATTGATAAAGCTAGGGCGCCAATATACGAACCAAATATTATTTTTTGTGTGCGGGGGATTACGCTAAAATCTATATACATGTAGGACGAATATTTGCGCGCAGTGGAGAATCATTAAGCGCTGCTGACCGTTATAAGGCAGTGATTTGGGTGTAGTTCCGAAGTAACTCCATAATAATTGAACCATGACATAAGATTTCCAAGAATGTGGCATTTTGACAAGAATATACCCAGGCGAGCCAATGCATCCTATTTTAAAGCTTACAAATGTAAGTTAGAAACTCTAAATGCTGTTCAGGCAGTAGCTTAAAAGCGACTGGAAGAGGCTCTGGTCAGACTGCGCGTATGCGCTGGCTGGTCTGAGCCTTTGCTGGTCGCACATACCACATTGTTGGAAATCTCATGTCGCGGCTCAATTATGTTTTATTTTTAAGTTTCTGCTGTGGTCTATAAGGCCTTAATTTGAATTGCAGTATTCCATTAAAACCAGCTTGTATATTGAGCTGTAAACAAAATCATGCAATAACTTCCTGATAGTTTATCTTGCAGAGATTTCAAGAACTATTTCGTATTTTCAAAAGTTTTATCTGATCTAAATGCTCTATTTGTGGAAACTACTTTCTATCACTGATAACAAAGAATACAATTCGAGCGGCTTTTTCTGTGTTTTATGTATGGAAAAAAGTTGATGGTCAAGCAGCACGAACGCCTATTTAAGAAATCATTCTTATATACAAATCATTCTTATAGACTAAGAAGACTTGAATATGTGTCGTAATTTATCCAGGCTGCGCCATCGTCGTCAGTTAAGTATATATAAATAACAATGTGCCATCAAAGAGAACATGTTATACTATGGAATTTTTAAACATAAATTACGATTCAAGAACTCACCCGTTACAAGACACCTCTCATCCTCTAGTATTCATCGACGTTACAAACGGCGTATTTAAAGGTAGCCTGTCTTACCTCCTTCCAGGACAAATGAGCAAATATCTAAATATATACACGTACTACGTGAGAACATTTAACCTTCAAGAAAAACATACGACACCTCATCAACCGTGGACTTTGTAATTATACCTAGTAAAACATTTTTTTCTGTTTCGCAATTGATAATCATTGTTTTTAGAAGTAGCGTAAAGTAAAAATAAAAAGCCCCCGCTGATCAGGGCATCAAGAAATTGATGGGCTGATGGTGATTGCTTGCAGAGATGTAAATTGGAGTACCGATTAACTGCTAAGAAGGCCGGAGAATGATAAAATGTAGTATGTCGGAACGCCCTTAGATATGGGCCTCGTCGCGAGTAAACCTGTCATCGGGTGTCCGACAAAGCGAGTTTCGAACCAGTCTCCTCAGCTACTGAGACTAGCTTGAAGATTGAAATTTCATCTGTAGCAAGTTTACATATGATACTTTCCTAAAAGCGAATAACAAAGGCGCTGATCAGACTGTGTGGATGCACAGGCTGGTCTGCGCCTGTATTGTTCGCAAAACCCCAAAGACATGGTTTCTCGATTTGTGGCCCACATAAGCCAAAGCTGTTAACTGGGGAGGTGCTTTATTACAGTGCTTGGGATGTCACTCATCTCACTGTTGGGTATCCCCAAATTTCGACGATTACCGTCCCGATATAACCATAGCTGTTTACTAATACAATGTTACATTTATTATGCAGTGGACATTATGTAAGACTGTAATTTAACAATTGTAACTACCACAGTTCACATACACTTCACTTCAAAGTAGCTATGCATACATTGCTTTGAGAAGCTATTCCGTCAGCTACCATCAAGTGCTGCAGATTCCACTAATGGGCCAAGCATGGTGGTGATAGATCCAAACTATCGGGTTTGGTGCTCATTACGAAGACAGCCAGGGTGAAATTTGGAAATGACTTAAACGTGTTTTGGCTCTAAGTTTACTCCAGGCATGCGGACTGGTATTCCCTCAGAAGAGAAGAGAACCAATAATGGCACAGAATCGTCTAACGCAGTTCTACGCATCTCATCCAACCATTTCCATGTATCTAGCTGTTATTACAAGTTTACGACTTTCAACTACATGTAGCTTAATTACCCATAATTAATTTTAATGGGGTGTGAAAAAGGTGCGCAAATGATATGTAGAATTGTACGCAAATGAAGGAATCATAGTACACAAAAGATATACTGAAGTGCGCAAATGAAAAGCGCCCAGTTATATTTGGTAATCTTATTAAAAAAAAGTTGGATAGCATATGGAACTCATGCGACAGTCTGCATGTCTGGTTGTAAACCCAGTCATGGTTTATAGCTAGGTTTCCTCTTTAATTGCACGGCGGTGGGTCAGGCCTCAGACTCACTGACAGCCCTGACGTAAAGCTGTAATCAGTTGATTGGTACCTGATGATTGTCTCAGGCATGGCAAACCGTGGCTTAACTTGAGGTTTACTTTAGCTTGGACTATCTGTGAGTCACAAGCTATTTTCTTTGCTTCGTCAAATCGTTAATTTGATCAGATTGTTTCTCTGTGAAGATAAATACAATAGTTAGTAAGATTCCATGCGAGCTAAACACGTTTCTGTGGTTAAGCAACAATATAATCTAGGGTTAAGATTTGGTACCAGTAAAGGGCATTTAAGACCCCCCTCCCACAGTGGCTTAGGCTACCGTCCATTCTTAGGCGGCGATTTTGTGGTTGTTGATTCTTCGTTAATTGTGTCGCACATTGATTATGGGGGTTCTGTGTTTGGTCCTTGTTTTGTTATTCAGTGTTTGTGTCCTTCTAGTTTTGCAATTTTATTGGTGGGGAAAAGAGAGCTAGTTGCTTTACTTTAATTTTTTTACTGTGAGTGCTCTGTGGCTCTTTCTCACGGTGCCGTGGGCTGGTCTGCAGCGTGTGATTGTGGTGTTTCCTGGCCATACTTACTTGCGTTTTTTGGGTATACAAGGTAAACAATACTTTTTTTCTTATTTGCACTCTGAAACATTGAATATTTGTACTCTATAAAACCGCCTAAAATAGGCGTTCCACTTGGCATCCACATTTTTTGCTTTGTGCAAAAATAAGAAAAATGTCATTTTTAAAGTGTCATTTTTGCAGCCTTGAATATATTTGGCAAGTTAATTGAATGAACAATTATATGGCGCAGCTTAATATTCAACAGAAATCAGAACATGTTTGAATCAATATCAGGTTACCTATTACATTGACTTACAAGCTTTGCAGACAAGAAAAAAACGTTGTTTACAATCATGTAATTCCATTATCACACGGGATCATCTTTGTATAAAATAACCAAAGAATTGCACATACATAACTTAAGACGGTGGAAATCAGTGTTTCTTAGTAAAATGGCACATTTCATAATGACAAAAAAAATACTGACATAGTTTGGATGTATTTCTGTGAAATCAGGTATTTTGGGTACATATTTGAATTGCCTCACCGAAGCGTTTTTAGCAGATACCCAAGGTGCATGGTTTAATTAAGACTCACGGTAATTAAGCAAACAAAAAATATAACGAAAACAACTTTTAGTAATCAGACTTACGATATAACTTATTATAACTTATTATAGCTACCAAGGTGTCAAATAATACACTGCAATATCTGAAAATCTCATATAAAGTCTTCCCATTTCACAACTGAATAAGAAAGTTTAATTCACAACTGAATAAGCATGTTTAACAGTATACATGTATATGCATCTTCTCAAGCGAAGGTTTTATCACAAGGACAATCGAGGATCACAAGGGACGGAAAATTCTATCCCATCATGATAGACTCTTATATTACAGAGCGAAGACTACGATCCGACTCAATGGCGTAGCCAGAATGCTGAAAAAGTTACGTACATCAAAGGGGGGCTACTGTATCAAGCAATGATTCTCTATAATAACGTCCCTTTTCAAAATGGGAACTTCTCTTAGGGAGCGAGCGAATTCTTCCCCTTAAGGTATGGAAAATAACTTTTACCACATAAGGTGAGCTCCCTTGAGTGTTACTTTTTTTATTACGCATGTGCGTATACTGCCTAATGGGAGCTACTCCAATGCGACTTCATGGGTTTCAAGAATGTTCTAAGTTTTCACAAAGGTAAAACCCAAATCATATGATCAATCAGCTGTTCAATCGTTATTGTAATTGTTTATCATTTATTAAAATAAAACAATACGTTGACCTTGGTTTCAACTTATAGCTGGGATAATATATATTCTAATTCAAAATCAAATGAAAGCAACAAGTAACCAATGACAAGGACGTGGGCAATCAGCGCCTCAAAACCAAAACGGGACATTATACTTAGAGAACACAGGGCCAACCGAGCGGCCAGCTCTATCCCAAAGGCAACCTGGACTGAACTCATTGGTGCAGCTCCCATTACGCAGTTACATGTAACACATGTGCGTAAATAAAAAAAATAGTAGCTTTCAAGGGATGTCACCTTATGTGGTTAAAGCGATTTTCCATACCATAAGGAAGTGTTCTTAAAGGAAAGAATTCGCTCCCTTTGGGAGCAAATTCTTTCCTTTAAGAGAAGTTCCTTCTTTGAAAACGGACGCAATTGAATAGAATCACTGCTTAATCTAGTAGTCTCCCTTTGATGTGCGTAATTTTTTTCAGTGTTCTGGCTACACCGTTGGATCTAACACAATCTTTACATACATATACATGTAATAGGGCGAAACGTCGCCGAAACTGACACCAAATACAAGCAAAAGAAGCAGCGCCTTGGAATGGTCAATAATAACAACATGGGATTTTACGGGTCTGAAATGGTTCAAATCACTTAAAGCTGCATACACTACAACTTTCATTAAAACAGATTAACAAAATTCTAGGACAAATCGAAGGATATTTATTTTTCTTGCCGTTTTGCAGCGAAAATAAAATTATGTGAAAACCCCAGACATTCGTATAGGCTATGGAAAAATGCTGAAGTCTGCTCATTGCAAAATTCAGCGGTGCCTATCAATCTTCATATTTTTCTGGAGAAGAGATCAGCTGATAAATCTATTTCCAAATAAGATGCTTCATGACATGAGGACGAAAAAACTTTGTTAACTTTCCCAATTTCATTAGTCCGGCACACAGACGCAGAAGTTTGTGAGGAAACCACAATGACCTTACTGATTTATCGTCACTCTCTAAAGAAAAAGGCAAATTACACAGATTATCTGACTCAGAGCTGAATCAAGCTCGCCAGTAAAAATCATTCAGTTACGACAGTTACGTCACTGGTCATGGCAATAGGCAAAGAGGTACTCAATGGGGAGAATTTTACAGCCTCGATAAACTACCTTGTTTGTGTTGATGCATAGCGTACAAGTCAACATTTTTCAGTCATGTCACATTTTCCTATCTATATGGGTTGAACCGTTAGGGCTCTTAATATCAAAATGGATAGCGATATGCCTATAGGCTCCCGGGACCCGTACCCTTCCAGACACGGTCGGGAGCGCAGTGGCTCAGTGGTAAAGTGCTTGAATTCACTTGAGACTGAAGGGCCTAGGGTTCGAGCCTCATCGGCGTCATTGTATTGTGTCCTTGAGCAAGACACATTTATCCTAGCTTAGTACTTGTTCAACACAGGAAGAACCGTCCTGACGTAACTGAAATATCGTTGATTGGGACGTAAAGAATAAAAAACAAACAAATCAAGACACTGCCGAGACTCGGGGCAAAGACGGATCCTGATGGAGCAGGGAGTCCGGGTCCCAGTGGAAAATCACATGTGGTATAGGGTTCCATAGGAATTGGCCCAATGACATCCGGCCCCTGAAAAATGGGCTCCCATGGAGAAATTTTGAGTATCTGGACCCCCACCCCTGTTAAATTGCTGAGCGCTAAAATGATGTTGCCCTCTCCCACCCCCTTTGCTGAAAATGAATAACATGTAATAGTTTATTTTGCCATAAGGCTTCTTGAGAAAAGATGCTTTTTTTTCTTTTTTTTCCATACTTGTACCGAAGGCTCAGACGAGTCGGTGCGCGCGAAGTCTCGAACTACATGTATAAATAAGTTCATAGCAGGGACGTCTATTATACGGTCTAGGTTCCTATCCCACTAGATTTTGAACGTTTTCGCTGGACAACGTATAATCCAATGTTCTGTTTCCTCAAAAAATCATTGGAAGAGTTATTTTGCGAGACTTATCACGCGTGTTTATGCAAGCAACAAAGACTCAGACTAATCTGCGCGTCTTTGCTGGTCACACACATAGAAAATTTTAGATGTGACAACAATAGTTCAGTCATGTCGGGATAGTTCCAAAACGGACCTAGAGAGAGGGTGAGGAAGAGCCCATTCTCTGAAAGCTGCAGCAGAGAGCGCCCCACCCTACCGCCAACAAGGCTTAGACCAAAGCCTTCTATCTATCTATCTATCTATCTATCTATCTATCTATCTATCTATCTATCTATCTATCTATCTATCTATCTATCTATCTACGAGCCTCCCATCAACTCAATGAGTTTGCAAAATGTCAGCCTATATGAGGGGATGGTATTTCTGTGGGATAGAAAAAGAAACGGTTGTACCATAACTGGGAAATATAGCTGTCGGAAAATCTTTGAAGATGACCTTCGATGTTATCAAGACATTTTCATGCACATACTTTAAATGTCGCGGAGCTGCGATTACTATTTTCTTTGCGATGCGCGGATCCAGGAATCTTTGTCAGAGGGGGAGAGAGGGGGAGGCCCGACTGCCGAAAAACAACCGCAACAACATTATTTTTAACCCTCAACTGATTTTACAGTTTTACAGGGGGGGGGGGGGGGGGGTCAAGCATTTTTGGGAGTCCAACTTTTTCCAGGGGGGGGGGGGGGGGTCCAGATGCTTATTTCCATAAAAACGCATATAACTTGTGATTTTCCAGAGGGGTCCGGGCCCCTGTCCACCCTCTGGATCCGCGCATGTTTGAGCAGTCATTGCCACTAGAAGTCAGCACAAGTATCCCCGAGCCCCTGTCATTGCCACTAGATGTCCGTAAAAGTATCCAGAGTCCCAGGCATTGTAATTCGAGGTTAGTTAAAGTATCTAGAGTCCCAGTCATTGCCACTAGAGGTCAGTAGAAGTATCCAGAGTTCCAGTCATTGCCACAAGAGTTCAGTATGAGTATCAAGAGACCTTGTCATTGCCAATAGATGTCAGTAAGAGTATCCAGAGTCCCTATCGTTGTCACTAGATGTCAGTACTATTATCCAGAGTCCCCTTCATTACCACTAGGGGTCAGTACTAGTATCTGTATTACTAGTCACTGCTACAAGAGGTCAGTACTAGTATGATGAGTATCTGTCGTTACTACTACAAGGCAGTACTAGCAGCCAAAACGAGTTAAGTTCACCTATTGCAGCCAATTTGTGTCCCACAATTGTTTGGCTTAGATTTCCACTTTTATGTTATTTTGTTACTTATTGGTATATGTCAATAGATAATGTTGTCTAAAAAGTGCGCATCCAAAAAGTTCGATTCATTCAGCCTAACAAATAGCACCACTGAATTTGAATGTGAGCTACGTTACTGTGATGAAGTATACTTGTACACATCAAATTTAAGAGCTTTTATAGTATGCACTTCTACTTGGATCTCTTGTTGATCAAATAAGCCTATAATGTAGAACTTTTATCATGTTTTTTTTCTTCTCAGCATGGTCTAAGCAGGTTTGTTATGAATTGACAGTGGATTAAAACAGTAATTCTAAGAGTACAATGATTGTTTTAATTGTATCCATCAAATTTGAAGAGTTGACCAGAAAAAAATTATTGGTTTTGAAACAGTAGATGAAGAATATTAAAAAATTACATTCTTCTTAGGTATTGGAAATAAAAAAAATGTATTCTTGTTTAAAGAACATTGTGCAATAGGTCTGTAACATAAATCACATACCTCTCACTCTGGTCTTATTTCCTGCATAGAAACATATATTGTTCTGCAAAATATCAGGTTCTAGTATTTTGCTTAACACCTTTTACATCAACTTTGCACATTGGAAGTCAGCTGGCATCTGGTTTCATTAATGTTGTTGGAATAACACTTCAAAATATGATTATAGAAAAATGATTTTAAATATTACATATATTTGAAAACTTGTTGTGGCTCACTACAAACTAAGACAATGCAGATAAAAAAATCTAACTTCAATAAATGCCTTTTTATGTACATTTATTACAAAAAAGCTAAGTTTGCAACATTCACAAAGATACACTCTTCTCAGAAAAATGGCAAAAACATTCATGGTAACGTAATTCACATAGCCAATTTGCTCACTTCAATTGAAGATAAGAAGTTATAAATTCAAGTTAACTATTTTATCTATCATATAAACCATAGAAGTTATCAACATATTAAGTCATGAGAACATTTGAGGTCACTGTGATCAAGTTGAATGGACCAGGATGCAAAAGCGGGAGTGCCAATTTCAAAGTATACACATAAACTCACCAATAAACCTCCAGTGGTAGCAGCAACGTGATAAAATTTGAATGAACAAGAGAAACTAACAATTGAACAACAAGTCAGAAACTTATAATCACCGTCGGTTTGTTGTATTTGGCCCTTTGATTGGACAAATCTGTGTTTTTGTAGAATGTGAATTACGGTATGTACTCGTGAGTTACGTTACCTTTGTTTAATCCAGCTCATTTCAAAAACCATACGAGCAGTCTCTTAGAGATTTAAACTATTCAATTTTGTTTTTCAAACAGATTACTTTGCATATGATTTGTTGATACAATGAGTAGCTTTGTAAGTTACATGAATAGGGGAGTCGATGTACCCAGAGCATATAGGTAAATCCTTGTTAAAATACAATGACAACTGTAATATGGTTAAAATCGATCTTTATTAACTAGGACAGATTTGCTTTGATAAAAAACAAACATTTTTCAGTTAGTTTATGCATTTAGAGAGGTATTTGGAGTTTAGTAAAATTGTTGTAACGTAATTCACAGTAACGTTATATACAAATTTATTTTTCCACTTGTTTTTTCTATGCAAAAAAAAACTTCTTGTAAAGTTCTTGTATGGTTTGTTATTTAGGTTATAGTTCTTACATTGGCTGCAATTGCAATATTTGAACCCCTTCTTAACAAATAATACACATAGGGTAACGCAATTCCCAAACTGCAGATTTAAGACAGTCTCAGATATCTTTCATCTGCGAAAAATAAACAAATCTTTCCCCATGTTTTTCTTTTGTCCATGCATATACTAATCCTCTTGACAAGTTGACATAGGCCAGTACTAGTGAGGCTTGTATAGGTGTTTTAGGGATACAGGATATTTGCCATTTTACTTCCAGGGATATAGGATACTATCCATCTTACTTCCAGGAATATGGGATACTTGGTTCAATATTTTCGCTACTTCCAGGGATATTGAAAATTTAGGAAAATTAATTATGGGGATATTTGCCAATTTATAAGGGATATTGGCCTATTTACTTCAAGGGATATGAGATATTCGGTACCCCCCTATACAAGCCTCACTAGTATCAACTGCCATAGTCTCTGATACTAGATATCTACTCTACTCTATATACTATTATATTTATGATGACGCATTGGTGGTTAACATTCGTAAGCGCCATATTTGTTGACATGTGACCAAGTAAATGAACATGATTCGTACTAATTTATTTTTTTTTCATATGCTTCCCTTTACGGAGGGTACGTTTATCTCATAAACATCGATCACATTTTTTTATTCAATGTGGATGAAAGACCGTGCTCACGAGGCACGAACACACAGAGTTGTCTCAACTGGAATTTAATATTTGCGTTATACATTTAAAATCAAATGGCCATGTGCGTTAGATAAGGCGCGGGACTAACCAAATCCTGCACCCCCCCCCCCCCTACACACACACATGCGCGAACGCACACACACAAATGGCTTCTGTCCTATCTATATGACTGTTTTTGTGGTGGTAGCTGTTTATGTTGAACAATTATACGGTTTGAAATTATTTACATTTTGATTTAGCGCTAGGCCTTCTTAGAACAGGCATCATAAAAGATAAAGTCATGCTGGGGAAATAACAAGAGTGTCAAAAAAGGGGTTCTGACAGTTAACTTTTCAGATTACGCCCCATTGCTGGATGATCAAAGCTTGATATTTAATTGATAACTGAAGCATGCATAACTTAATATTTCGCCTGTCTCGGGGTGTGATATGCTGGCGGTCGTTATAAAACTGACACCTGTGTTAACAACAGTAATTCCATTTTACTTTGCAAAAGGAAATGCACATTTTGTAGCCTAACTTTAGTGTCTCTGTTACGGGATTGACAAATGGATAGACAGATGGATGGGGGAGGTGTGGATAGATAGATAGATAGATAGATAGATAGATAGATAGATAGATAGATAGATAGATAGATAGATAGATAGATAGATAGTAAAGCGAAACAGGAGCGACACTATTTTCAAAAGCTACTACTTGTTACGCATGAAATACTTATTTATAAACGAAAACATGAAAACAAACTGGCCTAAATTTGATCCCATTTTACCAGACATTTTGAATGTTATGACCTATATTGTTTTTCTGACCAAGCAAGAAGCCATGTAGCAACAAAAAGGCTAGCGCATTTTTTTTCGTAAACAAAAAGTTAAAATCCCCCTTCGGAGCCCCATCCAATAATAGCACATAAACAGTTTGCTAGCAGTATTTCTTTGCAAGTGTTTCAATACTAAACAAGCGCTTTTGGTGAACGACAACGTTTAAAAACACAATAATGACAGTCTCACCGGCTGTAGAATAGTTGATAAGCATGTCCGGGCTAAATATGACTTTTTGTAATAAGCCTACCTGTCAAGTAAAATCGTCCCCACCTCTGCGCGTGTCTTCAGTCCGAAACGGGTTTTCAGGTCAGTCCAGCGACCGAATTCTTCACTGATATTTATTCTACTTCTATTACATTTAGCGTCGTTCTCTGATTTCTCTCTTTTTGTGGCAGAAGATATGAGGCGGTAAGGTCTTCCAACTCTTGCCCTTTTGACATGTTCAATTTCCGCCATTTTTGTTTTTGCTGCGCTTCACTCGATCGCATCGGCGCATGGATCATAAGAGGTCACGTAAGAGTTCATATGAATAGCCACTACTGTCGGTAAATACTGTAAAACTTGCCCGAGAATTATTGGAGGGACGCAAATAATTAACAAAGTATAGAAATCGCTCTGAAAGCGGGTTTTTGGGCCACTCTTTGGCCGTTTCCTTCTTGTAATCGTTAGAAAACATGTTAAGCTAAAGAGTAGAGTAATAAAATATTGTGGTAAAAAATTAACAGCGAGAAGCCGCAAATGCACCTTTAAGAGTGTAGTTTGGTTCCATGATAGCCATAATCATCATAGTAAACAAATGAATGACGTTTTATTTGTATGAAGAAGACTAACACGCTTAAATGCAGCCGTCCCCATCAATACTCTCAGTGCTTTGATTATGAAGAAGTAACAGTTGGATCATCTTGTTCAAGTTAAAATGATTTACCATAGGAACAGAGGTCCTCATGTGCACGCTTTCCTTACATCTGTGGTTAACAGGTAATTGAATCTGTACATGAAACTTTAATTTATTCAAGTTAACCGTATTTCACTGAAGTCGCCATCCCATTCTTGTTCCAGGAATATGATGTAAACAAAATTCTCGTTTATCTGTGACTTCGAAATGATAATTTCTATACTGACGTCAAGAAAAAACGCCTCATCTAAAAATAAACGTGAATATATCTTAGACTGATCAGACTAAAGTTATGAATTTTAGTGCATTATAACATCTTATCAGTCAATTGTATCTCATGAAAACAAAATTGCTGAAAGAATATTTGAGGCTGAGAAAACGACCTCGGTTTGAGACAGGAGTCACCATTTCTTGCGACACAAGATTTTAGCCACATTTGCTTTGTTTCCAGACACAACCCGTTGACAGGAAATACGTGTTTTACCATTGTAAAACAGACTCTATTTTACCAAAAATGCGTTTATAATGTTCAGACAATGTTTGCATGCTTCTGCTGAACGAAATAACTTACCCCACCCATCTTTTCGCCATTAATTTCAGTAAAACTTAAATGTCATGACTCTTCAAAGTGGTTGAACAGATTGTTACAAATCATTTGCAAAAGTCTTTAGTCTTTAACCAGCGACGATTGCTGAGGAAACGCAATCTGGCACGTGTTCCAGACGGCCGTTTTGGGTGACGTTAACGTAGACCAACGACTAGCCATCGGGCGTTTCAGCTCATCTTAAATAACGTAATTTTATGTAGGCATGTTCTGTGTACATTACCTAATGTACCCCCTTATCATATTTTCCATTACTTAAAGCAAAACGAAAATGTTGGCAAATTTCGTAAACGGACCTTAGATTTTGTCTTTAATATGGCGTCATAATTTCATGAAGTTATTACTCGCAAGCACAATTGTTTGAAAAAGTGATCCAAACTTTGTTCATTTATAAGCAAAACATTAGCGGCACAAACTGGGTGCAAATTCAAATTGAAATCATGAGCGATCGATGCACAATGCCGTCATGTGTACATTGAACCTGTATGACGTCATCGGAATAACGCGTCACCTGCATATCAAATTTAAGTTATTTTCCAATATTGCCCAACCTCTACATTAGGAAGCAGTACGTGGCTGTTCATTTTTATATATCATCGCTAAGAAATCAGTGATAATGAGTGAGGCGTTTTGAGTTGACGTCAGTATATGTTCGTTCCAATCACATGACAATCAGTTTTCGTTTTTCTCGACCTACATTATATTTTGCACATATAAGGGTTGTACGATACGCCACCTCTAAAAATAAAGCAGCCTTTGGTAATGAATATACTTGTTTACCTGAAGCTGCATGACATGCTCACGTACAGCACATTCTTTCGTGGAAAACTGGTCATGAAATAATTTCTTCAGGCAAGGTTCTCCTTTCGCTGATTCAGACGAGGAACACTAGATACTAATGAAACTCTAATAGGGTAACATTATAGAGCAAACGGACCATACCGAAATCTTTATGTAAGATTTGACTGCAGATTTGACTGTTGCACATAGAAGTATGAAACTCGGGGATGATAGATTTAACTGTATCACATGCAGAGAGGTATGACACTTGGGGATGGTAGATTCGACGGTTGCACAGAGAGGTATGAAACTCGGAGATAGTAGATTTGACTGTTGCACAGAAAGGTATGAAACTTGGGGATGACAGGTTTGACTGTTGCACAGAGAGGTATGAAACTCGGGGATGGTAGATTTGACTGTTGCACAGAGAGGTATGAAACTCGGGGATGGTAGATTTGACTGTTGCAACAGAGAGGTATGAAAATCGGGGATGGCAGATTTGACTGTTGCACACGCAGAGAGGTATGAAACTCGGGATGGCAGGTTTGCTTGTTGCACATGCAGAGAGGTATGGCACTTGGGGATGGTAGATTGACTGTTGCACAAAGAGGTATGAAACTCTGGGATGGTGGATTTGACTGTTGTTCTAGCAGAGAGGTATGAAACTCGGGGATGGTAGATTTGACTGTTGAACACGCAGAGAGGTATGAAACTCGGGGATGGCAAATTTGACTGTTGCACATGCAGAGAGGTTTGATACTTGGGGATGGTAGATTGACTGTTGCACACGCAGAGAAGTATGAAACACTGGGATGGTAGATTTGACTGTTGCACACGCAGAGGGGTATGAAACTCGGGGATGGTAGATTTGGCTGTTGCACAGAGAGGTATGAAAATCGGGGATGGCAGATTAGACTGCTGCACACGCAGAGAGGTATGAAACTCGGGGATGGTAGATTTGACTGTTGCACATGCAGAGAGGTATGACACTTGGGGATGGTAGATTGACTGTTGCACAGAGAGGTATGAAACTCTAGGATGGTAGATTGACTGTTGCACAGAGAGGTATGAAACTCCGGGATGGTAGATTTGACTGCTGCATACAGAGGAATGAAAGTCAGGGATGATAGATTGACTGTTGCACAGAGAGGAATGATACTCGGGGATGGTCGATTTAACTGTTGCACATGCATGGAGGTATGACACTCGGGGATGGTAGATTTGACTGTTAGACAGAGAGGTATGAAACTCGGGGATGTTAGATTTGATTGCTGCATAGAGAGGAATGAAATTGTTGGTTATTACTGTTGCACAGAAAGGTATGAAACTCGAGGATGGCAGATTTGACTGTTGCACTATGAGGTATGAAACTCGGGGTTGGTAGATTTGACTGTTGCACAGAGAGGTATGAAACTCGGGCATGTTAGATTTGACTATTGCACAGAAAGGTATTAAATAGTTGTTTTATTACCCAACTCAGAACTATCAAGAAGGTCCAGCTCAACTCTGAAACCTTTTTTAGTTGATTAGGAGAAAATGAGAGGATCAAAATACCACTGAAATCGGGCCATCATTGACCCGCCAGCGAATTGCCATATAAATGGCGTTTCACTGGCAGGTCGATAATGCATTGGCAAACACTGAATGCTGGCTTGGTTTACAGGGAATCCGGACGTGTATGGCTAAGGACTCGAATACCTTTGAGGTTTTCCTGGGGGCGGGAGGTCCGGACGCCCTGCCGCTAACCCCTCTGGATCCGCACATATCAGCTGCGCGATGCTGATGCGCGTACGGTTCGTTTACGTCGGAAGACGTTACGTATTATCAATGACGGGTATGGAACCTAGCCCACCCCCCACCCCTGTCGTGTTGAATATTTCCATGCACCACACTTCTCCCCAAAGTTCACACTGTCAACCCTCAGCACTCCATTTTCCCAATTGGAATGAAATACAAAATAAAACACAAAAAAAACAATGTTGAACCTGATCTGGATCATCACTGTTTTTTTGTGTTCAGTCCTTTCTTTCACAAATCTTGATTCTGAAGGTCGGGGGTTAGTTTCCATCCCGTTTACGAAAAGAAAAATACAGATATTGACTAATGAGCTGTAGGCTGTGTTTTGACTGTTTGATCATTAATTTGTACAATTTCTGTACGGTTGGACATCTACATTAATATCTATTAAGGTATTTACTTCTTAAATCTGCATACAACGAGCATATTAGCATGAAATCAAATTCACTTTCTATTACGTTCATGTTACAATATACATTTTCTATCGTTTCTTTCTATACTATGGTGATGACCAGATTCCATTGCCAAAGAATGTGCCGCTATTCTGTATCTCGCTAATGATCTTCGAAATTTGAGTGATTGGTAAAACTTGTAAGTCGACACGCTATAAAAGGAGCCTCGTTTTGTTATTTTGATTCTATAGGTTGAATAAATATTGTCTTGTCATATGTACCTGTAGATAGTCGCTTCATAGCACGCCCGTTTCAAACATTGTTCAGCAGGAGTCATATGGCTCTAACAACCAAGTTAAAGCCAGACCTCACCACCTACCTGACACATTTCATATGTGTTTTCACTGTTTGTAAAAGTACCCATTTAGGGGTTCGCGTATACAAAGGGCTAAGGTGCACAATATGGGTCCATCCTGTAAGTAGATTCCATAATCACGGCGGAGAATCAGGTTATTTCAAAACAACAACAATGGCAGATAACATTGAAAACCTCATCGATTCAGGTAAGATTTTCTTTGATATTTCCGTTAAAACTGATCAGATTTGCATGAGGGTCTGGATAGAGGGGGGGGGGGGGTCTGGTATTTACTATTCCTTAAAAATTCGGCCCATTATTCATCTCATTAAAATTTTGGGTCATTCATTCAAATGAGACCAAATATTCATTAAAAGTAAGAGAGGTGGCAAAGAAATCTGATTATTCACTATTCTTTAATTTTGTCTTCAATTCATTAAAAAATTAGATTTATTCATTAATTATAGGTCCTCATTATTCACTATTCAATATTTTTTTGGTTCATTGTTCACTATTCATTATAAAAAAGGGCCATTATTCACTAATCATTATACCCCATCCAGACCCTCTTGCATGGGGTTTGAAGCAGATACCCTGGAACAATGACACCAACAGGTACATTGCATGCGACTTTCGGACAAAGATCTGGTTAAAGAGTTATTGACGAGCAACCAAAAAATTCGGTTGCTTGTCAATGACTTTTTAACCGGATCTTTGTCCAAAAGTCGCTAAAGATGGATATGTTGCTTTTATTTTTGCGGGGTTATCTGCATCAAACCTCATGTCAAGCTGACCCATATTAACGGACATATCAAAGATTAGACTGCTGCACTGACCTCGTAGGTAAAAAAGCCAAATTTACCGGGGCGATTTTGCCCTGGTAATCCATATTGCTGAATGCTTTACGTAAACCAAGCGTCTATTTATCATCTATAAATAGACGACTTTCTCTTATCTTGTTTACATGATTTCTTCTGTGTTACAAAAAAAAAGTAAAAAAAAGATGGCGGATCCAGTGGACGTGGATTTCGCGCCACCGTGATTTTTGGATAATAATAATGGAAGGAAACCCCAATGTTATACCGAAATCGATCGTCGAAGTTCTGAACAGGCTGGAGAACGATGAGGACAACCTATTCTCGTGGAAACTCACGCGGAGTCAGGATAAATTCTCATTTACTGTCAGTTGCAAACTTCGCGCCAAAACTCCCAACAAAGCCAAGGACGACAACAAGGTAACCGGACGTACTACTGGGAAACCAGTAAGGAGACGTCGTCGGAAGAAGAATAGATCTCCCTCTGCGTTGGCTCGTTCTAGGAAGAGACACCCGCGGTTTCTGGAAAAGAAGTTAGCTGGAAAACCAGATTTGGCTTCACCAGAAGAAGACCAACAGGATTTGGATAATTCTGTGTGTGTAAAGGAACTGGAAAATACCAGTTTTGCTTGTGGTAGTAACAGGGACCTGGTGTCTTCGGAAAATCCAACACCAAGTCCAACTGCTGATCCTGACCTGTTAAACGAGCAGGCAATTCTTCGTGAATTTCTGGACACCATTGATAGTGACGATAGTGACGACGATGTGAGCAGTGTATATAGTGTTTGTTCCAACTGTAAGCATCCAGCCAAAAAAGGAGAGGACCTTAAACGTTGTTCGCGCTGTCATATAACCCGCTACTGTAGCGTTCAGTGCCAGAAGAAAGATTGGGACTTTCACCGATTTGCTTGTGCGGTTGTGGCCAAGAAGTCGGACACTGTGAAAGCTTGATTCTCTACCACAAGAACCTGTACATATTTGTTTTGTTTCACAAGTTACCATTTTCTACAGTAGTTTGAATAGTTACTTTTACTAACATTAACATACTACACCGAAAGGTGGTGCGCCTATCAACAGGCAGAATATACTGAAGAAAAGAAAAAAAAGTTACGAAAAGAACTAAGGGTGTAGATCTATTATTTTTCTCTAAACCTTCAACTTGGTTCTTTCTTCGCATGAGAATACAGTGTATTAAAGAGAGCTACATGTTATGGCATGTTTTAGCCTCAGAATAATTAGATCCATAAACAATGATATTTTGTGGATCCAAACTAGTTTCAAAAATTATCAGCAGACGACGCTTATCATCTTCACAAGCGAAGGCTTCGTCGATTGAAAAAATCGCAACCCTTGGTAGGAACAAGATGACGCTTATAGGTAAAGTGTAATCTATGCAGGTGGCTGTTAGACATTGGCGGTTCTATAAATACACTGCCTGATTCTGAATACATCTATTGTAGTTACTCCGCTCATCTCAGTGGTTGAATAAAACACGTGACTACCGCTTTGCTACTGTCCCTAGTTCATACGAGGGGGCAGTGAAGCAGTCTAATCAAAGATACCCTTTCCTGAATCAAGGGATGTTATTTTCAATCCTCTAAAGTCACGTGATTCTCCGCAGAGATGATGGTTACAAGATATGAATTTCCGCAAAAAATGTGCGCGCCCATGTTAACAAAACTCGTACTGTTGCAGACTGCCTAGACTTATAAAGTCTGATGAGATGGTCTTTTTGTGCACATATCAATCTTTTTCACTAAATATTCATATTCCTCTCAAATACTTTTTCTCTTCTGCTATCTCATCAGACTTATAGACTCTGCCATTGGTTATGTAAGAAATCTTTTTATTGCCCATTTGTATAACAGTACACTAATACTACAGCCATCAGCTACTATTAGGAACTGTCCAATTCTTGACCTCAAGACAAGATTAACGACCCCAGTAGAATTTCCTGCAGATGTTTGACAGGTGAATAGTAAAAGAGTTTAAGAAATTCTTTTCATTTTAGGTTGAGCTTCATAATTGTGTACTATTGGTGTTAATCTGGAATTAAACAGTTGAACAGATAGAATCTGTGCCAATTCCAATCAGCAGACGACAACAAAACATGTAAAAGTATTAATTTGAAAACAGTGTAGATCCAGATCAGGTGGCATGATCCATACTGTTTTCACTATGATTCTCAAGTACTGCTAATATAAATAAAAGAAATCGTTCAGCTAAAAAGTTCAGTAGAGAATTGGTTGGCTTTAGCATACTGCATAAGATATCAAACATGGCAAGTGTTGAGACTATATTTTGATCTGTTTAACTTTGTGTGCACAACTCGGACCCACTAGTATGGTCCGAGGTGCACAATAAAGGCTCTCAAGACTGTGCAGATATACAAGGTAACTTGGGCCTGAACTGATCATAAATGAGTTTTCTATCCCTAAAAATCAAGTTCTAGCTACATGGGTTGGTCAGAAGACTTTTGGAAACAGATTAGACCCTGATCAGACAGCTCCTCAATCGCTGCCTGACCTAGGTCTACTCTGTTTTCTTATGAAAGTACGAATAACTATATATGATTCTACCCTATTGAGCATGACAAGTAAGTGCTTTGTTCCATGTACAAATGTGAAATTTTATTTCTATAATTATTCAGAGTGGGTGGAGCTTAGCCTGAATATTCACGAGGAAAAGGGTTAAGACTGCAAATTTTGTGGTGCACGCTGACTCGCTAATGGATACACCATCTCATACTTATCGGTACATAAGGGGCTGCTCTATAAAATTACAATAAAATAAAGTATTTTTTTCTGAATAATGTTACATGTATTATCTTAGTAAATAGTGCAGATCTTGACGAAATGCTGCTTTAGAGATATTATTTCATCTTTGTCTTCACTGTTTGTCAAAGTACCTACTACCAGTATCCAGAATGAAAAGTTTCGAGTAATAAGTGTTTCTCATGAACAGCCGGATTCATCAGAAGCCACCTGATCAAGAAGTACACAGTCAGGGAGCATAAAATTTTACACACTGCGATTTTTTTTCAATTTTCTAGGAAAATTACGCAAAGAGAAACTTGGTTTCTCAGCCATTTTCATTCTGGACACCGGATAACATGTATTTTGGCAAACAGTGAAGACTCAGATGAAATGCCACAATTTCCTCCTTTTTTCATGGTCTGCTTTGCATACTAAAATAAACATTATTCAGACACCAAAGAACATCATTTTATAGCTATTTGAACTGATAACCCTTAAAATACAAAATATACATATTTTATCAACATGTACGGATATAACAATCAGCTTGGCAAAGCAGATTTTAGTATAAAGATAATAATGAATAAAAAGTCTTAATTTTAGTATTTAATATCTTAGTTTAGTATTCGTAAACTTGATTTAGATTGACTTTTATTTTTGCAGAACTTGCAGGTTTTGTTGTGATTTGGTCAATTGTCCTTTAAGTGCTTCTGCCATTTGTAGATAATTTAAGAGGCCTTTTCGATAAACAGTGCCGACCCAGATCATATTGCTTATGTAGAAGCATTCTGATCTTGGTCCACACTGTTTGCCATCATATTTACGTTGGTAAAATAAAAATTGACAAAGTCTCCAGCGGATGATTTAAGCAGGCGACATTCTCAGATCAAGTTCAAATCTACTTTTGTACATTTTCAAAGACCACTCTGTTTATATATCCGAAGGATGCTCAAACATCCCTTAACTCAAAGTACCACCTTTGATTTACATCAGAGTGGCTCAGTGGTAGGGTGCTTGACTGGAGACCGAAGGGTCGCGGGTTCAAACATCACCGGCGTCAGTGTGTTGTGTCCTTGAGCAAGAACAGTACTGGTTCAACCCAGGAAGCCCGTCCCTTTATAACTGAAAGATTGTTGATGCGATGTAAAGAATCGAATCAAACAAAACAAATGAAATATCATATCTTATTTTTTCTTCCGAAAATTAAGAAAGATGTCACATATGGTCTGCGGCTCACATGATTGGTGCTTTAAAAGCGCCAATCACATGTTTTTGTCGTCTGCTGAAATATTTCATAAGCTGACGGCGTTTTCGGCACTTTAAGGGATAACTAATTACATTGAAGTGATGCTTACAACTTCTGAATACAATGAGCGTCATCTATAATAAATACTCCTTTGCCAAAGCAGCAAATGTATTTTTGTACTTGCCCAAAATAGTCTCTGGGCTGGACAACAAGATATCATAATGTCCCTTTTCAAAGTTACGGATGCATCTTTTTCTCTTGAGTTTGCATTAATGAAACAAGAGTGGAAACAACAATACAGTAGGCAATGCGGTTTTCTCTTTCAAATAACTCAACACAAAAGGACCAATTTCATAAGTAAGTGATTTCCTACTGCCAGTTGTAGAGCAAAAAAAACCCAAAATCTTTTCTTCTAGCATATCCCTCGATAACATTTGTTTGATTTGGACACAGCTTTGTGAAGTTCAACTTTTCAGGTCCATAGAATTTTGATAATAGAGCAAGGGTTAAAAACTATCAAGACAAAGTATTCATCAAGTAGTCAGCTTATATAACTTTATGACCCTTATCTTATATCTGGTCAGAGGCAAGCAATAAATCACCTGGTGCTAGTGAGAGAAGTTAATTGATCTACTAAGCACCATGATGAATTTATGTAAATTAGGGAGCTGGAACATACTTGTGAATGCTTTGAAGTCTGTTGTAACCTGAATTCCTCCAACCAGCCTGGTGCATTTTATAAGTCGTAGATGTTAAAGCCAGCATAAATTAAAAGTCTGGACTGCAGTACGGCAAAATATAAGATGTGGAATGGTATATATTGGTTGGTATGGATTCATAGGTCCTACAACATCTACGACTGATATAAGTCTACAGACTGCCTTGCTAAGGTTCGAGTTAAGGGAGCGAGGGGCGTGTGTGTGTGTGGGGGGTGGGGGGAACCTGTATTGGGACATATGCTATTGGTTGTTAATACATATTAATACATAAAGAGAAGAATATGTACACATGTACTTAGAATTTTCGCTTATCAAATTAAGAATGTACAAGCTTCTCTTCTTTTCACCCAAATTCCGCATCATTAATACGCGCGAACACACACACACACACACACACACACACACCCACACACACACACACACACACACACAAAATAGTCTTATGTAAGGTTTTTAACTAAATGCGACTAAGTTTCGATTATTTTCAACGAAACGGATTTTTTTGTATCATCAATGCTATATAATACGAACAATGATATCAAATTGCTCAATTGAGTGTTTGTTTCAGACTGACTGACTTGTTATATTATCCAAGGTCAAATAAATGCTTGAATTTGCACATGCGAATATTATGTTACTTACTAGGCCAAACGAAGGCCCCACCGTACCCGAGTCTCTGTACGTACAATGATGTCCACGTTTCATATTCATAGAGTATGTGTGAAAAAAGTTATAGTATCTGACAGCGTCCTCTGGGTGTCTCGTGAAAGATACAATAAGTTTAAGGTTTAATAATAATTGAGCCGCGACATGAGATTTCCAACAATGTGGTGTGTGCGACCAGCAAAGGCTCAGACCAGCCTGCGCATACGCGCAGTCTGATCAGAGCCTTTGCTAGTCGCTTGAATATTCTATGACGGTTACGCTACTGACTGAACATTATTTGGAGTTTCTAGGCTTAAATGGAGGCTGCGCAGTCACGTCTGAGTCTACACTTGTCAAAATGCCACAGTGTTGGAAATCACATGTCATGGCTCAATTATGTAAACATATATCAAACAAAACCCACTGGGAAAACAATGGCGTGAACAAAATGCTCTATAATGAAATGGGACATGTGGTGAGAAAATCTGAATATTTTTGCATGCGAACAACAAAGATACAGACCAACCTGCGCATCCGCCCATGTTAATCGCTGTATGGAAAGTTTAATATCGACCAATATCTTAATTTGCTACATGCAAAATATCAATTGTCAAGCTGTAGCTAAGCTAGCATTACGACAAACACAAGGTTGTCTCACGACGAGTCGTATCACCGACAAATCATGTGACAATAAAAGCTCTCAATGGCAGAAATTCATAGAATCCTCGTGCAACCCGGGCTACGTTTTTTTCTCACTAAACGCTGTATCATCTTTTAATATGTATATTCGTCCGAAATTGATACAACACATCGCTTGTACATGTGCAATGTGTTTTTTTCTAATATAATCTTGAAAGTTGATTTCAAAATTTAGCACCCTCTGGCTAACGGACTTGTTCGTATGTCTTCGCACCAGTAGTTGTTTTATGAACTATGGTCTACACACAGAGACAGCTCGCAAACGCACGGGATGCAACATATTGAGTTTTTGCTTTTTTCATTTGAAATTTGTTTGAATGGGTGATTTCATATATTGCCCTAGCGCCCAATCATATGGGGATGGGGAGCCCTTGTAATGATTTTATGGGAGCTGGGGAGCAGGCTTATACTTTTTGAAGCCCTGCCAAAAAGTAAAAAAAAAAAAAAAAAATCTCGCCTTAAAGAAAAAACTTCCATTTTATTTTATTGTTTTTAAAATTTCTTTTGCTTCTTGGGTAAACTAGACCCAGACCCCCTGTCTGTCCATCACAAGCGTACATGATTGATGAACTGTCTTTTTGAAAGGTAAAATGAGCCAGTGCATGAGATATCCAACTATTTAATAT
Organism: Loripinus fragilis; assembly: GCA_964019695.1. Classification (NCBI taxonomy): domain Eukaryota; kingdom Metazoa; phylum Mollusca; class Bivalvia; order Lucinida; family Lucinidae; genus Loripinus; species Loripinus fragilis. The sequence continues at coordinate 64,580,679 of OZ026517.1, forward strand.
GTGGGACCAGCAAAGGCTCGGACCAGCCTGCGCATACGCGCAGTCTGATCAGAGCCTTTGCTTGCCGCTTGAATATTCTACAAGTCTTAAGCTACTGGCCGACATCATTTGGAGTTTCTAAGCTTAAAAGGAGGCTGCAGAGGCTCGTCCGAGTCTACACATGTCAAAATACCTCATTGTTGGAAATCACATGCCGCGGCTCAAATATCTTTTAAATTGACCATGCCTCTTCTGTGTTCCGAGAGCTTACACTTCGGAGAAAAACTAACAACTTGTTGGGGTCTACTGTACATAGTATGTTTTCGTAGGAAGAATAGTGATATAGCTTCTGTCTTTGGGCCTCGTCGCGACAAAACCTGTCTTCGGGGTTTCCGACAAAGTGAGATTCAAACCAACCTGTTCAGCTACAGAGACTAGCTAGAAAAATGAAATTTTGCTTGTAGCAAGCTTAGATATCGTACTTTCAAAACGCGAATAACATAGGCGCTGATCATACTGCGTGGATGCGCATGCTGGTCTGTTGTTCGCAAACCCCCGAAGACAGGTTTTCTCGGGTCGAGGCCCAAATTTATAATGTAAATGTATTTATTTTCGCACTTACATGCACATCTACGTAAGCCTATATGTGACATTGTGTTTTGTGTTATGTCCTTTTTAACTTTTTACTTTCGTATGTTGAGTTTTCTGTTTAGTGTACAATGTTGCACATTTTAAACGGCGCAATTCACGAGGTAGAGCTAAGATGGAGAACAATAGAGGAAAGAAAGACGATAGCATAAGCATTTTAACTCATCCGTCGTAATGTTAGTTTTTATATATACCCAACAAAAAAGAAACGCACCACTACGATTTTCCCATTTAGATCTCCTTTTAAAACGAAAATGTTAATTGTCATTAAATATTCATTTCTGATCAAATCTTACTAAAACTAAAGTTTGACGTAGATAAGTATCTGTACCTTCCATGTACAGGCGCAAAACTCACCAAAGTGAATGGTAAACGAGTTGCAGAAGCGTTAATTCAATGCTACTATCTACATTAAATTCCAAGTATGTTTTACATTTGCAAAGTATGAAAACGATACGTTGTCTTTATGTAAGGCAATCAATGTGTTTATTGATGCATATTTGTTATTTCAAAATCCATTTTCATCAGTTAGGGCTTTTAAATTGATTAAAACAATGTTGAACTCTTTAAATGCTTTGTAAGGTTTATCTCCAGTGTGGAATCGTTATCTAGGGGGTATTCACAATACATGAGCTACCTGATTTAATTATCGCTTATGATTAATTAACAGATAGAATTTGCAAAGAATTAGTGTCTGAGTACAATTTGGTCTACTGAAATGATTCTCATTGCTTAAACTTATCCAGCAAGAGAGCATTATAAAAACGCTTATTTCTTGTGACTTAACAATTTGACCCCCACTTGGTTCGTGACCAATTTTCTTTAACACATTTTTGACGCCACATTGCAAAAGACGTGTGACGCAGCAGTACTTGACATACCTTTGCACTGATACAAACTAAACTGGCGTATCCCTTGTGATCTTCCTGGGAGATGAACAGTTCTAAGTGGTGCGTTTCTTTTTTTGTCAGGTATATATTTTAAATCGATGCAGCCGGTAACTATCACAGTCAAAAAAAGTATACCGGAGGCTTTCAGTTTGATTATGCTACATACTGGGTTCTCACTATGAAAGTAGTCACATAGATCCATTACTATTCAATATAATACAGTTCGACTGACTATAATAGTTCAATCCATTTATATCGACCCATTTAAATTGTTACAGAAATTAATTCTGAGATTTTATTCTGTAGGTCTAGATCTGATAAAGTGCAATAGAAAATAAGATGGCATTAAAGACAAAACGTATCTATCTATCTATCTATCTATCTATCTATCTATCTATCTATCTATCTATCTATCTATCTATCTATCTATCTATCTATCTTGAGGTTATCTGTCTGTCAGTCAGTTTACATGCTGTTTTCAAACGTCACACCCACTGCCATATAAATTTCTTGGGTTTATCTACCTTTCTTTTTGCCTACATGAGTTTTACTACCGTCTACCCCATATCCACTACCATCCGCCCCCCCCCCCGCCTACAAAAAGTGCTTGAGTTTATTCACCTGTCGGTCTGTCAGTCTGTCTGTCTGTCTTTCCGCCTGTCAGTCTGTCTGTTTTTCTGTCTGTATAAGAAAACAAGTAATTATTACAAGGAAATTCCATAATCACTATGATTACGAGACACAGTAAACAGACAGTCACACGACAGCAAGAAAGCATTGAAAGTAAATCAGTCAGTTTCCTGGCTCTTTTCCTAAGCAAAATGACTGCAAAACTACATGTATAAAATCACTACGAACTTCACCACAGAATTAGAAGACAACACAATAACCCCACACACAATGAGAGCAACAAGGAATAATGAATTAACAGCAACATAATCAATGCCTTAGAACGGACAGTGGTCGAGATCACCAGGGAGGGGCTCTTCACCCTAGATTCTGCTTTTGTACATTAAGCTGTTTTCCATTGCCTATCCTATACCCACCCACCACCCTATAAGTTTCTTTGAATTATCTACATGTCTGTCTGTCTGTCTGTCTGTCTGTGTTTGTCTGTCTGTCTGTCTACCTGCCTGCCTGTCTGTCTGTCTGTCTGTCTGTCTAATGTGGTGGCGTGAACAGACAATCGTTATATTGCAAGGCTATATGTGTACTTATATACTTTCTTTATTCATTTGACTTTTATCTTTGGCCCTTTTATAGTCCGTCCAGATAAGAGACGTTGGGCGGTTCTTAGCTAAGTTCAACCCCTGGACAAATACATTTTGAAATCGGTTAGGCAGGTTGCCTAGTTTGCGTATTCACCCATCTGTGAAACTCTCCATACCAAAATTATATACCTGTAGTCTTATATTTGCCATATCGTGAAAAATAAGCGTTTCGAATAATTATTGCAGATGAATCTGATCAGTCAAGATACTTTGTTTAAAATATGTACGTACATGTACCTTAAACACGCACGTGTATCTTAGGCCCCGTTCACATGCACACAATTTACACCTGTAAGTATTTTGCTATATGGAGCAAATATACACACATAAGTAAAAGTATATTTAATCTGCGTTCACATGCTAATAGTGTCCACATAAGTATCTTAAAAGTTACTCTTTGACAGCAGCCATGTACAGACTGTTAGTTGAAAAACAGAGGCGACAGCTGCCATATTATTTGTGTACTGGGTTGGCCCTTAGGCTGTCTCATGAGCAAACTATTTGGAAGAAACAGCGACCTCGAGCCACTTTCGAGATTTTGTGTGATGATTTGCGTCCTAGTTTTCCTGATTAGGCTAGATCCGTACGGCAGCCACTTCATCTGGATCACAGAGTTGCCATTGCTGTGTACTGGATGGCCTCTTCCGCAGAATACCGTACTATTGCTAATCTGTTTGGTGTTGGAAAATCAACAGTACATGAATGCATCCATGATGTCTGCACAGCAATGGCTGAGAATATTTTGGACAAATATGTGAAATTCCCTGCAGATGATGATTTGCAACATGTCATTGATGGTTCTGATAATACTTGGGGATTTCCTAATTGTGCAGGAGCAGTGGACGGTACACACATCCAAATAATTGCTCAAGAGTCAGCTCATGGCGATTATGTGAATAGAAAGGGCTGGTATTCAATTATCCTCTAGGCTGTTTGTGATCACAACTACATTATAACCGATATGAACGTTGGATGGCCAGGGTGGGTCCATGAAGCGAGGGTTTTTGGAAATTCAGAGTTGTATTACAAAGGAGAGACAAATGACTTGTTTCCACAGAAAAAAAAAAGAAACCAACCTTTACTGGTAAAAAAAAGGTTATATGGCTTTTAAAACATCACAATTCTGTATTTCTTTTGTTTAGAAATATGGTTTTACTGATACTGTGTATTTTTAAGTAGCCCAGCAGGCAGCAGGCCCATGTTTTGAGTATTTGCCTCATAAATGTTGGCAAAAACTTTGGCCGACCCTTTTATAAGACATAAGTCATATCACAAGCCAGGGGTCACAAGGTGGTATTCACAAGGTAACACGTGCTTTATAATTTGATGTTGAGTTTGAGTCATTTTGATATAAACAAAGAAATTTCTGCTTCAGTTCTTAGGTTGTTTCTGGATTTGATGAATCTAAACTTCTAGTTACAGTAAAATCTGTGTACAATGGACACTCTCATATGACAGAAAATTGGTTTGGTTGTATTGATTCCTGATCTTTGCTCTATTTCTTACTTCCAAGACCATTTATCACTTAATGCTGGTCAAAAGTTTTGCGGAATCCTCCATCTGCTTACGTATGTAAATTTGAGGTCCGTTCACATGACATAGTTTACTCATGGAGCATAATTACTTATAAGCAAATATACTTTTGCATGACATCCAGAGGTGGTGCAAATATACTTTTAACCTACCCCAGTTTACTCCAGGAGTATTCATACTTACGTAAGCAAGTGCGTTCACATGACACCGTAAGTAAAGTTGCTTACGTAAGTAACTTTACTTACGCAAGTAAATGTGTGCATGTGAACGGGGCCTTAAACAATACAAAAAACATCAATCTTCGACAATGAAATCTACAATCACGCAAGATTTTATTGCTTTATAAAATATCTGTGTACCCTTTCTCTGTGGCCCAGATATTGAAACCTTATCATGTTGAATTTTAATTTGTGTTGTGTGTGTGTGTGTGTGTGTGTAGGGAAGGGGCTTTTACTATGTTGTTGTTTTTGTAATGCTATTTTTTCGAATTCAGAGCTAAACACCAAATCATTTTCTTGCCAAACAAAAAATATTTGAAGAATATTTTCATCCACAACATATTATAACGCGAATATTTTTCCAAGTAGCATGCTAAAGATAAACCTGTGTATCAGTAGACGCACACAACTGCAGCAAAGTTTAGAGATGAGTGTCTCTATTGTTATTTTGAGTTGATTTTGTTTGTTTGCATTGATGTTTTGCGTCGCTGCCAACATTTTTGCAGTCATGACGCGACGTTTCCCTGTCCACCTAGGTTGAACCATTACTTAGCAGAGAATAAAGTGTCTTATTTAGGACCTTACAAAGGGCTTACAGTGAACCCTCTCAAAATAGCAATCCTTTATACACAGGCCTAACACACTAGCACTTAGTAACTGTGGACCTCGACTTTTCGAGTTGATACTTTACGTTCCAGTCAAGAAATGTTCAGTCATGTTTGGACGTTTCCTGGGTTGAACCAGTACTAAATTGAGCTTAACACGTCTTGCACAAGGACACAACAGGGTCGTTATCTCAAGTCGAGCACTCTACCACTGGTTTGCTCTACAGATATTATACAGCTATTCGGTCACTGTATCGCCACGTTGTATGCGATGTTTCGGTCTTATGTAATGCTAACGGAGATAGGAAACAGTTGTGGGCGTGGCTAGACAGTGACCAAAAAGCCAAATAATAAATAATTGTTTTGAAGGCGTCAATTATGTCAGCCTGTTTGTTGGATTAGTTCATTTATGTGTATTCACTAAACCTATATTACATGTACGCCGTTAATATCCGTATATAACGTATAAAACAGTTTGAACTCCCTACCAGTGTATGCAGCTATGCGTTTTAGAATGTAGTTGAGACATGGCTGTATAGTAAATACAACACCAAAGGAAATCACACTGATAAAACACGCTACGTGCAATCAGATTTTCATTACGCTGTGCACCCTCACTCTATATCTATATACATGTAGCTGCAACAACCGTTCTAACATGGAACAGTCTGTCGATCTTGATCCACATACGTACTAGGAGGCACTGGCCAGTGAGCAATAGTATATACACAAGTACGACTTAGGTTTTCTGTTAATATTTGCTTGCGAACGTTTACCAGGCATACTAACTGTATAAAGCTGGTCGCCTTTGTCGTCTGCGGTTCAGTTGTTTTGCACGATTAAAGCGTACCTCTGCTGTTTTACCCAATTTACTGTAGATCAGTCTAAATTGACAGTGAATGGCAGTGCTCTTTCCGACACGCCCAACGTCCGTTACCTGGTCGCACTATACTTCATCTTTTGTGTTTTGCCTTTTGTGTTTTAAATTTTGTCTTCAGAAAGGTTTCTTTCCTTTATTGTATTTTGCCTTTTGCGTTTTAACTTTCAGCTTTTTACTTTTGTCTTTTGTGTTTAAACTTTTGTATATTGTATTTTGACTTTGGGTTTTCGCATGCTAGTTCTATGATAAAAGGCATCACAGTACCCCTTCAAATTTTTGCAGCAGAAAAACATAGATACATACATACAGACAGACAGACAGACAGACAATTGATAGTGTATCAGATTGGGAAGGCGGTGGAAATAGATTGATAGATAGATAGATAGATAGATAGATAGATACGTTTTGCATTTAATGCCATCTAATTTTCGATTGCACTTTATTCGACCTACAGAATAAATAAATTGTGACTATTAAAATGAGTCAAACTGTCGTGTACAGAATTGTCATAGATCTATTTGAACACTTTCACAGATAGCATGTTTGAATGGAAAACCTACAATAGACTTTTTGGACTGAGATATTTACCAGCTGCATCGATTTCAAATGTAAAGAAACGTTACACAGGATGCATTAAAATACTTGTACGTTTGTCTTTCTTACCTTTTTATTTCCATCTTGGTTCTACCCCTATGAATTGTGTTGTTTAAAGTTAAGTACAACATCATACACAAAACATACATATGTATGCAGATTCATATATGAGCTACGTCATAAGAAAACCTGCATTTTGAAATGTGAGAACAAAAAAGCACTGACTAAATGTGTCCTACCATGCTGGTCAACACAATGTTTAAAGTTTAAAATCTTATTTCAAGATTCTAACACACCTCGCCTATAGAGCCAATGTTAAAAAAACGTGATATATCAAGTAATAATTTACAGCTTTGAAAGCGCTAGGAAGACACGCGCTAGCAAACGTCATTTGTTACTGCACAATGACGTCAGTCATAGCGGTGTAACGTCGTTTTTACGCTGGAAAGACGTTACTTATACATGTAAATATATGCGACACAATCCAACTATTGGTGGGATTTCCTCAGTGCAATGGCGGAAAGTTGGAAGAAGCTGAAGACTTCAAATGTATTTTCGTCGTTTATTGTGTATAAAAATCGAAATAAATCAGCTCTATTGCGTGAATTGTTGAGTAATAATTCACTGTTTGTCTGTCAGTTGTTCGAATATAAATCACTCGTGTTGTGCGCTCATGATTTGATCTTCTTTACAACTGACCTCCAAACAGTGAATTATTACTCAACAATTTACTGCTAGAGCTGGTCTTTTTCTTAATTATAGCAAGTTTTTGAAGCTTAGAGGTCAATTAGAGCCCAACATAGAAAGTTGGAAAATTCGAAATTCGAAACCGAGATGTCTAGCGATAAGGCTAATTGTCACTGTTTCAATGCTTTATCAGTTTCCCAGTGGATGCGCAGCTGATCTGCGTATTTATTTTCTGTATGTATAAAAATGGAATTCAGCTTGTATTGGACATCTTTTTGATCAGTTCATTTTTCTATATAAACATTTATTTGTCTATAGCTACACAGCAAAGTTTGTGTAGGACCTTTTAGAAATCTGCAAAGCCAGGTTTTCTCATGATGAGGCTCAAGTGTCAACGATTATACAATGCAACTACCCATATTTGGCGTGAAAACTACAGGTTCCAATTTACACAATTTACTTTTATTTTACAAGAATAACAAAACTAAACTGACCGACTAACGAAACCTGGCACTATCAACTGAGGAAACCTGGCACTTTTCGTTTGTCTCTAACTTGTTAAGAACAAGTCCTATGGCAAACATTAAAGTTTATTTTAATAAATGAGCATTAAATGTGATTTTTATTTTAATGCATACCACCATCAAACTGCCGTAAAGTATCTGATCCACATGCTGAACTGGCTAGCACATTAAACCACTGACCTTGCGTGCATAAGGCATCTCCTCAAAAACCTGTGTTGGTTCAGAGAAATTGACCTAAACTGAAACCAAGTTCTAATTGGTCAGCACCTTGACCCATGACCTATATCTTATGCTTTATTAATAAAGGCACAATGACTTTGTCTCTCTTCCCCCAGCGGATGCAGCACCAACTTCATGGAATTCTTGTCATTTGTCAAAACACCCCCGTTTCATGTATGCTAATTACTTTATTGTGGCTGTGTAGCCAAAGTACATCGCGTCAAAGTCAGAATGCAAAAACATTTCTGCCAATCCATCTATGTTTTTCTTAATTTAAATTGAAACCACACGTTCATCTCATCAAAATTCCAAGTAATGTAGATTGAACCTTGAAGAAATCTGTATTAATTTAATTCAGAATGAAGATTTCATACAGCTAAATAAACGAACTATATATTTACTTGGAAATTAAGCAAAGCAATGTCAGGAATGAATACAATTAGATTCTAAACCCTGCCCATAAAACCACAAGGTAAGAGAGTCACAACGAAATTGATGGGAGTAAACAAAGGACATATGATGAACCAAGTAAGCAGCTATTTTCCAAAGAGGCGGTGCCTCTTAATTCGAATGTAACTGAATAAAAATTACAGCTTGAATAGGACAATAAAATGATAACACAGAACAGCAAGTAACCACATCAAAGCATCAATTTGGAACAGTCAGTAATGCGTTACTAGTGGATTTAAGTTAACTTTACGAGGTTTCAGTCCTAATCCTCAATTTCGATGTGGTTATAAAACATGCATTTGAATGGCCCACGTGGAGGTTTCCAGCTCATCAATAAATCAACACAGACAATAAATGAATCAAAGGTGGTTCAAGGATGAAGAGTTAACAGAAACAACGCTTACTTTGACATTTCACATCGCCACTGGAACCCTGGAGGGAATGAAAGTCAAAAGTTGAATCCTGGTGAGCCAGCACACAGAGTACGTGTAAAGTTAATTTGTGCGACAACTGTTGCTAATTTCATATGTTAAGTAAAGTAAGTAAGGGTGCAAAGATCAGGAATCAATACAATCAAGTACCACACCTGACCCAGGATACCAATGGGAAAGTGACAAACTCACAGTTAGACACCACAAATGAGAGCCAAGAGGTCAGCCCTTTCCCAGCAGGTGACCACAAAGCACACATAAACAGACGCCCACAAAGACATAGCAAATACAAGACAGAACAAAAACATAAAAGATCCACAAAAGAAGTACCGCCTTGGAACGGTCGTTAAAATATTTTACTGGAGGGCTTAAACTGGTTTAACGGCGCCAATCGCACCCTTAATTCAGATGTGGATCAAGACACATAGATATTTGGTTTGCATGAAAGACCCCATACTTATCAATGCATCATCTCCTAAAACATATAAATCAAGATATAACAAGGAGATAAAGCAAAGATAAGGAGTCAACAGTAAATAAAACTGAATACCAGAGCAAAAGAAATCCAACAGGTAAACCCAGGTGGGCCCGACAAACAGCCAAAGCATCAGGCCCCTACCATCTCATCAATAGATAAGTCCATCATAGAGTCTGAAGTCCGACCCACTGGCGTGCAATTCAAGAGGAAAGCAAAGTTGCCAATACAAGTTTCTAAAAATAATATTAAATAGGACTACATTTCGTTGCTCTTCTATGGATGATGTAAAAGCTTCAATGCTTCATGTGTCTGACATGTGTTTGCAATGCAAAGTAGGGAAGGAGGCAAAATTCTGGATTCGATGCAATCAATTACCACACCTGACCCTAGATACCATATAGGAAAGTGACAAATACACTAAAAACATTAAATGCAGGAGAGCCAAGAAGTCAGCCCTTTCCTAGCAGGTGACCACAAGGCTGCATGACACAGGCAAGACAATGTAGCAAAGACAAACGCAAAAAAGATCCACAAAAGAAATACCACCTTGGAATGGTCAGTAAGAAAATTACTGGAGGGCTTAAACTAGTTTCACAGTACCAACCTCACCCTTTATTCTTATGTGAATCAAGACACATATATGTTTGGTTCGCATGAAAGATCCCTAACTTATCCATAACTCGTCTTCAAGTACATATAAATCAAGATACAAAAATGAGATAAAACAAAGATAAGGACTCAACAGAACATACAACTGAATACCGTAGCAAAAGAAATCAAACAATTAAACCCTGGCGGGCCTGACAGCAGACACAGCATCTGGCCCAAACCATCTCATATATAGATTAGTCTTTAATTTCGAACCGTCAAAGCAAACCTCTTAATTTTCTACCACCAATGTCATCATATTAAGCAAATCTACTGCAGGTGACATTAGTTGATAGAACTTGTGTTCACTGGTACATGTATATAAAGCAAAACATTAGTGTTTCAGAGTTTTTTTCAGTAGGTCTTTAAGTCCAATGAACAAATTAACTGACGTTTCAAAATCAGTTCTTGGGTTTTATAAGGCTCAGTATCGCCAGAAATTCATTTAAACACGTCTTTTTATTATACATTTCTTAACATGTTGTTACATCAACTTTATCAACCAGTGTTCCAAACTCTATGTGACCATTGAGTATAGTATATCAGGCTGTCCTTTTTTTATATCAACATTTTCTCTGCGCTCTTATTGAATAGAGATTCCAGCTTTGCACAAGCTAAGAAGCCACCTCTAAAAGCTAAACACTCTTTGTGTTTTAACAACGGTAGCAGCTAGGGCACATATTTGGCCAGTAAAATATAACTAAGATTGATGGCAAAAGTCAGGAAACGATACAATCAAGTACCAGACCTGACCCAGGATACCACATTGGAAAGTGACAAAAACACAATTAAACATCACAAACAAGAGACATGCGGTCAGCTCTTACCCAGCAGGTGACCACACTGCAGCAATAAACAGACGCGAAAGCATGACAAACACAGGCCATAAATAACACAAATGAGTCACAAAAGAAGTACCGTTTTGGAAACGTCAGTAAAATATTTTACTCAAGCACTTAAACCAGTTTCACAGCGCCAACCTCACCCTTAGTTCAGATGTGGATCAAGACACATAGATATTTTCAGCCCCATTGGCCTAAGCTGCTGTCTGTTCTGGGTGGTGATTCTGTTGTTGATGATTCATTGTTTGTTGTTGCTCCCATTGTGTTGGGTCTTTGTTTTATAGTTTACTTCTTTTTTGTCCTTGCTAGTTTGTTGTCATCTTGCTGAGGTATAGAGAGCTTGTTGCTTTACTTTAATTATGTTGTCGTGTGGCTGTCAGTGTTATTTGTATCTTCCCCTCTGGTGTCATGGGTTAGTCTGTAGTCTATGCTTGTGGCATTTCTTGGCCATACTCATCTGTTTTGGGCGCTTCTATCTAGTTCTGCTTTATGAGATCAATAAAACAGTGTCGGGCGCATTCAACATCAAATGGGATTAGTGTCTTGAAATTATCCTGTATCTCTCAGGTCTTTAAAAAAGCGTATCAAGCAATGTAATCCCTGGCGCCTCAGCGTTTCCTGCCATGGTCCTATTTGCTGATTGGAAACACAGTTTCCGTACATGAAGATGTCAAATTCAACAACTGAGTCTGCAGCTGTGTGTCTAAAAAGGGTTGCAGAAGCACAATTCTTTGTGCCTAGGTCACAACGTAGATCATCTGGTGCTATCTAGAATAGTTCAAAACATCTAAATATGAGATGGGTTCTGAATGCTGAAATCACTGTCGTGATTTTGTTTTTGTTTGTTTAAGATACATATTAATTGTCGTCTATATATACATATTAATTGTCGTCTATATAATGTAAATCAATGATGCACAAACTTAATCATTTGTCAAAATATACCAGAATTAATTGTACTCTAGATTGGCCATTCATTGGAGCGAGGTATGATGGAACAAAATTAACAACTCCAAGATGACCACATTAATCTTTCAGAGACATGATTTAACCTGAAAATAAAAATGATAAATTATGAATATTATTAACTATTAATAGTAAAACATCTTTGGGTGCAAAAATATATGTTTTTCTGCGTTGTGTTTTGTTGACTGGTTTCACATAATATACATGCATTTAAACAGCTATTTAAGTTTTTTTTAGAAAAGAACAACTGAATTGAATCAGTGAAACTACCAAATTTTAAGGTCCTTATAGGTACAATTATTGCATTTTTATGGTAAAACTAAATATCTCCAGTAGAACACACTGCGCTCACAAACAGTAATTGAGTACAATTTAGTTATTTCCAGAAAGACAGATCCACTCATAAATAGATTAATATATGAATGGATAGATAGATATATACAGTAAATATACATGTACGTAGATAGATAGATAGATAGATAGATAGATAGATAGATAGATAGATAGATAGATAGATAGATAGATAGATAGATAGATAGATACGTTTTGCCTTTCAAGTCGTGTAATTTTCGAGTGCACTGCACCAGACCTACAAAATAAAATCTTAGAATAAATTTCCGTAACAATTTGAATTGGTCAAACTATTATAAGGGACCAAATCGTGTCGTATTGAATTGTCCTGGGTCTATTTGAATGCTTTCACAGAGAGAGAGAACCCACTTTGTAGCATGACCTGTATATGTTTGACTGTGATAGTTCCCAGCTGCATGGGTTTCAAATGTTAAATATCCCACTAACATTACATGTACAATGAAGGCATTAAAATACTTACAACTTCTTTTTTCGCCCGTCTTTCGTCTATATCTTGCCTCTACCTCGTGAATTGCGCCGTTTAAAATGAACAACATCGTACACAGAACGCATAAACAAGAAACTCAAAACACGAAAGTAAAAAGTCAAAACACCGAAATAAAAACGACATTACACAAAACACAATGTCACATATAGGCTTCCGTACACATCTGATTGGTATCAGAGAAAAAATATTAAGAATATTTTTTGTTGTTAGTTGATCATTAAAATTGTGGATTTTTAGGTCGGTAATTAAACACTTCAGAACGCTCAGAATGCACAAGATCGCACCATTTTTATCAATTTTCTTGGGGGAGCATGTCCCCAACCCCCTTAGCAAGAGTGTGAATTCACATAATTAGAGGGCTAGCTATGGACTATGAAACTATGGACTATGTAATTATCTTTCAAGTTGATTAGCTAATTTTATTAGAACATTGAAGAACGCTGGTCAGATCTATACTGACTTGATGAAGCTAAAGTTAAACATGTATATAGAGCATAGCAATTTTCAAATACTTTTTATGGCTACAATAAAGAAATGCTTTCACCTTTTCGGAAAAATATGGTTTTAAGCTATTGAAAACACCTACACCATCCCTGCCCACCCTCCTCCGAAAAAATAAATAAAGATCTCTGGTCTATCCCTTACTGAGAAAAATCAATTATCATATGACGTCGCGTCTGGGAGTGAAATAACGCCATGCAATAAAATCGATAAACCACTAGTGGTTTATAGATTTACGGGAAACGTTATGACGTCCATAACAACGTTGCGTACATAATGACAAAACTATAACGTTTTTATGCCAGAAATGAGATTTCAAAGTATTTGTCATATGATAAATAGAATCTGACATTCGTGCTCTTGTTGGGGAAAAGTGATAAAATGCGAGCATTTTATCTCTTTTTCGCAATGAGTTTAATAAATTCAATAAAACATGAGCACTCATGTAAGATCCTCTATATCTAGAGAACGTTCCTCCATACTTACCCTACCAGGTACGGAAACAGCATTTTAAAGATGACCTCATAAACTTTGACCTATACCGAGGGAAGAAAGTTTAGCAATATGCTTTTTGGATTCACAGTTAAGAAGAAATTGCATTTATTTGATTCCATTATATAAAAAAAAATATGTTGACAAACGTTTACGAGTAGGATGACATTAACTGGTCGACATTTCACTTAATGTAAAGTCCTGAGCCTTGCTAAATAGCTTCTCCGGCAATAGCGTGAATAGTTTTCGGTTAAAAGTTTGATTTTCCGCCAAACGCTTAGGTCTTAAAGCAAAAAAGTGAAAAAAAAGGTTTAAAACTGAATTTTCTGTTCACCATTTTAGTAAAGTTTTAGTTGAAAATCGTATGTTTTCAAATTACCTTTCTTTCTATTGAATAGCGTTTGAAATTAGACTGCTCAGCAGATCAAATTTTCGCTGTAAAATCAGAATTTGTTTCTTTAAACCTCTTGCAGGTAGCCACAAGATCATTTTCAAACAATTGACATGTTTGTGCACCTGCTAATGAAAAAGATATAATGCTAAAATATTGTTATGGGAAACCCCGTTATAACTGATTGCTAAACTTTTACCCCTCAGTACATGTATATATGTTCTGCGCAAAGTGAGAATAGGGACAATTCCAGAATCGCTCTGCGCAAAGTGAGAATTCCTAAACTGGCGGGCAGAGTAAGAATTATTACTTTGCACGGTACAAATCCGGAATTGTCCGTGCGCAAAGTGGGAATCGGGATAATAGTAATGTGTTTTGCGGGTAAAATTGATATGGAACAGAGGTCTCCAAACCTTTACAAGGTAGTTCAATTGCATATTCCCCTTTTAGGGTACTAGTACGTCTGAGATGAGGGAGGGGTAAACGGTTTTATGTCAGGGGGACAGGGGTACAAATTTTAACCTGAAGAGGGTGTCTTGATTTATTTTACCGTTAGTGTTCTGGGTTGGACGGTGTCAAAATAGAAGGGGAAAATCATTAGTCTATTAAAAACGATCAACAAAGAAAATTTGCAGCAAAGCCTGATTTGTATCACACTCGCGGAACTGATTATCATAAGCATTATTTATCTACTTTCTTTATGCACTCACTGTATTTGCGTAAAATGCCAAAGATATGTAGAGGATAAGACCAGACTGCTCACTTTGAAGCATGCGACTTACCGGGGTTTACCTGTTGGATTTCTTTTGCTCCGGTATTCAGTTTAATTTACTGTTGAGTCCTTATCCTTGCTTTATCTCCTTGTTATATCTTGATTTATATGTTTTAGGAGATGATGCATTGATAAGTTAGGGGTCTTTCATGCAAACCAAATATCTATGTGTCTTGATCCACATCTGAATTAAGGGTGAGGTTGGCGCCGTTAAACCGGTTTAAGCCCTCCAGTAAAATATTTTACTGACCGTTCCAAGGCGGTACATCTTTTGTGGATCTTTTATGTTTTTGTTCTGTCTTGTGTTTGCTATGTTTTGTGCGCGTCTGTTTATATGTGCTTTGTGGTCACCTGCTGGGAAAGGGCTGACCTCTTGGCTCTCGTTTGTGGTGTCTTCTGTGAGTTTGTCACTTTCCCATTGGTATCCTGGGTCAGGTGTGGTACTTGATTGTATCGATTCCTGATCTTTGCACCATTACTTACTTTTACACTCAAAATATTGTCTCAAAGACGACATATTCTCGGATAAATGATATTTGTGTTTTCATATAACGGTTGTCGCTATTTCAAAAGGGCATGCTGTTTTCCTTATCATAATTGCCCTCTCTCTCTCTCTCTCTCTCTCTCTCTCTCTCTCTCTCTCTGACCGCAACTTGTTATGATTCATCTGACAGCCGTCTTATTTTTTTTCTAACATCAGCTATACACTAGTGATGCCCGGAAAACTGTTGAACAAAAGACTAACGGCAGCACTCATGTTTAGACCGTTTATTTAAATAATAAAGTTTTAACTGCCCATTTATCTCTCTCTCCACTCTCTCTCTCTCTCTCTCTCTCTTCTTTTTTTCTCTCTCTCTCTCTCTCTCTCTCTCTCTCTCTCTCTCTCTCTCTCTCTCTTGGCAGTGTTGTTATACTTTACTTAAATGGTGAATTTGATACATATTAAATGATACCCGGATTGACCTAACTCAATATATCAATATGTCCTCTGTCTCTCTTTCTCTCTCCCTCTCTCTCTCAATCTCTCTCTCTCTCTCTCTCTCTCTCTCTCTCTCTCTCTCTCTCTCTCTCTCTCAAACGGTGCAAACAAAATGTAATGTGTTTGAAGTGGCTTTCGCGATTGAAAATGCAAACGGTCAAAGTTAAAATGTAGGCCAGTACTTTTAGCCGAAAATGACCTTTGACCGTCAACTATTTCCTTGAGAAATGTTATCAACAGTTTTAGTATCAGGAAAGTGTCCTGTTTTATAGAAAAAAAGTCATCAACAAATTCGAGGGGATTTGGTATTTTTGGGGGTGAAAAATACGAAAAATGAAGAAAAATCGCTGAAAACAGGCAATTTATAGCATGTTACTGGTACCATAGGATCTAATTTGACCTAACTGCTACCCCAGGACAAGATTCCATGGGTGTTGGATTGTTCATTGGAACCCCAGTCATGCCAAAAAAATTGTCCTCAGAAAAAAACTTATTCTAGCTATGTCTAAATGCATCTTTTCTATGGCAACCTATAATGCTATTCTCCTGAATGGGGGTGTACCTACAATAACAACCATATCTCAGCTACTTCTCAGTCTAGACTACTAACCTTGGTACCAAATTATAGCCTAGGCATAGACCTTTCCTTACATGGTCAGATATGCAAATTTTCTAATTTGAATATTCATGAATATTAATGAGAACTTTAAAATATGGGAAAATTGGAAAAATACCTGTAGATTAACTGATTTCTGCCCCAAAACATCACTGATGTACATTGTATGTTGCTATATCGTAAGTGATACAATTTGACAAGTTCTTTCATCTGGTGGTTCTAGATGTAAATTATCCCATTTACATATTCATGATTTTTATGTAAACTTGAAAAATGATAGGAAAATCATTCTCTGACAACCTATTTAATAATTATAAAGAATTGAATGTACCTACAGAAATACTCATATCTTAGCAGCAACTAACCAAAGAATACTAAACTTGGTATCAAACTAATTCTTAGTCATAGAATATTTTCTGGACTGTCCCGTATGCAAATTATCTCATTTGAGTATTCATGAATATTTATGAAAACCTGAGAAATGAGAGAGAAAACTCAGGAAAAATGGGTTATACAACTCAGCTGCTTATTGCTCTAGTATACAAAACTGATACCAAATTAATGTTGAGACAAAGCTCTTCCACTCTGGTTAAACATGTAAATTACATAATTGTCATATCCATCAATATTAATGAAAATTGTAGAAGTAAGAGAAAAAAAATGTTAAAAAGAAAAACAAGGGAAAAAAGGCGTGGTAAACTCATATCTCAGAATTCTTTTACCAATTTGTTCAACATTCAAATGACTAAATTTATATATTCATTGATATCAATGAAATATTGTAAATAATAGACAAATCTCAGGGAAAAAATAAGTGAATATGCTTTCAAAATTACTCATATCGCAGCTGCTAGGTGCCCTAAATTACCAAGCTCAGGTCTTATTCGATGTTTATACATACGATATGGTTCAATATGTATATGATCTAATTTTACGTTCATATGAATAACAGAACTTATGAAACATAGGAAATCATAGAAAAATCACAGAAAAAAGGAGAGTATACATACAAAATTACTTAGGCAAAAAAAATGTGAGTTTACTATTGCATGGAAAATTAAAATAAGGTAGGTAGATCCGATTTGTTTTCTAAAAAATATATATGGGATGAATGGGGAAAATATGGCCAAAAGGGGGATCCACGTATATTTTGAACAAGAGGGCAATCATGGGTGGCTCTGGAATGGTCACCTGAATCGTAGCCCTGGGGGGCACTTTTAAGCATAGTTGAATGATTTTGAACATATAAGGAACATAGATCAATCTGAAACATTTTTGTAAGTATTCTGAATCTGGATCAATGGATCAGATGTTGTGTAAAGAGTTCTATTTTTAGCTCTGTTGATTATATTGTTCAGAAGAGCAGAACTGGTTGGGTAGCTTAGTAGAAGGCCTTACAAGAAATGTCGTTACAAATTGTATGAAATGATTTCCAATTTGGACCAGTACAATGTAGTTCATTTGTTGTATAAAATATTTCTTATCTAGAGCTCTGGCGACCATCTTGGCTGGAAGAACGGAATCATTTGGGCAATTTTTAGAAGTCTAAGAATTACAGCAGCTGAGGTATACCATCACAGGAGATTGCATCACTTATATAGCCTCAAAATCAAAAGCTCACAGTGTCATTAAGTAGTGACATCCTGAGCTTTTGGTTTTGAGGCTATTTAAGTGATATAAGGATCGAACTTCAATATGTATTACATAAAAATCTGTATATGCCATGTATTCCATATCTAAGCCATGTATAGGGCAAACTATTAAGCTAACATTAAGTCATGCGACTGTGTGTATAGCTTCATAGTTTTTAAGTATGCATGTGAATAACCATAGAGGAAGAAAAATAAATTTTACAGAGAAGTGCCTTATATGTTGGGGAATAGAAGTGAAGCTGATTAAATTTCAGGGATTTAAGGGGCAAACTTTAAGACAAAAACCTTTTAGGAAGCTGAGGATTTTTTTTTGTTTTGGGGGGATTTGGGGAGATCAATGCATTATTTTTGGGGAGAAAGGGAGCACAGTCCCTCCTGGAGCCTCAGTATTGTCCTGTTACATAATGAAAATCCAACCAATTCTGACTTCTATTTGTAAACAATCTCTTTCCATATTAAATGAAAATCGAGGGAGCGCCAAGCAACGCGAAAAAAAGAAATGAAAAAATAGTAAGTGAGTATGATCAGGAAATACCACAATCATAAACTGCAGACAAACCCAGGGCACCGCGAGGAAGAGCCACACAACAACTATGAAACACCAGGAAACCAAACCAAGCAAAGCAACCAGCCCTCTCTTCCCCATCAAGATGATTGCAAAACTAGAAGTGACATAAAGTAACGGACAACAAAACATTGAACAATTACAGACTCCGAGAATGGGAGTAACAATAAACAACAAGTAAACAGTAACAGAACCACTTCCTTAGAAGCAGCCTAAGCCACCCGGGGCTTAAATGCATTTTACTGGTACCAAATCTTTGCCCTAGATTTTGCTGTTGTTGAAGTACAAGCAATGTTCAGCTCGCATGGAAGTCTTCTAACTATTGCAATATATCATCATGGAGAAACACTCTAATGAATTTAACACACTACGATAAAACAAAGAAAAGAGCTCACAACTCACAGATAGTCAGAGCTAAAGAAAACTTCAAGTTGAGACACTCTGGGTCCAGCTACAGATAAGCATCAGGCACCAAGCCACCTATTAAACCTTTACGTCAGAGCCGCCATAGAGTCTGAGGCCTGACCCACCATCGTGCAATTTAAGTGGAAACCATAGCTATAAACCGTGACTGGGTTTAAAACCAGGCAAGCAGACTGTCGCATGACATCCAAGTTGTCACCAATCTTTATATAACGTTTGATAATCTTTTTGAATTGATCAATAAAATTAGGTTTTCCAACAATTCGTTTAAATTTATAAACCAAATCACCATAAATATAGGTTCTGATATGCCTTGTTGCAGATGAGTTTTTAACCCAATGTTGTATTAACTCTGAGTGTCTGTGGTAGAATTTAGAAAATGCTTTTCGAATTTTATGAAATCTATAACCTTGTTTTAATAACTTAGCAGTTAAATATAAGTTTCTGTTGTTGAAGTCATCAACATTAGAACACACTCTTGCAAAATGAATAAGCTGAGAAATATATACGCCATAGGAAGGGGAGCAAGGAACATCTCTATCAAGAAATGGGGAATTTACTATTTCAAAATTAAAATCATCCCGTTCATCACAGATTTTAAAAGAAACTATGCCATTTGTTATGGACAAGTTCAAGTCCAAAAACGGAGCTTCAGTATCAGAAGCATTCGCCTTATTTAACTGAAGTTCAATAGGATATATCTGACCTACCATTTGTTCAAAATAAGGATTATCAATATTAAGCAAGTCATCTAAATATCTGGAGGTGGAGTTAAAAGCTTCAATAATATCAGTTTGATTATTGTCTGACAGAGACAACATGAAGTCTCTCTCATAACAAAACAAAAACAAATGTGCGACAAGAGGAGAACAATAAGTACCCATTAGTACCCATTGGAATACCTACAATTTGTCTTTATATTGTCTATTCCGAGCCAAATGTTATTGTCTAAAAGATAATGGAGAGCATCACACGTTTTCTGACATGACCACAATTTATATCGATTAGGTTGTTCAGAAGTAAAAAGGGCATTTTTATCATTACAAGCCAAATAAAGTGAGCCCTCTCTGTTAAAATGTTTGTTCAATTAATTCTGTTAGTTTGTTTTTAATTAGATTATGAGGCAATGTAGTATAGAGAGTAGAGAAATCATATGTAGACAGACTAGATTCTAGAAAACCTCTAGACTTTATTTATTAAGAATTTCACTTGAATGTTTAATAGACCAAAATAATTTTTTACCATTCCTTTCATAAACTGTTGACCAATATTTAATTACATGGTTTTTAATCGCAGTGAGGCAAGAAGTCAAAAGAATAGTCAACTGAGTAGGTGTACATGAACTAATATTAGCAATAAAACGCGACTTATAGGACCGTTTATGAAGTTTAGGTAACCAGTATATCGTTTGAAGCTTCCTTTGGTCCTTATCAACAAACACCACAAACTTAGCTGCCATATGGCATCGATGTCTATCATCGATAGACGTCTCATCAATACTGTTATTCTCATATGCTTTTTCAGTGCTAAGTTCTTGCTTTAGGGTGTTAATATACTACCTTTTTTCAAACGACCACAACTTTGTTAGCAGCCTTATCTGCAGGTGCCAAAACAAACCTCATATGGAAATCCTTGGTCTCTTTGTTCACATGTCTAAAAGTGAATTTAGGTTTAAGTGGTAGAGGATCTAAACTGTTGCATTAAAATGAAATTCTACCATCAATAATCTTAAAAATATTTAGCTTTCAACTATTTAAGGCATTAGACTCAACATGCTTTCGTTTACACCAGCGATTACAAAATTCTTGTAAGGCGCCTGCAATTTCCTCACGACAAGATTTGAAGTATATTGGCAAAGGAAACCTAAGTTTGGGTTCCTTACATATAAAAGACTGAATTCTTGATTCAGTTATGATTTTTAAATCCCCTGTGACTATATGGCCAGTGGGTTGATAGCTATACTTAGAGCCTTTACAATCTTAAGAGTCAGGAAAAGAATTCTTAAAATCAAGTTCTGTTACTATTTTTTATAGCTAAAAGTACTACGAATAGGTTTATTGTACTTATAACAAACGATAGGGGATTCCTTATTTTCAAAATAAGTAGGAATAGAAGAGATAAAAGAATTATCTTTAAATATACTGGGTAAGTTAATGAATACAATCCCCTTGTTGACAAATTGAATTTTGATAAAATGTCTTATATGATTAATTTTGGAGTCTATATATGACTGAGTGCTGAGTGTAACACCGGCCGGGTAAGAAGTGCTGCATCATAAAGTTGTTGAGCTAATATCATAGAATTTATTAGCCTCAATATCCAAATTACGCAGTGAAGAGATGGAAAGAGTAACTAAACGTGAAAGGGCCATATGACGGCCTGATTGTTTTAAGATGATGCTTAAATCTGAAAGAGTTAAAACATGTTTATTTTTGCGTTTTAAAGGATCATTGACACTTGCTATGGGTAAATGCCTTTGGTTTTCAGAAAAAAATAAATGTTTGTCAATCGTCCCTTTCTTCACCTTGAAGCTACCCTGACCTGAGTACTTTATGGCTGTGAAATCCGTTTTTGACATTAAATGCTTCAAAGATGTAAAATTTTGGGTAGAACAATCAGTTTTACATTAAGATATATAGAAATCCGAAAACTTTTTTAAAAATATCATTCCCCCCCCCCCCCCCCGTGTGCCAGCAAAAGCTTCTGCATGTACATGTGTTACCATTTTTACACATTGTATGGAAGTGGCTTGCTGGCACACGGGGGGGGGGAAAGATGTTCAGCAGGCCAAAAACCAAGGGCCTAAGCCCATAAAATGCCTTTTCTACCAAATAAGATATTAATTACAGTAATGAAGTTCTCTAGACCAACCTCCTAAATTGTTTTGTATTCTGTGCTACTTTAATATAAAGTACTTAAATATCAAAAGTAGAATTAGCATGGTTTTATGCATTTTTTCATAAGAAAGAATCTCACTGTTATTAAATGACACATTATTTTGTAAACGTCCTGTACTTATCTAATTGCATGCTAGGGAATTGTTCATGTTTTTATTTTTGCCTGCTGACTTTCTTCAAATTAAGTTTTTAAAAATAAACCACCCTGGACCACCATCAGAGTGTCAAACAGTTTGGATCCAGATCAAGACCGACATCCTGTTGGTCTTTATCTGGGTTCAAACTGTTTGCAAAAGGCTATTGGCAGACGACAAAATTATCCACTGGCATGCAAAGGGTTATAACAGGTAAATACTGTAGTGTTCAATATATTGTCTAATATAAGGATATATTGTTTGTCAAAATTGACCCGAGACATATGAATATTCAATGACCTTTTA
The DNA here is from genome assembly GCA_964019695.1 of Loripinus fragilis. Lineage (NCBI taxonomy): Eukaryota > Metazoa > Mollusca > Bivalvia > Lucinida > Lucinidae > Loripinus > Loripinus fragilis. The sequence goes on from OZ026517.1 coordinate 64,603,129, forward strand.
CTCAGTCTTCGTGAATCTTCGTAAAAAATGTGCTTTAGATTGTTGTTCAATTACTAATCTGAATGAAATTTATCACAATTCCCCGATAGCCTAGTGGATAGTCTAGTGTTTTAGCACTCAAAAGATGTGGGTTCGAGTCCAGTAACATTTGATTTTTTTTTCGTTTTGTTTTTCGATTTGCTAATTTCTTTGTCTTTATTCTCGATTTTTTGCACAACTTGATACATGTATTTGAATTTGGCATGCGTGATGTAACAAATACAGCACCGTTTATAATTTAAATAAGCTTACATATGATTAACTCTTTGCACGCTGAATATTTTTGAGACTTTTGTTATCATCTGCTGACTTCATCTTCTTACAGGAACACTATCAGAGTGTCAAATGGTCTGTATCCAGGTCAGAACCGACGTTCTGTTGGTACTGAACTGGGTCAAAACTATTTGCAAATGTTATCAGCTGACAAGGAAAGAGATTGTGGAACTTAGGGAATAATGAATACAAAAGCGGCTAAATACAAATGAAAGATGTAAAGCTCATCACAAGATGATGTAAAATATACGAAAAATATTAACTTAAAAAAGAAATCAATTTGACAATTATATATAAAAAAGGTTCCTTCCAAGTTTCGATCCAGGTATGCTTGGTTTGTAAGTAGTCAACTAACCACTAGGCTATCAGACTATTAACATTAACGAATTGACAATATCTTCATATTCTCTGTAAAAGCGTGACCAAGGTCGGAGTACTCCACGAAAACGCACGAATATCACGAAGATTTTGGCGAAAATTAATCAGTCTAAGGTCAATTTTGACAGACTATACATGCATATGTATACCATAAATATTCGGACACTTTAAATACATTCAACATGCTATGCCCTTTAAACAAAGCAAAAGTAATATTCAAAGGATCTAGTTAGCATCAGTTTTACTTTCCAATGCTAAATGGGACACTTTCATCCCTTCAAAAATATTTATTTCTTTTGTTGAGCTTTCAGTTTTGTATTATTTACGGTACATGTAGTCAAAAATGTTAAGGTAACTTCTAAATCATCTCCCCAAAATCATTTTATTACAAAACATATTTTGTTTTTAAAACAATTTTATCAATTATCATGATTCGTTAATACTCTGCATATGGTATGATCAATAGATATCACCATGCCTACCAAATAAATCAAGAAAACGTGCAGAAATCACTTTTTAAAGCACTTTTTATTTTCATGAAATTCCAGACCCCTTCCCCTTTCTACCCGCCATAACTCTCGAATGCGTAGGAATTTTGAACGTATTTTGCTAGCTGGCTCTTGCATTTGGTTCACCTATTGCACTGATACTACATGCACCACACTAGAAGCTCAAAAGCAGCGCTCTGGATATCAGAAAAATAGGCATATAAGGCCCAAACCGTCAATGATCCTTTCATTTTTGCGTTTACCATGAGAATGCTTATTGCGTTTACGGATTTCTAAGAGACAAAAAACATAAAAATCAGGTAATCTAGAAATGTAACGATATCTTCGTGGTAAATATTATCATTAAAACCAAGTGGATGTGGTGTGTGTAATAATTTTATCCACTTTAATTCAAATTATGCCTAAGAATATTTCTATATCTTTTAGAGGAATTATCATCATAAATAATCTTTTTACAGGCTTGATAGAAATACTGCTAGTAGAGTGATTAGTTTGTTTGAAATGCCTTTAAAGAAAATTATCAATTTTGTGAGGCCTTTTTATTCGACAAAAATGCTCCGAAAATATAGTTTTTAGAAATCTACAAGTTTGGCCAAATTTATCATTTTTAATTAATTACGTAATTGTTTAATTAAATTCAAAATAAGAGTTCTAAACAGATACAGTCTTCCATTATTAGCTTATCTGAATCAAATGCTGGTGGGTAAGATCCAGTATGGTCTAATTTATGTCGTCATTAGCTTATCGAAATCAAATGCTGATGGCCCGGTACAGTCTAATTTCTGTCGTTATTAGCTTATCTGAATCAAATGCTGATAGGTAGAACCATTACAATCTAATTTCTGTCGTTATTAGCCTATCTGAATCAAATGCTGATATGTAGAACCCAGTACAATCTAATTTATGTCGTTATTTGCTTATCTGAATCAAATGCTGATAGGTAAGACCCAGTACAATCTAATTTCTGTCATTATTAGCTTATCGGAATCAAATGCTGATAGGTAAGACCCAGTAAAGTCTAATTTCTGTCGTTATTAGCTTATCTGAATCAAACGCTGATAGGTAAGATCCAGTACAGTCTAATTTCTGCCGTTATTAGCTATCTGAATCAAATGCTGATGGGTAAGACCCAGTACAGTCTTATTTCGGTGGTTATAAGCTATCTGAGTCAAATGCTAATGGATTAGACCCAGTACAGTCTAATTTATGTGTTTATTAGCTATCTGAATCAAATGCTGATAGGTAAGATCCAGTACAGTCTAATTTCTGCCGTAATTAGCTTGTCTGAATCTAAGGCTGAAAGGTAAGATCCAGTACAGTCTCTTTTCTGTCGTTATTAGCTTATCTGAATCAAAGGCTGAAAGGTAATATCCAGTACAGTCTAATATTTGTCGTTATTAGCTATCTGAATCAAATGCTGATAGGTAGGACCCAGTACAGTCTAATTTCTGTCGTTATTAGCTTATATGAGTCAAATGCTGATAGGTAAGATCCAGTACAGTCTAATTTCTCTCTAGACTCAGTAAAACTTTTCCCTAGAGGGAGAAGCACTGTGGGATAACTTGATTATATCTTTGGTAATGTGACAACAATTGCTGGATCTTTTGTGTTAAAAGTATAGAGGAATGTAATAAATTAAGTTATCATTTGACGTAGCGTCTGGGATTGAACGCCATGCAATAAAAATCGATTAACCACTAGTACAGTCTAGTTTTTGTCGTTATTAGCTATCTGAATCAAATGCTGATAGGTAGGACCCAGTACAGTCTAATTTCTGTCGTTATTAGCTAATATGAGTCAAATGCTGATAGGTAAGATCCAGTACAGTCTAATTTCTCTCTAGACTCAGTAAAACTTTTCCCTAGAGGGAGAAGCACTGTGGGATAACTTGATTATTTCTTTGGTAATGTGACAACAATTGCTGGATCTTTTGTGTTAAAAGTATAGAGGAATGTTATAAATTAAGTTATCATTTGACGTAGCGTCTGGGATTGAACGCTATGCAATAAAAATCGATTAACCACTAGTGGTTTATAGATTTTCAGGAAACGTCATGACGCCCATAACAACGGTGCGTATATTATGTTATCGTACCATCTCTTCAAAAACTGGCTAAAATATTACTATTTGCAACAGAAATGCCATTGGTTTTGTTTGTTATATTAATATGTCTTTGATTACATGCTAAATTTGCAAGTTCTATCTGGTGGGGAAATACTCACATTTTTTACTTAAAAATAATCACTTGTGTGCTTAAAGCGACCATTGAAGCGTAATTATGATTCATTTATTCAATGTTATACTTTTTCTGCAGTTGTTTTCTGTCCTTTATGCTTTGATTATAGAATTTGCTTTGATTATATGAGTATTATATGTAACCGAGCTGGACAAATATCTCCACCAAGTTAAGCAATTGATCACCCATCCACGTACTAACCGTGAACTCAGTTGCATAACTTCGAAGAAAAGCCAGACCACCAACAAACGTCGCTGTAAAAGCTAGCTCATACAGCGAGGCTGAATTAATGATCTATATCGTTCCCCTTGTCGCATGTACATGATCAAACCCTTATGAAATCATATTAAAAGACCCGAAGTGTTAAAAATCAGGGGACGAATCACCCACCATGCTACAAATATATACAATAGTTATATTTTCTTTTCTATTACAATACACAAAATCACGAAAAATTTATAACCCTTAGTTAGTATCATAAATATACCAGTCGTTGTTGTTGGTATTGTTGTTATTGGACTTGATAATGCCATCAACAGATTTTTCAGTCATAAAGTATAGCAGAGGACTTTGAAAACGCATCACCGAGACTAAATCCTTTATTGTCCAAACACTAAGGACGACAGCGAGATAAATATAGCATACCAGTGTCTGACAAGCCTTAAGTGTGCCCTATAAAATTCATAGTTTTTAAGTTGATTAAATGTATTAAAGTAACAGATTTGATAAAGCAGGGGTAGGCGATTTCGAAGGACACTAATTCAGCAGCAAGTTAACAGTAGTAGGAATGGATTGTTTTGGCTATAGTTGTTCCAGTTGTTCCAAGATGGCGGCCCCCATGAAAACGATTGCACAACATTTCATAATGTCCAAAATGGCGGACCATATTACTTCCGGTTCCTGTTATTACACAACATCCGGAAATGATAAAACAGTTACTACGGGATTTCACCATAGTTTGGTAATCGGGCCGGGTTTTCCCAACTATTATGAGCAATGACGCAATATATATTAACTGCTTATCCATTTCACGTTTTAGCCTTGATTTCATGACATTATTAAGTGCTATGATGTTTATAAAATTCCTTTGTGTTGTTTGCAATTCTTAAAACATCTAAACCCTATGAATAAAAGAGAGTGAGCCGCTGCATTTGCTTTATTTCACAATGTATCCTTTTCCTGATTGCACCTCTATTGCTGTCAGTGGTGCCACCTGTAGTGGCAAGACATTTTGGTTATATCGATTACTCCGTCATAAAAATGAGATGTTTGAAAACCCACCCCAAAAAGTGTTGTATTGCTACGGAATATATCAACCATTCTACGAAAAAATGGAAAAAGAATTGCCATTTATCACCTTTCAACAAGGATTACCGTCAACAGTAGATTTAGAAGCCCTGGCTGATGAGAAAATGTGTAACCTGCTTTGCCTGGATGATCTTATGGAATCTGTGACCACATCTTCGGAGATGGAGAATTTATTCGTGAAAGGCATGCATCATCGTCATTTGAGCGTAATATTTTTAAATCAGAACATGTACTCTCAAGGCAAGCATTCACGCACCATCAATTTGAATACTCATATCCTGGTGCTAATGAAAAATCCGCGTGATTTGTCTCAAATTCAGTGTTTAGCTCGTCAAGCATTTGTGGGCAAAAGTAAATTTCTGCTCGAAGCTTTCAAAGATGCTACTTCCCAGCCCTATGGATATGTGATCTTGGATTTCTCACCCATGGGACATGAAGCCTATCGAGTGAGAACACGTGTATTTCCAGAAGAAGATACCATCATATATCAACCAGTATAAATTAAACTAGAATTTAACAGTTACTTCATTTTATATTTTGACATTGAAGACAACGGGTATGTTCCTTGATAAACAGATGAAATATAACAGCGACGATGCGTAAAATGATTTTAATTCCGTATGATAAATACGAAAGAATCCTTTCAGGACAAGTCAGTCAGCCTAAACTAGTGAACACAACAGATTCAGACGCAGAACAAGACACAACAGATAGTCTTCAACGCGATAACCGCCAGTTAATCGCTCAGGACAGCACAACAGATGACTTATTGCCCTCATTGCCATTACCTCTAAGATCAAGAGGCAAAACTATAGTCAATCATTTAAAGAAACACGCAGATTTTCGGTGGAACGACAAAGGAGAAATCATCGTTGATGGTCAATTGGTAAAGGGATCGAACATTATTGACTTGATCAAAATTCAGTTAAAAGACTACAAATCATTTCATCCCATTGGTGCGGAAGTTTTCAGTCAACTTGTTCGAGAAAGCAACGTACCACAGAGTGTGTTGTCACCAACCAGACGCTTTCAAATTGGCACTGGAAAAATACCACCTCCGCCTGGAAAACCAGTTCGTAGCAAGCCAATGATTAGAGTATTCAGGCACAAGTGGATAAGCATTTAAACGATGCCCTATCAAGACTATTTAAAAAGTATATATTATGACCCAAACCATCCGGCAGCTTATGGTGGGGTTGAAAAGTTGTACAGAGCTGTCAGAAAAGATGGAAAGTTTGTCTTGAGCAGAAATAGAATTGAAAAGTGGCTCATGAAGCAAGAAGATTATGCCGTTCACAAAGAAGAGAAAACAACATTCTTACGTAGGCGTGTGGTTGCTCCATTTGTGGATTATCAGTGGGATGTAGATACAGCTGACATGCGTCGCTATGAAGATCAAAAGTACAAATACTTTCTTTTAGCCGTGGACATTATGTCTAAATACGTTTGGACAGTGCCCTTACGGACTAAAACTGCTGTGGAAATTGTGAAAGCATTTAAGACCATTTTCAAGGATGGAAGGAAACCAACACGTATACGTACTGACAAAGGAAGCGAGTACGTCAATAAAGATGTCAGAAAGTATTTAAAAGAACAACACACTATTCATTTTGTGACTCAAAATGTAGTCAAAGCCTCCCTCGCAGAAAGGGCTATAAAACCATCAAATCTAGAATAGCACGCTTCATGACGCACAAACAATCCCACCAGTGGGTTGAAGCTCTTCCAAAACTGACGACCAGTTATAACAAAACTTATCATCGTAGTATCAAACGAACACCTGCTAGTGTCAGACCACGTTGAACTATGGAAGGAACTGTATGAGTCAAAACTTCAAACGCATAAGCCCAGTACCCAATCATTCAAGTTCAAGGTGGGAGACATTGTCAGAGTGAGCTTCCTACGGAGACAATTTCAGCGACAGTATGATGAGCGCTGGTCACGTGATCTATTTGTAGTGACAGAACGTTTCATGAAAGAAGGGATACCTCAGTATAAACTCAAAGATTATGATGGAGAAATTATTACTGGAACATTTTATCAGAAGCAGTTAAGTAGGGCTTATGAGCAAGAGATGTACTTGATAGAGAGGATGCTTAAATCTAGAAAGAAAGCTGGACAGAAAGAATACTTGGTTAGATGGAAAGGGTGGGGGCCTAAATAAGACAGCTGGGTATCAGAAACTGACGTTAAAAGTATAAATAAGACTGCATGGTCTCAGTCTCAGTCATAGCTTTCAAGATGAGCGTACGAATGGTACTGAAGTCCTCAGACAGTCCTCTTTTTCATCCGAATAACCAGCCCTACAATTTCAGGGTACACCTGCCTAAACCCCTAATTCTAAATGGAGTGTGGACTGTTTCTTTGCTAGAATTTTCACTGGATCCAGGACAAACAAAACAACGAGGACTCCCAGAAGTATTTCTTTGCTCTAATATCTGCGAGGACACTATTGTAGGTGATAAAGAATTGCCGTTAATCAGAAGAGTTTATCTGGAGAAAGAGAATATCATATATCAATGCCCGTATGAAGTACCTATTAAACTGGGACAGTTTCAAGACGTTCATATGTATATAAGAGATGTCAAAGGTTCACCCGCCTCATTTCTCTTTGGGGAAGTGACAGTGACATTGCTCTTGAGAAAACTTCCATTCTTTTAACGATGTTAGGTTCGATGTACGTATCTGATCCCACTGTGTGGCGTTCGTTTTATGAAAATATGATCGAAGGAAAGTTCAATCCGGGACAGTATCGAGGCAGGCAGAGAGGGGGAGGTGGCATCGCTGGAATGTATGCTAAGAAACCTTATATGATCCCTGTAAATCTCCATGCTACTCAAGAACCCGAAGAAAAAGTGATTGTGGGTAAACAAGTGAGTCCTGTGACAGCAGTAGAAGAGAGGGCCAAATCTGACCTAAAAGATGCCATCCAAGATAATAAACCTCACATTCCTATTTCTATAAAAAGGAACAAACACTATCAAAACAGTCAGTGTTAATCCTGCTACTGCCAAAGCCGCATCGACACAGAAGAAGCGTAAAAAAATATCAGGAGGACGAATTCACTATATTTAATAAGAAGTCACGCAAGTTAAATCATGGCCTATCTTAGTGATCAGAATACCACATTGGGACAGCCAGCTAAATTATCTATATTTACTCTTCCTGCCAATCAAGTTGCTATACAGAAGATATACTACTCTGAATGTCGACCAGTTTCCTCTTTTCAGTCTGATGAAGTGCCTATTGAGATAACAGTGCCTGGACAAGGAAACGAATATATAGATTTGCGTAGAAGTCGAATGTACGTGAAATGCAAAATTGTCAAGGCTGATGGATCACCACTGGCAGCCAATGAAAAGACAGGAATAATAAATTTACCGCTTCAAAGTTTGTGGTCTCAAATTGATACGTTCATGAATGGAAAACTGGTGTCCCTTAACACGAGTTACTACCCTTGGAAGGCTTACTTAAAACTGCTACTGTCAAATGGAAATGATGGTGCCGCCTCTCAGCTCCAATCACAGTTATTTTATATCGATGACTTTGATTTGGATGACGTAGATCCCGCAGCTGGCAGTAATGGTGGATTGGCACAACGTTTCCAATACACAAAAGAAAGCAGAATATTTGACATGGAAGGACCACTTTACGAAGACATTTTTTTGATGGACAAATACCTCGTCAATGGTGTCGACATACATCTAAAACTTTTCAGAAATAGAGCACCGTTCTGTATTGTAAGCTATGAAACAACGCCAGATTACAAACTTGAGATTCTTGATGTAGCATTCAAAGCCTGCATGATCAAAGTGGACAGCGGGGTACTCATAAACCATGCAGAAATTATGAAGAAAACAACTGCAAAATATCCACTCCACAGAACCGAGTTGAAAATGAATACATGTCCCAGTGGTTCGGGATCTTTTATATGGCAGAATATATGGTCAAATAATTTATCCACAAAAGCATTTTTCGCTTTCGTCAAGCAAACTGCTGTTAACAGAGATTATTCAAAAAATCCATTCAATATGCTAAATATAGCTAATGAAATAGCTCTCTATGTGAATGGTGAAAGTATTCCAGCTCGACCAATGAAAATGGATGTAGGAACCAACAGGAATTATGTCACACCATTTGTCAACTTATTTGAAGCTGCTGAGAAATGGAATAAAGATGCCGGTCTACAAATAACCCGAAGCAGGTTTGAGCAGGGCTATGCAATATATGCATTTAATTTAGCTCCTAGTGACCTTGGAGAAGAGTATATAAACCTAGTGCAGCAAGGATCGGTACGTTTAGAAGTCAGATTCTCCACTAACACTACAGAAACGCTTAACTGTATAGCCTATGCAGAATTACCAGCATTGATAGAGGTGGACCTTTCAAGGGAAGTCAGATACACGAGAGCATGAATACAAATCAACTTCTTTGTGCCATTCGAGAGAGTAGTGTCTCTTATCATTGACTGAGACTGTTTACTCTGCAGATACATTACCAAATACTGTGACTTCATATCCTTCCGCTTTTGCATGTAATACAGATCCCCAGCATCTTCCGGGAAAACATTGGATTGTGTTTTGGTTTCAAGATTCTTATCATTCTGAATGCTATGACAGTTTAGGACACCTGCCAGGAGCCTATGATTGTAATTTTGATTATTTTTTACAGAGGAACACCGTAAAGTGTGTCTATAATAACGAACCTTTACAGAAAGAAGGAGCAGACACTTGTGGATACCACGTGTTGTTTTACTTATTAATGAAATGTAGATCCCTCCCTTTGATCAACATAGTTGAACAGTTGAAAAAGAGTGATTCATCAGACAAGTTTGTGGTTGACTACGTCACCCAACACTTTAAGTGCCTATAAATAAGAGGGTAATATTCATTCTGAATCAGTCGTATCAAGATGAGTCGGGCTGTTCAGATACAGGTGCCTTTTTTGGAATTATTACAGGCTACATCAGTAAAGCAACGCAAGGCTTTATTAAACACACTTACTAAAGACCAGTTCCATGCTTTATGCGAAGTCATAATAAATGTCTATAAAGGCAATGTTCCAGTGAGTAACTACTATGTGAAGAAGCTGTTTCCCTTCAAAAGGAGTATTCAGATGGTAGCAGATAAACATGTCAGCACAAAGCGCAAGAAAAAGATACTCGCAGTAAAACATGCTATCATCCCTTGGGTGCTCAAGCCTGTGCTTTCCATGTTGAAAGAGGAACCAGCCCATATTGCTATTGACTCTGACCGGGAAGAGTAAATCAAAGGACTAATAGGTCTTGAGAGAAACATTCTTTTACTAAAAGATACAAATTTCTTGACTTGATTATGCATACAATGTTGTGATGTTTTGGTTGAGATATAATGTGTTCTTTAATTATATGCTTTTGTGTTCATATATGTTGTTTTCCATGTGCTGTCTTGTAAAAACATAGCTTTGTGTAAATGCTTTTGTGTATATTTCATGTAAATAAAAAGTGTAGAAAAAAGTACATGTCTTTTTCATTCATATCCTTTCCGAGATTTGAAATTGAGTTCTATGACCCTGTAAACATGAGGGTTAACACTAATGACAAGATATGCGGAATGCAGTGGCTGAGCTGGTAGAGCATTAGACCTCGATTCAAAGAGTTGCTATGTTTGTTTGTTGGTATGCAGTGTGCAATTGCTGTATTTCCTGATCACTTACTTGTTTGAAGAAGAAAGATAACTGAAAAATTGTTGCTCTGAACGTAAACCATCGGAACAAACACATATTATGAGATATGATGGAAGATACAAGGTGTAAACAACGATATTTTATTGCATGCAAATATATCAATATATACACATATTTCAAATAGGCATACATTATTACACATATGATCCATAGCTAAGCAAAAATAAAATATAAAACCACACTGCTATTCACACTTCTCCTTTTGAAAAAAATACGAAAAATTTAATCTGTTTTTTGTGAAAAAAAATATCTTTTTTTGAAAAAACATATTGTTCAATTATGGAAGAAACTATTTTCATCTGAAAAAAAAGTATTTTCATTTGTAAAAAAAGAATTTTTATTTGTGAAAAAACTAATTTTTATTTGTAAAAAAGAATTTTCATTTGTGAAAAAACTAATTTTTATTTGTAAAAAAGGATTTTATTTGTAAAAAAGAATTTTCATTTGTGTAAAAACTAATTTTTATTTGTAAAAAAGTATTTTTATTTGTGAAATAGCTATTTCAATTGTAAAAAAAAAGTTTTTTCATTTGTGAAAAACTTATTTCATTTGTGAAAAAACTTATTTTTAATTGTGAAAAAAGTATTTTCATTTGTGAAAAACTAATTTTTATTTGTAAAAAAAGTTTTTCATTTGTGAAAAAACTAATGTCATTTGTGAAAAATTTATTTTTTATTTGTGAAAAAAGTATTTTCATTTGTGAAAAACTAATTTTTATTTGTAAAAAAAAAGTATTTTCATTTGTGAAAAAAAGAAGTTCTGTATTTGTGACAAAAATCAAGAGAAATCTGATTAATTTTCAATTCATATTAAGCATAGTTAAGTATTACAATATCAAACATACGTTAGACAATCAAATATCATTCGACTACACACTTCATGTGAAGAACAGCAAATCTATCATAATTTAATTGTCTTCATTATCACTTTCAAAATTTGTAGCCAGTAAATGAATGAGATAGGCATCGTCCACCTCTTGCTCTGTCTGTTGTTTTCTGACGGGACAAAGTTCTAGGTCTAAGGGAACGGTGTCTATCCCATTCTCAAGCACCTTTCTTTTACAATACAGATATGAAAAGCCACAGCGTTCCTGTTCATAGGTAAAAATACCATTTTTTATGTGCCCTGAAGCCAATATTTGTTGCTGAACCTGGCTTTTGTGAATTCAGCACATGCCTAAATGTCGTGAGAGGAGCTTTGACCCTTCGTTTACTGATGCCCTTAGAACTAAATTTTGTTTCAATACATGTTCTCTGTCGTCTGCTCAACCTTTTAAGCTTAAGATGTTTGGCCCGTCTTAAGATCCGATAGGCAGCAATCTGAGTAGCTGAAGTTTTTACAACTTTGGATCGCGATACAATGTATGTTTTTGAGCACAGGCCGATCATGGTGTCACCCTGCCACTCTAGTTTAAAGAGACCTACGGTTCTTTTGTCATATTTAGCATGAGTAGTACAACAGGTGCGGGGAAACCAGTGGAGGTCATCGTCAGCTTCGACCTGGCGGTCACATGAATGGAAGCCCTCTAAACCAATCAAGTATTTCTGCTTCATCTCTGGTTTTATGACAGACTCAAGGGATGGACCAGCTAGTGCCATATATGCGCTGTCTGTGTCCATTTCACAGTATTCGAAGTCGTCACGGTTGACAAACTTCAGCATGAAATCATAATAAAGTTGGAGCATGCGCAATTTAGCATACTGTAAAATAAAATATCCAATTTGAATGGGAAGATTCATTCTAAGAGATTTCTTATCTTTTTCAATTTCGTAATATTCTTCTTCCTCTAACAAAGGTGTAAGTTTCTTAAATTGAGGAAGATTTGCCTCCATCATGGCTTCCCCTTCCCCTTGCACATATTTCACTGACTGAAACTTTTCCTGATCCATTATTGTTGAGCCATATGCAGCATTGCCCTCTAATTTGCGGGTGTCTGCTAAAATGGCTTTACTTGGATCAGAATCCCAAAGTCGTCTAGCATCGCTGACATCTTGTACAAACTGACGGAAGCACCTTTGAGGTTTAAATTCTATAACCTGATAAATTTTGGTGACCTCAAGCCCGTGATTTAAATACCATTTGAGAAGAGGAGTTGCCAATAAGATTTGTCTAGCTTCAATTCCACCTACCAATAACCGACGAGGTTTCTGTGAGAGGCCAAACTTTTTGATATGGGCCTGCATGTGAGAACCAATCACGTCAAAGGGGACGTCTGTGCTACAAAACAAGGGGGGACATTTCTTGAAAATACTGGTAGGGTGTCATGGTGGGATGAGAAAATTGATCAGTCCATTGATCTGGGACACTAATATCCACCTCGACCATTCCAAAAAGACTACCAGATAGCACACCATCGAGTATTTCGCTTTCATTAACAGCCCGTTGTGGTGTTACTGGCAATCGGCTATCAATGAAAGTTTTCAACATGGTGTCAGAACGCATTTGTGAACGAAAATCGCATTCCCACTTCTCAATCACAGTAAATCCTTGAGACTGTAAATAACGGGTCGTTTCTAAAGTTTTCTCAAACTTTTGCTGACGATTTTTATGCCATTTCTCATCTTTGACAGACTTGGTAAGCCAGCACTGATGTCCGTGCCAATAGCAGCCATGAAACTGCATAATGGAATTATTTTCTCTTATAAACCCATCTACTGGATAGGGCCCCACCTTTTTCTCTTTTCCCGTGTTCATCTTGTGTTCAATTTTGACATTATTGATTTTGGCCATATAATCCATCCAATCGAATATAAGACAGTACTTGTCTCTTTTTTCTGGTTTGAAATCATTTTCTACCTTGCGACGCACAAAAGGACCAGAAGGCATGTCTTGACCAATAGACCAAAGGTAAAGAGCATTCGCGTCAAACCGGACAATGGTTTGACACTGTTTGTCTGGATTTCCACGAATGAAGGTTTCACCAGTCTTGTGATATCTATTGAAAATGATAGAAGGCCCACCTATGATATTCTGTTTTACAGTGTAATATAAATCTTTGTTGGACTCATCGAAAAGGGCAAATGAGGCGCCGGCCTGTCTACCACATTCAAACAACATTTGTCGAGCTAAGCCCGGAAGAGAAATACTGACTTTAAACATATCAATGTTTCTGTCAAAATAATATTTCTGCAACTTTTCTACTGCTTCTACAAAAGGTCCGCAATCTAAATTATTATAATAGACAAGGTACTCCTTAAATGTTGTCATGCCCTCGTCTGTCCATGCCTGCTGCACCGCAGCATAATTCTCTTCTGGGGTTTTCAGACCATCATTCAAAACACTGTCATTTTTTAACAACGAAAACCAAGCAGGGCCAAAGGGAGGTAACTCTGTGTGATCTAATTTATCTAGAGAAGTGAACCACTCGTACGGGAAAAACCCTTTTGATTCTTTGACATCGAAAGCTTTGAGAAAGCTGGCATAATTGACACCAGGGGCCAGGTATTGGGTGATATCCAGAAATTTAAATGTCTCATTGCTCAGGCAAGCGTATTGATTATTTCTCTTGACAGTGAATATGGTTTTACTGTCGTGCATTTTTAGATGAACAGCTAAATATTTCTTGATGAGGTTTATGTCATATTTAGACCCATTGAAACTTATACACGGAATTTGATGACAATATGAGTCCAATTCGTCTCTGAGCTTTTTACATTGCTTCATATGCATTTCCTCTTGCTTCTGCCACTCATCACTATCTGCGACAAGCTCTTCTAAAAATGACTCATCGTCATCAGGATCTTTAGTCAAAGGAAACTCAGACCGAATCACGCGATCCAGCTTTGCAAAGGCCTCAGAAAATTTCGCTTTTGCCAACTCATAACTTTTGTCAGAAATTTGTGACATATATTGCACCATCTGAGCCACCAACTCATTGGTGTTAGACTCAATTATGCAATGGGGTGTTTTAAATCCCTCAACATTACTGCAGACGCTAACTGAAATAGGTACGTGTTCCGCAGTCCAAGTGAGTTTTTCTGAGTTTTGTTCCTGAACAGAGGACAACATGGCATCAAAATCAAAAACTAAAAACCAAGGGAAGATACGTTCTTCTGCTGGAACCACAATGCCATATTCCTCCAGCTTATCAAAATGGTTTTGGGGGAAGAATAAAAGCCACCAGGGAATCGATGCTTGGTTCTCCCCTGACAATTTCGACTGTGTTTTCTCATATTGTGTACATACCGAAAATGCATTTGACAGCTAGGACATTGATACTTTTGCGTATAAGCATTTAAATTTGAAATATAAGACAAGTGTTTATCAAACAAATTCAAATGCATTGTGTCTTTAAAACGGCACTGGGATTTGTAGACTGGCAAGGCAGACTGATCGTCCTGTAGACGAAAGATATTGATATTAATTTCAAAACATTTTTCAAAATACACGAGTTGTGACAATTCAACACCTTTGAATGTTTTCGGGTCTAAACTAATATTGTTCTCCGGACATTTATGTTGCATGTACTCAACCCACTTGGCGAATAACGATTTAGTATGCATTTCCAGTCTTTCATAGTGATGGCCTTGATATGTGGCGAGGCAGCGAAAAGCACATACGTGGTCTTTATACAACTTCCCCCCTGTTGTTTTATCAAGAGCAATGATCGATCTGCTGTTTTTCACATGATCAGGTAATTGAATAGAAGCAATGCCTAGTGGATAATCTAAGGAATACAATGTGAATCTAACGTTAGTGACTATAACTGGTTTCCATTTAGTATTGGGTCTCTGGCGTAAAATTAAATCCGTGATATTGAGACCCTGCAATCTGAGTCTCAGCCTATGGAGATCCTGTCGCCGCGATACATAGATAGGATGGTCAAATAACGATTCATTAGAGTAAGGAGTAAAATATCTATATTCTCCACTGTCAGTATTTACTAGGATTAATCCAAATTCCAAATTAACACGAAAAGCACTTTGCTGTCTGTCGTAAACTTCATTAGCATGGGTCATTATGTCATCCACACTAAAAATGTTCGAAATAGGAAAATTGTAAATAGTCTCGATGCCACTTTCCTGGTTGTTAGCCAGTATTAAAGGTCGGTTGGCATCATATACCTCAAGGAGGGGTTGATTATCTACAAATGGAGGTGACTGGCTACCCCAAGGCGGTGGTTGTAGTGGAGAGCCAGATCCAGTTTGGATATGCTGTTTCATCCTGTGGAGATAGTGCTCATGGCGGTTGGGAAACATTTCAGCGCACACTCTACAACGCACTTCAGTTCTTCGTTGCTTCGATCTAGTAGACTCAATAGCAGTTGATGTCTCGAATTTTCGCTTTGCACTTTGGACCTGAGGTTCATTCGTTGTTTGGGGTGAATCATGATTTTTGTAAGCTGGACAATTATTCTTCTCATGTCTTGTTTTAGCACTTACATACATAAAGGGCTTATGACAGTAAATACACAGATGTTTTTCATTCAGATGTTGTGCCCTTATATGTATCTGTAGTGACTTGCTAGTTGTGAAATGAGCTCCGCATGTTTGGCATATAAACTCCATTCTGTGCCTGAAAATGAAATGAAAAAAACAAAAACACTTTAAGATGGAAGAAGCAATAATATATACACTGACAACAGTTTCAAATGACTCACTCATAATTAATGTTTTCTTAGCAATGCTAAGATGTACTCAATTTATAAGACGTTACAACGCATAGAAGTTCAGATATTTGGTCTGTTCCGACTAAGATATATTTATGTTGATTTTGCTTGATTTGATTCTTTACGTCCCATCAACAATCTTTCAGTTAAACCAGTACTAAGCTAGGATAAATGTGTCTTGCTCAAGGACCACAACGCACTGGCGCCATCGACCAATGCAACCTATAACACTTAATGCCTGGAAACATCATGCTAGAGGGATAATCGTGTCCTACTTTAATCGTGGGGCCGTTAAAATGGACCAAAGGCCCCTGAAGAATTTATTTATGAGTGAAAACCAACAGCAAAAATCAAAAACAAAAACGAACACTATATGTAAACTAGTACTAATTATTTGTGAATTATCAGTTTAGTGCAATGTCTATCGACGGGCCTGTTCTTATTTCTTTTTGTATTAATTTAACAGATAACAATATTATAATCAATATCAGTATTTCAGTACTATTAACCCTTTTCATGTCATTTTTTATCCTGAAAATGTCGCCTGTTTATTAGGTCAGTTGCGCATATTCATATGGTTTCCTAATTTTATCACTGAACTTTTGAGCATTCTGGTCCGAATCAATTCAGCTTTCTATTTATGCTAGCCGATTAGAAATTAAGCCAACTGATATAGTATTATATAGCCAAATTTACCTACACCACCGTTACAAGTCGTATAATTTCTGCTTAAAGTAAATGTTTTGTTGTAAGTGGGTTGAGGCAGTGAATATCAAAATCTAGGTATAAACATGCATATGTTCCATAGAAAGACTCAAGTCAGCCTACGGTATTGAGAATCAAAGCCGTTGCTTGATATGGTTTAAACAGAAAAGACCATTAAATGTCTAAATAAACAGCGAAATATATACAGGCCTGCTGTAGTGACCTATTATTCGGTCAATGCGACTCACATAGGTTAAGCGAGGTCATTTTCACTCAAGCTGAGTGTCTTCAATTGTAGTGAATTATATCAGCTGTTTAACAATGAACAGGTATGAGATCGCCAATAGATTTTGAATCAAATACTTTAACAATAAAAATAAAACGCTTGATTTAGTATGTTAACCACACACACACACACACACACACACACACACACACACACACACACACACACACACACACACAATGTGAGATGTAACGCTTACCTAAAATACTGATTTCTTCTAGCTTGTAGTAAATTTGATTAGTTCCATCTTTTTATCTGTTGCTGAAATCAAATAATCTGAGTGGTCAGCGCAATTTATTATTGGCATTTTTTATAGACCGCAGAAACGCTTAGGATTAAAAAAAATCAATTTGATATGCTACAAAGCTTGAATTTTTGTTGGTCTTCTTTCAACATGCTTGGATTTGTGCCCTGTCATCAAAATTAAATGAGCTATCAAATCAAAATGTGGACCAAGGAAACCTGCTGCAAAAATAGTGCTACAGTGATACTTCTGACCTAATTAAATAATGAGGGACAAAAGACCGCTCTCCATTTATTTACATGTAAAAATCAGATTTGTGAGCAGCATAACTAATCTACTATTGTGACACTTCTCATTTTTGAATTGTCGTTTAATTACATGCCTTTATTTAGGGAAGCTCATCTCTTAGCTGTTTGACTTCTGGATGCATTTTATATTAATTTAGCAAATGGCGATATAATTCAATAAAAGCGTCTCTGTACTTTTAACCCTTTATCTGTCAATATTTGCGATCATGAAAATGTCGTTTGCTAAGCATATATTCACATGTACTCCAGACTAATTTTATCACGGAAACAAACACAATGAACCCTGATCAGACTGCTCCCTTAGAAGCAGTCTGATTAGGGTCTGAATTCGATCGCAGAAGAGAGAGCAGACGATATTTTACAGGAACAGCGGGTAAAAGGTTAAGAAGAAACTACAGAACTTTTTAGTCAAAGCAATGACTTGCTGTACAAAACAATTATTTAACTGTAAGCAGTCATGTCATCTGTGTACTTCTTATCTCATAATAAAGTTTCCTCTCTGGCTTTTTTTTCTGATAAGTGAGAATCTAATGGACACATCAGAACTTTAAAAATTAAACGCAAATAAAACAGTTTTTTTTTTTTTATTTCTATTAAACAAGCTTATCTAGTCCACTTGACTGAATATCGATATAGATCGCCAATTTGAATAAAATACCATAGTAATACTTTAACAATAAAATGAAACGCCTAAATTAGTATGATAACAATCGACTAGACAGTATTAAGAAAAGAAGAAATTTATCGTCTTACCTGTCAGCTGTTAAACTATTAACTCCGCTTTTTCACTGTACTTTAATACAAGTTCAACGTTTAACATTCAAACGCCAGAGCTGTTATGCGGCGCAAATGCACGTATCTACGTATATATAAATTATAGCATTGCACAACGATGGTGAAATACCAGCAAACGTAAGTACAACGACAGAAAATGGGAAAACCTGTCACTAAATATTGCGTCATCTCCCGTAATAGCCGTTGCATCATTTCCAGATGTTGTGCTATCGTTTTCATGGGGGCCGCCATCTTGGAACAACAGGAACAACTATAGCCAAAACAATCCATTCCTACTACTGTTAACCCTATTTAGTTTTGTTTCCTGACTCAACGGATATGTGTCCTATGCTTTTGACGGTTACACATTCATCATTGAACGATTCAAAATGTATTGACAATACGGTATGCTCAAATTATTACCCATTTAAAGATGCCAACATGACCGACCCACTCAGATTACTATAGTCTAGCAATAAAATTCAACATCTTGAGTCTTTCAAAGTTTTATTAATACTCGTTTGGCTTTGTTTGCAGAAGCAAAGGCCAATTACAAATGACAGATTCTGATTAAATTACGGTTGCATTACGTTTCTTTTGTATTGTGCAAGTGACGGTAGCGTAAGTTTTGAAGGCGTTCTAAATCACGTGACAAAATATTACCTGACATGCTTTACAATAAAACGTAATCAGCATATGATTGCTAGTGTAAGTGGTCAATGTCAAAATTGTGAGTGTACATTAAGGTAACTTATGGAGAAATTTCTGAAAAATGAGCTGTAAACTGATGTTTTAATTTTGAAATTTAGTTTCAAAATATTGACGTTATCAATTACTATTGATTAGAAAAAGTTAATAAACTGCATTAATGATGTTTCAAAGATAGATGAGAATCGTTGTATAAACAAACACTGGCGAGTTTACCTTGTTTTGCGCGTACAGTTTGTGTCAGTTTAAAGTTATAATGAACCTACCACAGAATATTGCATATGCACATGGTAGTGCATACATCATCTTTACCTGTTTATAAGATATGCCAAGAAGAAAAGTTAAATCAGTACAGATATTGTGTGCAATAAATTTGCTAGTCTGTCTTAATATT
This sequence comes from Loripinus fragilis, assembly GCA_964019695.1. Classification (NCBI taxonomy): domain Eukaryota; kingdom Metazoa; phylum Mollusca; class Bivalvia; order Lucinida; family Lucinidae; genus Loripinus; species Loripinus fragilis. The sequence goes on from OZ026517.1 coordinate 64,622,623, forward strand.
GACAAAAACCTTACTCAACATGATTTTTTTTAATTTACTATAAATGTGAACACTTTCAACAAAATATATTGAAAATAAACCCCTTTTCTTCATAAAAAATCACACAAAGGGGTCAATATCAAATTTCAAATCAAAACTCAAAAATCAGTCTAGCGCGTATAGACGGAAATTCTCGTACCTGTTGCATGTCTAAGTCCTTTAAGAAGTTTCCAGGCGGCTATTAAGCGATTACGTCATGTTCACGTCACTTTGACCCTAACATCAAGTGGCGTCGTTATCCGTGGTCTTCCTGACCGAGGTTTGTCATTTTTACTGCCAGATTGTCGAAAACGTGTTTGCAGACGATAAATTGTTCGTTCATTACACCCAAAACTACATGGCACGTCAGCATACGTGTACCTGCTTCAAGAAGTCCAAACGCGGTACATGTATTTCCGATCTGTAATTTTGTCGATAGCCTGAACGGCGACTTAAGCTTGCTAACTCTAAATTTTCTCCGGATTATTGCAATAGGAACAACTCTCTTTCAATATCGGACAGAATATGAGAAGATAACCCTGCCTGTTTACCGCAGCACGTGCACATCGTGTATATTGAAATTTGGTTGATACAGTCTAATAGAGGCATTTTTTGTCACACAATAAACATATACATGTTAAGTTACGATAAGACAACTCATGTATATAATTTGAACATGATATTATACAGTATTGTTGATTCTATGAGGAAACATAAATACTGTATATCGAATCACCTCATTACTATAAATCTTCGAAACATCAGTTCTGGTATTGGTATCATACACGCTACAGTGTAAACAAAAAGTAGCAAAAAAGCATCGGCTGACTTTGCAGAATAGCAATGGATGCTGGATGCTACCATGTGACGTCGCCAGCAACGCCATGTTATGATACAGCCAATGTGACCCTATACTTTATTGACAAACCGGGTATAACCGGGTACTTTTTCTAGATTTTCTACAATTTTGTTAACCTTCCCTTAACGCAAATTATTACCCAACGTACTATAGATACTATATAAAGAGTAATTGAGCATTTTTGACTGTTTTATTGAATTGTCCGTCGCTACAAGTTCAATCCAGTTTCAATGAACTGTTTCCCATGCTTACATATTTTACTGTTGCACAGTCAGGTGACTCACTGATCACTGATGACGTCAAATTTACTATTTAGCTGCGTCACGCTATACATAGGAGGTTCGCATTGTTGCAAAACAGAAAAATACTCAATCTGTGAGCTCCCCCAGGGTGGGTGTGTGCTCCCTTGATCACTGAAATTAATGCATCGATCTCCCCAAATCCCTGAAAGAAAAATTCCTCAGCTCCCCTGAAAGTATTTTTCCTTTGCTCCCCAAATGTTAAAATTAATTCAGCTTCTCCACAAATCCCCAAAAATATATGCCGATTCTCCCTAAAATGTATTTTTCTTTCCATAGGATCAAATATCTATGCTGACTTCATATTCACTTAATATTTCACGTTATACATGTAAAGATAGGGCTTAATCATGGAATACATGATATTTAATAATTGTAACACCCATTAGTGTCTACACACCCGTTAGCGACACTAGCGTTTACAATAACGGTTGCAATTGCTATCCACAGTAAGCAGCGCACGTGTCGATAATATGTGCATGATCAATGCTTATTGTTCACAAATATTAGCTTTAAAAAAAAGCTCGAGGTCGTTTAGCCCTATCACTGTATGTATTCTAGCACAATACCAGTGCCTGACCCAGGGGAGGGGGGGGGGAGCACGAGCCGCCCCACACCCCCCACCCCCCCCCCCCCCCCCGAAGATGCTGTTATTGTCCTAAAAATGCGCATTACACTGGTATATGATATAGCGAGTATGTACAGTAATGGTTTGGGATGGTTTTGTGGAGGTTTGGGGTGGTTTGGGATGGTTTGGGGTGTTTCAATGGACCGCCTAACGGTTATCCTAACAGTTAAGTGAAAATTAAATTCGCAAATGAGTTTGCCTCGCGCTAGAGGTAGCCCAACAGATTTCACAGGCAGTTTGCTTCACGTTGTAGGTCAACCCACGATATTTTGTACCCCGTTCGTTGTTCGGCAGCGTATAAAAAATAGCCTGAGCACGGCATAAAGGTTCGGTTAAAACTTGAATTTGATGTGTGTTTTCATGAACGTTATATAAGCGGCCGGCCATGGCCGCCCGCAACCATGTCGGATATTATTACTTGACATTAGACACTAGGTTTATTGATCCCTTGATTGACTTCTTGTCAAAATATAGGGAAAACTGAATCTTTTAACTGCTAGATTCTACTTCTTATGGGTATATAGATATCGTCTTACCGTCGTTAGCCCAGTATATTATTCAATTCGTGATATAGGTTATACGTCAGGGTTGTACGTGATAATTTCTCAGCAATAAATAGTCAACAGTTAGTATATGTCATCTTCACAATTCATTGTCTTTATTATCTTAACTTGTTTAGAAACATATTGTTAACATGAATGGACATAATTTAACCAAATTTTCATTGACAAGATCTACGTTTTGGATAGTTAATTGTCATTTTTCGCAAATTTGCAACGGAGCAACGGGCCTTGATTGACATCAGAAATCAGTTTTTTTAATATCTTGAGAACGAATAGATTTATTGAGACCAATTTTTGTATGTACATTATCATAAACAAGACCTACGTTTAGATTGTAAATTGTCATTCTCCACAAATTTGATACTGAGTCAGTACCCTTGTTTGATATCAGAATTAATTTTTTCTTCAATATCTTGAGAACGAATAGACTGACTGAGACCAAATGTTGTATACACATTATCTTTGACAAGATTTACTTTGGAATTGTAAAACGTTCTTATTCGCAACTTTGCAACAATATTACAGCCCTTGATAGACGTCATAACTTGATTCGATTAAAAGGAAACACTGAGTAACAAAACCAACGATATTGGAGCTGCGCGCATCCATCCAGCTTTCTTTAAGCGGCCACCCTAGACGCTGATCAGACTAGGCCGCTATCCAGAATGTCCCGAGTCTTCGCTCAGTTAGAACTGAAAATGGTTTGTTTTGTCATGTCTGAGAAAGTATTATGGTCATATTTCTTAATTTTCGTTTTTTCATAAAATGTGGACAATAACGGTTGATACTGTACATTATCGCATGGCCTTGTAGACACTAACGGTTGCAGTTGCAACCGTTAGTGTCGACGTAGACACTAACGGGCGTGTAGACACTAACGGGCGCTACACTGTGTGGCTGTTTTTTTCCAATAGATGAAACTAGATTTTCTTAGACAAAGCGAAAGCATTTATTTGTTTTAACTTTTGTGACCATAGAAGTGTTTTTATAATTGCTATTAGGTCCTATACTACCTAGAAGACACACGACCAGAGTTTAAAATGTGGGAGGAGCTTCCAAAAGCAGTGTTTGTTTTAGTGGCATTTAATCTCTCAACATCAATTTGATAGCAAACCCTCAGTTGTTTATTTAACAATCTGTACAAAGATTTTTACAAATATACCAGAAAGCTTGATTTTAAAGTTGAGCCAGCAATAACTTTTTTTTTAATGTCGTCTGCATTTCTAATCTGCTGCATACATTCAAATGCACTTCAGACGAGATTTTTTCATGGAGACTTTTTCATGGAAGACAATGTTATGGAGAAGCAGCCTAACCTGGGTCCATATTGTTTGCAATATAAAAGTAAGTAATGGTGCAAAGATCAGGAATCGATACAATCAAGTACCACACCTGACCCAGGATACCAATGGGAAAGTGATAAACTCACAGAAGACACCACAAACGAGAGCCAGGAGGTCAGCCCTTTCCCAGCAGGTGACCAAAAAGCACATATAAACAGACGCGCACAAAACATAGCAAACACAAGACAGAACAGAAACATAAAAGATCCACAAAAGAAGTACCGCCTTGGAACGGTCAGTAAAATATTTTACTGGAGGGCTTAAACCGGTTTAACGGCGCCAACCTCACCCTTAATTCAGATGTGGATCAAGACACATAGATATTTGGTTTGCATGAAAGACCCCTAACTTATCAATGCATCATCTCCTAAAACATATAAATCAAGATATAACAAGGAGATAAAGCAAGGATAAGGACTCAACAGTAAATTAAACTGAATACCGGAGCAAAAGAAATCCAACAGGTAAACCCCGGTGGGCCCGACAAACAGCCAAAGCATCAGGCCCCTACCATCTCATCAATAGATAAGTCTTTAAGTCGGAACCATCATAGAGTCTGAAGTCCGACCCACCGGCGTGCAATTAAAGAGGAAAGCAAAGTTGCCAACCGTGATTGGGTTGACTACCAAGCATGCAGTCTGTTGCAATACATTAATGTTATAGCCAATCTTTTTATAATGGGAAATTATTTTAATGAACTGCGCTGAAAAATTATTAGAGCCAACAATCTTCTTCAACTTATACACCAAGTCACCATAGAAATCAGGTTCCAAAAGTCCTTGGCGCAAGAGAGATTTAAGTCCAACTTGGAATTTAGAAATCAAATCATAGTATCGTCTATAAAATTTTGAAAATGTTTTGCGAAGTTTATGATAAAGATAGCCTTGTTTAAGATGTTTCTGAGTTAACAATTTATGCGAGTGTTGAAGTCAACAACATAGCTAGATGCTCTAGCAAAACGAATGAGTTGAAAGATATAGACTCCATAGGATGTAGAACGAGGAACATCACCATCTAAAAATGGGAAATTGACAATTTCAAAATCAAAGTCGTCACGTTTGTCATAAATTTTGGTAGAAACAATATCATTAGAAATTGACAAATGCAAGTCTAAAAACGCGGCTTCGGTATCAGAGGCATTGGCTTTATTATGTTGGAGCTCTGAAGGGTATATTTGACTAACCATATTGTCAAAATAAACATTATTAATATTTAAAATATCGTCCAAATATCTGGAAGTAGTGTTAAACGCATCAATAACATCAGCCTGCTTATCATCAGAAAGAGACATCATAAAGTCCCTTTCATAACAAAACAGGAATAAATCTGCAACCAGGGGAGCACAATTAGTGCCCATAGGAATCCCAACAACTTGTCTATAGAGCTTGGTGCCAAATCGAATAAAAATGTTGTCCAACAAAAAGGTCAGCGCATCGCATACATTTTGACACGACCATGCATGATATTTTTTAGTTTTTTCTGAAGTAAAAAATGCATTTCTGTCACTACATGCAAGGTAAGCTACATAATAAAATCAACAGTAAGCTACATGAGGAAAAGCGGCTACATGACGGTTCATTAGAAAAAAAGTTATACGAACTGCAAAAACAGTAATCTTAATTTTAACTGTGCATACATGTACGTGGGGTTTGTAAAACAAATGTGTAAGCTTTAAACCAAATTAGGTGGCAGCTGAACTGCCATCCCTTATGGTATAAACTAACACTAATATAAGTAAAACATTTTCCCATGATAAGCCCTTAACATTTCTACCTGTAACTAGGTGGCAACAGAACTGCCACCCTTTGGTATAAACTTTCTTATTAAAACAATATGAGGTAAAACATTCCAGTGGTAAACCCTTAACCTTTCCACCTGTTATTAGGTGGCAGCTGAACTGCCTCCGCTTTTGGTATAAACTTTTGTCCTAAAAAAAATATGAGGTAAACATTTTCTAGTGGTAAATCCTTTCTACGTTGTCTTCTACCGGTTATTAAGTGGACCCCTTTTGGTATGGACTTTGAGCTTAAATAATATGAGGTTAACATTTTCTAGTGATAAATCCTTAACATTTCTACCTGTTATTAGGTGGCAGTTGAGCTGCCCTCCCTTGTGGTATTAGCATTTGTACTACGGTAAAACAATATATGGTAAAAATTGTCCGGCGATAAATCCTTAACATTTCTACCTGTTATTAGGTGGCAGCTTATCTTCCATCCCTTTTGGTATAAACTTACACTTATTTTCGTACTAAAACAATATGAGGGAATAAATCCATAACATTTCTACCTGTTATTAGGTGGCAGCTTAACTGCCAACCCTTTTGGTATAAACTTACACTTATTTTCGTACTAAAACAATATGCGGTAAAACTTTTCTGGCGATAAATCCTTACTATTTCTACCTGTTATTAGGAGGGCAGCTGAACTGCCACCGCTTTTAGTATAAACGTTTACTAATTTTCGTACTGAAATAATATGAGATGAACAGTTTCCACTGATAAATCCTTATTATTCCTACCAATTATAAGGTGGCAGCTGAACTGCTTTCCCTTTTTTGGTATAAACTTACACTTATTTTCGTACTAAAACAATATGAGGTAAACTTTTCAGGGGATTAATCCTGAACATTTGTACTTGCTATAAGGTGGCAGCTGAAATGCATTCCAATTTGGTATAAACTTACACTAGTCTTATCTTCGTACTAAAATACTATTCGGTAAAACATTTTCTGGCGATAAATCCTAAATATTTTTACCTGTTATTAGGAGGACAGCTGAACTGCCACCCCTTTTGGTATAAACTTACACTTATTTTAGTACTAAAACAATTTGAGGTGAACATTTTCCAGTGATTAATCCTTAACATTTCTACCAATTATAAAGGTGGCAGCTGAACTGCCATCCCTTTTGTATAAACTTACACTTATTTTCGTACTAATACAATATGAGGTAAACATTTTTAGGGGATAAATCTTTAACATTTCTACCTGTTAATAGGAGGGCAGCTGAACTGCCACCCCTTTTGGTATAAACTTACACTTATTTAAGTACTAAAACAATTTGAGATGAACATTTTCCAGTGATAAATCCTTAACATTTCCACCAATTTTAAAGGCGGCAGCTGAACTGCCATCCCTTTTGTATAAACTTACACTTATTTTCGTACTTATACAATATGAGGTAAACATTTTAGGGGATAAATCTTTCACATTTCTACCAATTATTAGGTGGCAGCTGAACTGCCATCCCTTTTGGTATAAACGTACACTTATTTTTATACTAAAAAAACTTCAGGTGAACATTTTCCAGTGATAAATCCTTAACATTTCTACCAATTATTAGGTGGCAGCTGAGCTGCCATCCCTTTTAATATAAACTTACACTTAACAATATGAGGTAAACATTTTCAGGGGATAAATCATTAACATTTCTACCTGTTATTAGGTTGCTGAACTGCCATCCCTTTTGGTTTATTCGTACCAAAGCAATATTAGATAAAAACAAACAAAAAAAAACAGCGACTTTCTACGTCGATAGCGCAGTTCTAGAAAGTAAAACTACTTTTATGCGCAGGGGAGTCAGTTCCGCCACTGTTTATCAATGTGATAAGTATTATAACTTCCAGTTTCCCATCGTGCACACTGTATAAACAATTCATCTTGCAATTTTGAAGAGCGTTGACATAAATAAACAGTTGCTGCTGGGGAGGTTTGTTTAATGTTAAACCGACTTACTAGAATCTAGTAAGGTATTTGGTCTCTGTCCTATGGGTAATACGTAAGTTTGACTTCAGTTTCAACAAGTTAAAACATATCTGATCAATATTCATCAAAGTTTCAATAAAAATGTCTAATTACCTAGATAGAGAATTACATACCAGGCGCGTAGTTAGCCCTGCTATGATGTTGATTCACACTTGCCCCCCACCCCCCCCCCAAGGCCAAAGATTGCTTTTAAAAATCTTATGAAATGAAGGCTTTTCCTTTAAGGTAAGTTTTTTAGCTTTTTTGTAGGGGCTCCCTAAATCCCCAAAACTATGAACTTGCTCCCCAAATCCCTGAAAATAATTACCAGTACTCCCCAGCTCCCTGCAAATATATAGCCATTCTCCCCAGATCCCCAAAACCCCTGGGACCCCCCATGTCTTCACTTTTGGTCTCAAAGTGTTCCGCTCATTCTTACTAAGGAAACAAATACCCACACTTATGTTTCTTACCACAAAGAACAAAATTATTGAGAGTTTAAAGTGGCCAGATCATACCTCATACAGTTGTTGTTGGTATGCAGCAAAATTAGGTTTTCTAGGAAAATATATTAGATAATGACTATTTGTAAACGTCCGGATCGTCTCAAGGTCTAACCTGATTGCGAACGTCTTAGTTTAAAATCGGAAGGTAGAATTAGTCATATTTAAAAAGTCACCGCAAACATGAGCTGGTTGAGTGATCATTTGTGATCGAGAACCTTTGCCGGGCAACGCTTTTTTCAACAAAATATAGTTGATCTTTGCTACTTACCGCATTGGCCAGCAATGGAGGGGCATGCGTATCTGTGCATATGCGCAGACTCGACTGAGCATTCAGTGCTCGCATACACATAGTATGAATATACGTTAAGTCTCAGAGCATATATTAGATTTTTCGTTAGCATGTGACCCTAAATGTTTCGTATTTCTCGGCACAAACGCTCAGATCTTGGCATACCATGTTTGCCTTTCCACTCGTATCAATTGGACATGGTCAATTCCATTTTCAGGGTTGTTGAGTGATATTTTTCAATTTTATTCAAATCTTAAAGCAACGTAGACGCCGCATTTTGAGGTGTCGGATTTTATGCATCTTATCTAAGCGTCTACTGTTTGCCAATGTCCTACAAAAGAAGCTCAATGATGTAATTATTTTGCCATCTACTTATGCATCAGATTCTGCAAATTTCATCTAATAATAATAATAATAATAATAATAATAATTGCAAGTGCATCATTGATTAATTTAAGTAAAGAAGCAAATACTGTGGACCCAGATTAGACTGCTCCCATATGAGCAGTCTGATCTTTGTCAACGTTGTCTGACACAGAGGCCTCTCAAACATTTCAGCAGATGACAAAAGAAACCGTCTTTTGTTGTGGTTGACGCTTTAACAGTGCGAAATAAAATGGATTACATTCCAGCGGATCATTTACATGTACGACTACAAACCTTGGTATTTATGTTTCAGAGATAGATGAGAGTCGTTGTAAAAATTACACTGGCAAGTTTACCTTGTTTTGGGGCATACAGGTAGTCTCAGTTTACAGTTATACTCTAGGGGTGACGGTACCAATTGATTTTCCATAGGCCGTAATACAAACATTTTAAAAGAAATCATATATTTACAGTGCATTCCAACAACTTTCTTTCATACAGTCCTTCAGTACAGCACAGGACCAATAAAATAAGACAAAAAAAAGAACACGTTCTGTGGCATTTTATGCACACAGGGAATTCCCAAACATGCCACCGTCTGCGGACCGCTTATTTCATTCTATTTTCATGAAAAATAACAACATTTTTTTTTAAAAACTGCAGAAATTTAGTGGGTGGCAATAAATCATTTCAACTATTTTTTTCAACTAATTTGAGCATTAAATTTATAAGAATTTAATTTCATAATAACCTCTCTGTCATTATCAGCCAATGAGAAGAGCTCATTTTATATTACCATTCAAATTGTGTGCCAAAACTTTTGTGTACACAGAAACTGATGATGTAATAGGTACCGTCACCCCTATAGTAAAACCAATGTGCTTTGAATTAAACAATTAAACCTTTTCTGATAAATTTGACCAAAGAGGAAAATCATATTGAAGTGTCACATTGAAAAGATTCAAAATACTGGTCCTCAGATACCAAAAAGAATCGGTCCGGCATACTCTTTAAGGCACGCCAAATTCCTGTATTTTCCCCTTTGTCAGGTGATACATTAAGCTGGCTATAAGCTTATTTAGTCAGGCAAAAACTTCAATATCTTCAATGTTTATCCACTATCATAGGTTAAGTATTCGGTTGAATGAGCATTCTGATACTTTTCAAGTGATATAAATTTTCTGAATGGACTTTTGCAGCAAATTTTATACAAAAATTCACCCAAAATCACCATTTTAATGTTATTTGAAAGGTCCCTTTTCTACGGATAAATGCCCAAATGGTAAAAAAATGTACCATTGTGATGTACATTACACAAGTACTCCAGAAATTGTTAGCAACATACCAAAATATACCCACTTCAGCCAACACAGGAGCTTCTTTGATGCCTCGGACTGCTGCGGCAAAATCAGATATCTTCAACATTCAAAACAAGATCTTCAGTACCTGCAAAAAATATGATTCAGTTGGTAGCAGACTAACATGACAAGCAATACACATCACAAATTATCATTTCATGTAGGTATACACCATCCAACAGCATTTTTGATGTTAATAATAAAGAAATAAGGGCAAAATATGTGCATATTTCAGAGAAAACTGCCCTTTTCCCAACTTTCAACTGAAAGGGAGACAATATTGCATACTCATTCAACAAAAAACATATATGATTACTATACTCCTATTCGTTGTAGTAGGTAGCCAATAAAGTACATTTAGATCTAATTTTTGGAAGAAATTGAAAGTGAAGGTTGAAATGGATAGCAGCTTAAGCCAATTTTGAGTTATCCGACACACTTTCATGCAGTCATATCATTTTTTATATAGTCCACTGCCTTAAATATCTGCTTTATTTTCATTCAGCTACCTATGAAGCAGCAAAAAGTGTCTGTTATAAATGTGGCTACAAAAATCTAAAAAGTAAACAGCCCACATTTCACATTCTTTGCGGCCGACCTTTTGATGGGGGGGGGGGGTATTTTTTCATGAGTAGGAGTACAGAAAACAAATATTTTTTTCATGATGACCTTACTGTATGAGAGGTGTTTAAAAGTTTAATTGCTATGTATAGCAAGATTTACTGGATATATATCCTTATCTGTAAATAACTTATGTTTCAGGTTTGAATCCTTTTGTCAGCACTGTTAGAGAGCATCCAATTAGCCATATAGATATGACCCAGAACAGAACAGCTGGAATGGTTCCAATTTGACAGAAGTAATTATTTTAATTGTTGATTTATTAAACAAAGGCTTTAATAAGCATCTGCAACAAGATAATAACCATTTCAAGACTAGTGTTGAGAGAGTATAGTTCAAAATCTGTGTTATTATAGTGATTTCTGTGGAATATAAAGCAAAAATGGGAAAATCAAAACTTAAAAGCAGGTTGTCTATGATTGGATTTAGAAAATGCAACCAACCGTATAACAAGGGAGCTATTTATGAAAAGGAATCTAAAGTGTGTAAGAATAAATATGTAAGACTGGATCAAAATGCTTATAATCATGTTGTGACTGAACTGTTGCCAGACAAAACTGATGTAAACTTTGAACCACATCAAAATCAGTTTCGACTTTTACGGCCGAGGAGAGGCACAGGTGCCTTTGTTGACAATCTTGAAAGAACCGAAGCAAATAAATGGTAGTTATAAAGGCATTTTTATCTTTATACGCCAACTTTTTACCTGAAATTCATTATTTATCTATTTCTTATAAAGTCATGATAAAATTCCCATTTATGTTTGTTCTACAGGGCATGCCGAGCATTTTTCTGCAAACAGTCATAATTCAACACAGTGAATTATTGTTTTCTTCTACCCTAAAATATTTTAAACTACCCTATAAGTGCATTTGAAATAAAAACACCTTCTAAAATGCATGAAAATCTGCTTTTAATAGCTTTGAAGGTCCTGACACTTGTGTCGACTCCCACCCAAAAGCTCATCCAATGTTAATAATATTTTAAAGGTCATTATTTTGTTGCATTTTTTTTTTTCTAAATTGTTTAAATTTCTTCTCAAGGCTATATTTAATCTTAAAGATGGCTAATGAAATGCCAAAGAGTCAAAAAAGGTTTATTGTGTAACAATAATTCAAGCATAGCTTTTTAAAAAAAAAAAAAAAACAAGCATTAATTAAAGTTGCACAGAGAAGCCAACATTCTGAGAGTCTTTTTGTCTCTGTTTCTTACAGGCCTGACAATGACACAAACAGGGTTGTTAATGTACAGAAAAATGCAGAAATGTGGAATACTGCCTTCAAAGAACATCAATCACAGCATCCAAACTGCAAAGGTTTTATATCTTGGGACCCGAAGGGAGAAGAGAAGCGGGGTATAGGGTGGATTGAGCGGGCGAAATGTAACATGTGTAATTACACCTCGAGGAAATTCAAATTATATGAAGAAGTTGAATCGGCTACAAAACGGCCAGGCCGCAAAGTAGCCAAAGTTAATTTAGGGATGCAGATAGGCCTTATGCAGACACCAGTTGGAAACAGTGCACTCCGCCGGTTGATGTTAAGCGCAAACATACCTGCGCCTTCTACCAAAGGCTTACAGAACAGCGGCAAGTTGGTCAGCGCTCGGGTCCAACAAATAAATGAAAAAGACATGCAGGAGAGAAGGAAAACCCTAATAGATATCAACAAATACAGAAACCAAACAAATCCTAATGCTATAGATATAGAAGGTGATGGTATTTTTAATAATAAGCTGTACTCTGGAGTAGGAAAAACACCATTCCAGCCTAGTACTCAGACGGTGTACATGGTTGCCGAAAATTCAACTCCAGACAAACAGATAATAGCATGTGCAGCTAAAAACAAGCTTTGCTCTCAGCATGGGAGGCATGAGGGTACCTGTGGAGAGGCCTCAAGCTCATGTACAGCTAACATAAAGATGACCGATACTATCGGAAATGAAAAAAGGTGGGCCTCAGAGTGTTTGAAAGATTTGAAGAATGACGGGCTTGAAGTACGCTTCATCACAACTGACCCTGACACTGCCGCATATAAGGCCGCAGAATCTTTTTACCAAGAGGGACAGAGTGAAACAGAGCCTCAACACCTCATAGATTCAAGACATCTTTCAGAAAACTTCAGGAAGAAATTAAAGAATGACAGTCAGTTAGTAGCTATGATGCCTGCTGTCACCAAAGCGGAGAGAGAAAAATTATCTGCGCGCTTTGCGATAGATCTGTCCATGCGGTGCACAGCAGAAGTCAACCAAGCTCATCAAACTTTCCCTGGAGACTCCTTTAATGTCAAATCATGCCTTTCATACATTGTAGATGCTATTGTTTGCTGCTATATGGGATTCCATTATCTTTGTAAACAGCATTCTTTTGTTTGTGATGGAGGAGCTAATCACTGGATCAGCAGAAGTGCAGTTCTGCCGCCGGACTTTGTCGTCTGTGGCAAGAGTGACAACGATACTGAACGCAAGCTGCAGGAATGTGTGAATCTACGCCTTGGTCCCTCTATTTTAGATAAGACCAGATTAAACACCAACACACAAAAGGTTGAATCTGCAAATCAGACTATGAGGAGAGCCATGCCGACCCACACCACACTTCCAGGCCAATGTCACAGTGCCGTTCATAAACATAAACCTGTACCAGCATGCAAATAAGTATAAACAGGGCTTGTTAGAGGCATTAACTTGAATGTTTAAAGCTATTTTGAGGGTAACATACGTAACATGGGTCAGAAAAATAGTGTTAGGGATCATAATAAAGAACTTTAAATCAGTAAGCAGCAGCCTTATCGATTTACTATATTCTATGACAGATGTAATACATGTATAGTCAATAAATGAAATACTGATACTCGGAAATAACGCAGGAAACACTAAGTAACGTATACAACGGTGATAGCTCATGACATTTATAAAACTAATACTAAAAATATGTAACAGTGTTATTAGAAGTTCATAAACCTGTGTTAGTATGCAAACGTGTACGAACAAGTCATGGTTGAGACATAATGCTATTTCAGGGGGGGGGGGGGGGGGGGGTGGGTAACGTATATAACGTGATGTTTCATGTTTACGCTGCCACTCTCAGAGGGCTAACATCTTTTATTTTGTGTCTGATATAATTTAGTTTCAGAAAATTATAGTGTACAAAATTCCGCTGGGGGGAGGGGGGTCTATAGCCAGCTAAAGGCATATAATCAGCTATAGATTACAACAAATAAATTGATTACAATTAAGGATAAAAGTTAACTCACAATATTTGAAATTGCAAATCATTTTAAGGGTAGGTCCAAATCAAGTAAAGAAAAAGGAAAACATGCATTTATGTATAGGGTGTAGTTCACGAATATAGCATATGCAACATGAAGTAATGTAAGTAACACACTTCTGCTTAAATAAAACACTATTAAAAGTCATCCCACAATACAATGAGCACATACCAGCTTAAAAATCAGTAAGTAACTTTATCTAAGAGTACTTTAGCATTGGCACCAAAATATTATTTAACATTTTTGGGGTAACGTATGTAATTTTGATGTTACATGCTTACGTGATACTTCTCTGAGGCCTAATATGTCTCATTCTGTGGCATATATATAGTAGTATCAAGAAAACATAGTCACCAAAATTCCCCTGGGGTGGGGGAGCAGGGCCTATAGCCATCCCAAGGTCTATACATGTACACTGTATGTTTGTATATATCTGTATATTACTCATTGCCATTAGTAGATTACCTTGTTTACTCATGGATTAGATCAATTAAAAATAACAAACTTTCTACTGATCTGCCAGTGAAGAGTAACAGTACTGTCATGTTTTGTTTACAACAGTATCAGGGACTATAGATCACTTGTGTATTAATCCTATCCTTAGGATGGGGATAATACACACGTGATCTGTCGATTCACGTTAGATCAAGAGGAGTGTACAAGTTATTTTTTCTTTAACAATTGTAAACACAACATTACGTCACTGTCACTTTTGGTTAGCACAACAGTACAAGTTACTCATCAAGTACAGGCATAGGATATGTGGGATATGTGGGTGCATTTGGCCCTGCATCTTTATGTCTAAGGTTGATAACAAATGTATAATATAACACCGGTCAAGTAGCTTTAATGGCGGCAAATAAAGCTTCCATAATCCTATAAACGTCACTGCATATTTTGAAGAAACAAAACAGTTGTATTTTAGTGACGTGATGCAGCTATACATGTAAACAAACCAACAATATGGTCTGTACTATAATCTTGCATAATCCTTGGGTCTTCACTGTAATCACTATGTGAGTCCGTCTGTCCGACCGTCCGTGGTCAGTGAAAATGCTCATCAAGGGTCGTGCACATTACTGTCAGTTGATTTGCTTTAGTATCAGGCTTTGTGAGGTTTTCCGTTCATTAAAAATGATCCAGAATAATGAGGAGCAGTGTAGGCCTATTTGGGAAGGTATTTAACAATCGTTAACCCCATCGGGGCCTGTACTACTTTTCCTCTTTTTTCTTTCCTTTATGCCAAACACACCCGTTTGATATTTGATTATTTTCTAGTTATAGTGATCCTTTCAATTTGATACCATACAGTGTAGACCGGTATCAGGCAGTACCAGGGAAATGCATTATTCGGGCAGGCACTTTATGTTGCTTGGATTGCTTTTTGGAGTCTCTCTCTTTGCAAACTTGGGAAGAAAGCTTACAATCCAGCGCGAAAGGAAATAGCAAATCTTACACCAAGTAGAAAGGAAAATCAATGTTTACCCCTAGAACCGGAGCAATTTATTTATTTATTTATTTATTTATTCATCTTCCTTCTTGACGTAACCCAAACAATCTGACATCTCTGAGATAATAACCGGCGGTGTAGATCTGTATGAGACAGCTCTTAAAAACTGTCTCATCAGGACCTGCACCGCTTGTCACGTACCTTGTTAATAAACAAGGACAATGAAAAAGTTATTTACCACATATTAGTAAGACAGAATACAGATTTCTTTTCATCTATATAGCTCTTGATACTCTACGCAAAATATTTATTTATTCACTATTTCTTTAACATTGCACCCACTAAATAAGTTATTGTGTAGACCCTGATGAGGCATCCCTTAGGATCTGTCGCATCAGTACCTGCAATGGATGGCATTGGTCTTGCTCTCTGAGATTTATTATACACTAGACTTTAGAGATACAAGAGCAAGGGAAACAACTGATCAAAAACCCAAGTGGAAAATAACTCGAGTACTCATCTTTGAATGAAAATGATTTTAATTACTTCTGTATTTCTTTTATTTTTCTTTCTTTTTTCTTTTTTTTTTTCTCTTTTTTACACATAAATCCTTCCTTTTCTTTTTTTTTTCTTTATGTTTTCCCTCCTTTTTTGTTTTGTTCATTTCTTAGATAGACCCTGGCTAAATACCTACTTATTATAGCCCCCTTTATCACTGCTCCCCACCCTTACCCAACCCCACCCAATTAGACAGTTTTTGTTTTGTCATATCACCTCCACCAATGCATTCTCTGTGTTCCATGCCGTTCCATACTGCTGCTATAATGAAATACGGAGTCAATGCGTGGTCCATTTTAGCAACAGTGTGGATCAAAATACACACAACATATATACCCAACAAAAAAAGAAACGCACCACCACGATTTTCCCATTTAGATCTCCTTATAAAACGAAAATGTTAATTTTCATAAAATATTCATTTCTGATCAAATCTTACTAAAACTTGAGTGTGACGTAGATGAGTATCTGTACCTTCCTTGTACAGACACACAACTCACCAAGGCGAATGGTAAACGAGTTGCGGAAGCGTTAATTCAATGCTACCATTTACATTAAAATCCGAGTATGTTTTACATTTGCAAAGTATGAAAATGATACATTGTCTTTATGTGAGACAACCAATGTGTTTATTGGTGCATATTTGTTATTTCAAAATCCATTTTCATCAGTTAGTGCCATTTAAATTGATTAAAACAATGTTGAAATCTTTAAATGTTTTGTAAGGTTTATCTCCAGTGTGGAATCGTTATCCAAAAGGGTAGTCACAACACATGAGCTACCTTGTTTAATTATCGCGTATGGTTAATTAACAGTTAGAATTTGCAAAGAATAAGTGCCTGAGTACAATTTGGTCGACTGAAATGATCCTCATTGCTTGAACTTATCCTGCA
This sequence comes from Loripinus fragilis, assembly GCA_964019695.1. Classification (NCBI taxonomy): domain Eukaryota; kingdom Metazoa; phylum Mollusca; class Bivalvia; order Lucinida; family Lucinidae; genus Loripinus; species Loripinus fragilis. Next base: position 64,639,384 of record OZ026517.1, read on the forward strand.
AGAGAGCATTATAAAAACGCTTATTTCTTGTGACTTTACAATTTGACCCCCACTTGGTTCATGACAAATTTTCTTTAACACATTTTTGACGCCAAATTGCAAAAGACGTGTGACGCAGCAGTACTTGACACACCTTTGCACTGATACAAACTAAACTGGCCTATCCCCTGTGATCTTCCTGGGAGTTGATCAGTTCTAAGTGGTGCTTCTTTTTTTTGTCGGGTATAGCATGCACCGATCCACCGCTTATTTCACTGTATTTGCTTTGTCCTCATACGTCATGTTTCTATGACTTGAGAGTAATAAAGATGATGTTCTGTTCTGTTCTGTTCTGTTTAGTCTAAGAGCGTAAAACATATTTCTCAACCAAAACATATGTTGTGGGTACTCAAAATAACTGTCTCAATGTACCGGTTATTTTGAGCACCCAAAAACTCATGTCAAAACGTATCAGTAAGATAATACTTTCCAATTTTACGTTAAAATATTGTTTATGTAAACTTGTTATGCCCCAGTCACACACACACTTACAGACCCTGCGGATGGTACAGTGTATGTAAAACCCGTCGCAGCTATCGTTCATATGCGGATAAATGCGTATTGTTACACGACCTCTTACGAGGATGGTGAATCCCTTCACTACAGCGCCTCTGAAACTGGAGAGTCTTCAACTATCGTCTTTCTCGTGCCAGACGATGTGTTGAGAATGCCTTTGGCATACTGGCCATAGGTGCTTATAGAATATCCGAAGAAAGTGTATGCAGAAAAGACTGAATGTTCTAAGATTTAAAGCATGGAGATTTTTTTAGTTCATGTATCATTGAATTTATTGAATTGATTTTTTGCATGACCTCTTTTTAGATTGTGTGACATCAGCGTCTTTATCCGCTGCCCCCTGCTAACTATGTCTAAGGCGTAGGAACTGGCTAGATAAATCGTTGTTATCCTGTTAAGATGTTTGTGGTTGAGAGCGTGCCTTCTAGAGACGCTGATTCTTTTTTGCTGCTTCCTTCAGACATAATGTTTAAAAAACAAATGATGAACGAACGATAGTGTGCAAAGCCTGCGGTCGCAAACGTCACAATCAGATCTAAAGGTATCTTTTCGCATTTACACTGTACTCGCATCAAAAGGTAAGGGAAGGTACTGAAAGGGATGTAGTCCGTATCTATTGGTATCTGTCCGCATTGTGTCGGTTCAATGGAACGCATCTATGCGCTGACATTTGCATTTATACTCAATGATCCGTTACTACCCGCAACTATAGGTAGCTTCGTCTTGCAAACGTATCATGAAATTAGGCCCCTCCCTCATTTTCTGCGGACGACTGCGGTTGATCCAAAACTCTTCGTAAGAGTCCGTAAGTGTGTGTGTGACTGGGGCATTAGTTTACTTCAGTGATCAGACTTACAGTCTGCTGTATGACTTATATGGGAGAGTTCGAATAAGGTTGAGTTATTCTTGGTGAATAATGTGACTTTTAGATACCAATCCGCACAAAACATACAATTTTCATCATTGCCCCCAGTGAAATCTGCCTGAAAGTGCAGAATACAGTTATAGTCACAGAATAAAACATGCATTTTAACTCCAGTGCACGAAAGGTAGTTTTCATATTTCTTCGACAGTCGTGTCGTGTCATTCAGGCTATATTAACCTCGACGGTCGTATCGCTGATAGTCGACAGCCATATCCATGTATCCTGATATTTTTCTAGGGTCCATAAAATCTCCCATAGCGCAAAAACTATGCAAAACACATTTTATTGAAAAGGCACAAATGCCAAATAGAACGTTTCATTGATTTCTCAACATTCCTTATGTGTTAGATTAATGATATTCTATTTTTTTTTGAAAGAACCATTTTAGATGGTGATGTTCCTCGCTCTACATCGTTTGGAGTTTATACAATTTGCTAGAGCATCTAGCTATTTTGCTGACTTTAACTGTTAACTCAGAAACTTCTTAAACAAGACTATCGGTATCATAAACTTAGCAAACCTTTTTCTAAATTTTATTGCCGATACTATAATTTGATATCCGAATTCCATATCAGACTTGCAGCGCAGTGGCTCAGTCGTAGTGTTTGACTTGAGGCCGAGGCCCGCAGGTTCGAGTCTCACCGGCGTCACTGCGTTGTGGTCCTTGACATATTTATCCTAGCTTAGTACTGGCTCAACCCAGGAAGACCCGTCCCTGTTTAACTGAAAGATTGTTGATGGAAAATAAAGAATCAAATCAAACAAACAAACAAAACCATGTCAGACTTAAATCTCTATTGCGCCAGGGACTTTCTGAACCAGATTTATATGGCAACTTAGTGTATACATTAAAGGAAATTGTTGGCACTAATGATTTTTCAGCGCAGTTTATCAAAATAATTTCTCATTATAAAAAAAGATTGGTTATAACATTGATGTATTGCAAATCACTGCATGCTTGGTATCCAATCACGGTTGGCAACTTTGCATTTCTCATAAATTGCACCTTGACGGGTCGGACCTCAGACTCTATGATGACATAAAGACTTATCTATAGATGAGCGGGTTTGGGCTTTTTGTTTATTTCCATTATATATCTTGATTTATTTGTACTTGGAGATGATTCACCGACAGGTTAGGGATATTTCATGCGAACCAATCATATATGATCCACATAAAAACTAATGGTAAGGTTGGTTTAAGCCCTCCAGTAATTTTTCTACTAACCGTTCCAAGGCGGTACTTCTTTTGTGGATCTTTTTTTTATTTTGTGTTTGTCGTTGGCATATTGTCTAATATGTGTCATGCAGTCTTGTGGTCATCTGCTAGGTAAGGACTGACTTTTTGGCTCTCCTGTATGTGATGTTGTTGTGTATTTGTCCTGCGTCAGGTGTGGTACTTGATTGTATCGATTCCCAATTCTGTCTTCATCCTTACTGTAATTTATAGTGTTTTCCAACGTAACTGATCAAGCAAAAAGGCATGTTGTGTCTTGAAAAAATCTATAGCGTTTGTAGATGTTAAAATATTTGGTATGACCCCTCCAAATGCGTTCAAGTCATGAACCCTCTATACCGACAGCCGAACAGGTCGGTCAAAAGCCGTATTCGTTTGCCGACAGCAACTTTACCCAGTACTGCCTTGGTCGCCAGCAAAAGTTCAATAAGAAATTTGAGTTCAATCAACCCATTGGTTTCTGTTAAAAATATGATAAGTTTATTATGTAGCAGCTGAAAATCAGCGACATTAGATAAAAGGTCAAAGGTCAACTTGACCTTTGGTACTAATATATAACCAATTTCTCATTAGGTTACACATATCTAGCAAGTATAATGGTTTTGGCTTTAAAGGGTATTATAGAGTAATTGACTTGTTGATAATTTTAACATGCCATTGCATTAGGATTCACATTTTACCTTATCTTAAGGTAGGCCAAAGTCAACTTAGGATCATCATTTGAACCTAGGACCATAAAACTTGATGGAGCAAGTCTCAAGGTCACTGGCCTTCTGGTTCCAGAGAAGACTTAAAGAGTTTTTTAACATATATGGGCGTGCGACCTTCTTGGTCATGGCATTAGGGTCATTTGAATAAACTTTAGTTCGCCCATCCTAATTAGCCTCCAAATGAAACTTGACTCCAATTGGACCAGTCATTGGTATACTATTAGATCACCTCGGAACCTTCGTTGCTGGCTAAGCTGATATTATTTTTTTTATTTATTTTATTTTATTTTTCTTGTTGAATTGTTTAAGATATGATTTTTTTTTATAACTTAAACTTTAAAATCAAATGGCCGAAAGGCCATGCTATTTTTCATATTTTATGAGATTTTAGCTATTTTTTACACATTAAAGAAAAGTGACTTTTTGGACACATAGTGATCAGGCCCGTACCATCTCATCAATAGATAAGTCTTTATGTTGGAACCGTCATTGAGACTGAAGTCCGACCCACCTGGGTGCAATTAAAGAGGAAAGCAAAGTTGCCAACCGTGATTGGGTTGACCACCAAGCATGCAGTCTGTTGCAATACATTAATGCTATAGCCAATCTTTTTATAATGGGAAATTATTTTAATGATCTGCGCTGAAAAATTATTAGAGTCAACAATCGTCTTCAATTTATACACCAAGTCACCATAGAAATCAGGTTCCGAAATTCCCTTGCGCAAGAGAGATTTCAGTCCAACTTGGAACTTAGATATCAAATCATATAAAATTTAGAAAAGTTTTTGCGAAGGTTATGATACAGATAGCCTTGTTTAAGAAGTTTCTTAATTAACAATTTATTCCGAGTGTTGAAGTCAGCAACATAGATAGATGTCTAGCAAACCGAATGAGTTGAGAGATATAGACTCCATAGGATGTAGAGCGAGGAACATCACCATCTAAAAATGGGAAATTGACAATTTCAAAATCAAAGTCGTCACTTTTAACATAAATTTTGGCAGAAACAATATCATTAGAAATTGACAAATGCAAGTCTAAAAATGCAGCTTCGGTATCAGAGGTATTGGCTTTATTAAGTTGGAGCTCTGATGGGTATATTTGACTTACCATATTGTCAAAATAAACATTATTCATGTTCCAAATATCGTCCAAATATCTGGATGTAGTGTTAAACGCATCAATGACATCAGCCTGCTTATCATCAGAAAGAGACATCATAACAAAACTTGAATACATCTGCAACAAGGGGAGCACAATTAGTGCCCATAAGAATCCCAACTACTTGTCTATACAGCTTGGTGCCAAATCGAATAAAATGTTGTCCAACAAAAAGGTCAGCGCATCACGTACATTTCGACAAGACCATGCACGATATTTTTTAGGTTTTTCTGAAGAAAAAATGCCTATCTGTCATTACATACAAGGTAAGGAGAGCCTTCACTCTGGAAGGTTCTTTCAATAAGATCAATAAGTTTATCTTAAATTAAATTATGAGGTAAAGTAGTGTAAAGAGTAGAAAAATCATAAGTAGACACCAACTCTGTTTTGTTCATTCTATAAGGACAATTCCCTCTCTATACATGTATTGGATGGCCCAGGAAAATGAGAAATTGTTACTCACTTGGAAAATATTTTATTTCTGTCCAGAAGGTTTGATCAAAAAGTCAACGAGCATGACCAAATATACCACAATCACAAGAGGCGAACTCATAGCACAGCGAGGAAGAGTAAAAGAATTCTTAACAGCAATATGAAATTACATGTAACAACAAAAGTAAAGCAACCAGCTCTCATGATTGCAAAACTACAAAACACACAAAGGACTGCAAAACAATACAAGGACCTACTGTCGTGCCAACCAAGAGTGACAGTGACGTAATATTTTGTTTGCAATTGTTAAGTACAAAAATTACCTAGTACACTCCACTTGAGCTAGCGAAAGAGCACTTGCGTATTTATCCTATCCTGCAGATAGGATTAATACACAAGTGATCTATCGATAACTTTGTCAGCAAAACATGACGTCACTGTCACTCTTGGTAGGACGGTAACACTAAACCCTAACAAACAATGGGAGCAACAAAAACAATGAATAAACAAAAGTAGAACCATCGCCTTAGAATGGACAGTAGCCAAAACCACTGGGGATATTACTGGAAAAGTTTCATCCTAGATTCTGCTGTTGTAAAGCACAACTATCACAAGTATCACTTGCCACATTATGGGCATGCATGTAACAAGTTAAACTGTATTACTTTCTAAAGTTTAAATTTGTTCTTAAATAGCTTATCCTTTGGAAGCATCGGAAGCAAAGAATACACCGAATACCAAACAAATGTAGAGCGTATAGATGTTCTGGGCCAGACTAACTAACAAATTCGAATCTGCTGATCAGAATGGGAACTTGGAAAGGCAAGCATGCGCATTTGTTGTTTGTATAGAACGAAATCAGGATTCCTCAAAATGACACCAATTGATGGCATTGCGTGAACTATCTCTGTGCCTTTTAAAGCAGTTTTATTAGCTAATGCACTTGGTTTGTAACTGTGGACCTCGACGCGAGAAAACTTGTCTTCGGAGGTTTGCGAACAACACAGGCGCAGACCAGCCTGCGCATCCACGCAGTCTGATCAGCGCCTTTGTTATTCGCTTTTTGGAAAGTATCATATGTAAACTTGCTACAGTTGAAATTATAATTTTCTAGCTAGTCTCTGTAGCTGAGGAGACTGGTTTGAAACTTGCTTTTGCGGAACTCCCGAAGACAGGTTTTCTCGCACTGAGGCCCGTATGTTGAAGAGATAGATGATAACTAACTCAAAACAATTTTATCTTCAAACATTTATTATATCATTTCCATAGATAAAATGTGCATAGATAAAATGATAAAATACAATGTGGTGCAGTGTACACTAAGGTATAAGCTTGAACGTCACACTGATAGCTCTCTAGAAAACTTGTCATGCATTGCCAATAACATATCTCTCTCTCTCTCTCTCTCTCTCTCTCTCTCTCTCTCTCTCTCTCTCTCTGCTTCTGGAGCACTCATGTGTAACCCCGTTAGTCGAAGCTTAACTGTATAATGGTATCAAATGTGTATACAGTGGAGTCCGGATTAAAGTTTACCAAGGTAAAAAAATACCATTATTCATCAGTGCTCAACAGGTGCACGTGTGTATAAACTGTATTTTTGATACCATAAATACAGTAAAGCCTGGACAGTGACTGTCCAGACTTAACTGTATTTGTGGTATCAAATGTGTATACAGTAGTCAATACTTAAGTTTACCCAAGGTAAACAACTTACTATTATTCCTCAGTGCTCAACAGGCGCACTTATGTGTGAACTCTTGTCCAGGCTTAACTGTATTTGTGGTATCAAACGTATATACAATGGAGTCAAGAATAAAGATTACCAAATGTTAACATAAACTGTAGTCCAGGCTTTACTGTATTTATGGTACCAATGTGTATACAGTGGAATCAGGAATAAAGTGTACTTAAGGTAAACAACCTTCTATTATTCCTCATTGCTCAACAGGCGCACTTATGGGTAAACTGTGGTCCAGGCTTTACTGAATTTATAGTATCAAATGTTTATTTGATAATCAAACATATAGGTGACACTGTGAGAAAACTTTTTTATACTGTTGGTGCAGTCTGATCAGCATCCCTTTCTAAAAAAAGAATAGCTATGCTTGTAATATTCAAACTTTCAAGCTCATAGCTGCTACAATGATATGTCATACGTAACTATGTCATATACTTTTTTAAATATCCTTGGCTCTCGTGTGGTTTTCACTTTAGGGGGAAAATATATTTTTGAATAGAGTAAAAAGTAAATGGTTTGAAAGCTTATGCAATGGCACATTTGACTTGTAAAGTTTCGGTCTTGTTCTTTGCAGGTTTCAAAACGTTGTTAACTGTAAATACTGTAGGCATAAGTTTTGATAACATTGCCATTAACGCTTACAAAAATATAGCTTTTAAACAATTATTTACAATTCCAAACAGCTGGTTTTTATTTAATTTAATGACTGGCCACTAAAAGGGATTAAGTTGTTTGCAAAACTTTATTTACCACTGTTTTATGCAAGTTTTACCTTAAAACTAATTTTAGTCGTTTGTGTAACATAAAAAAGTCACCTGGATACATACTAAAGTCTATGAAAGTTTCCAATGGGCTGGCATCGAGGTTATAAAACTTCAGTACAGTCTCAAGCTCAAAATTAAGCGCAATGATTGGCTGCTTGCGGACATGTGTTCGCAAGCAGCCAATCATTGCGCTTTATTTTAAGTTTTAGAATGAACTCAAGTTTTATAGCCTCGAGGCCAGGTCTCCAAGAAAAGGTACAAGACAGCATGTGTGACAATCGGAGACTCAGAGCAGCCCCCTCATTTGGGCAGTCAGATCAGAGCTTGATGGACGTTATTTGAGTTATCAAGGGTTGATCTTTCTCAGGTTAAAAGCTGAGACTCTCAGCAGAATGGTTTGAATATTTGCTATACACACTTTAATTTGTACTTTTTGCTAGCTAAAATTTTGTCATAATTATGACAAGTCACTGTAGATAGGTTTGAGTGTTACCTAAACGTAATATGTGGGTACAAAGTATCTCGTATCTTGCATCAAAATCTTTATATTCATATGAGAAACTATATACATAGAAGGCTCCATATAAATGTCACAAATGCATGTATATATATCTCAAAAAAGGTTAGACCACAATAGAGGATGTATAAAAAAGAAAGAAAAATCGAGGAATGTTAATTAATTATGTAACTTAATTAACATTCCTCATTTTTTCTTACCTTTTTATATATATTATATAAATAAGGCTGTATAATAGGTAAAGCACTCACACTTATGAGTGTGTATGAAATGTAAATTATGAGGTTTGATAATCAATTTAAAACATGGGCGGGTCCAGAAAAAGTCCATCAGTGGGGGGTTCCTGATGTGATTTATTTTCAAAGAGGGCCATACAGATCTCCTCCCCCCCCCCCCACATCATAGAAGCAATTTAACCCGGGTCCAATTGCTTCTTAAGGGGGATCCTTAACTGTATTTCTAAGGAAACCTATAGCCACGTGTGTGTTTTTTCAGGTGGGAATGGTCAGGACCCCAGCTCCCCTCCTCTAGATCCGCACATGTACAATATACAGTAAAGTCAGAAGTAAAGTTTACACATTAATGCACCTGTTCAGCACTGGAGGTGCACAGCACTGCAGAAAAACCAAAAACTTTGAAGCATGCATGTATTTACAATATTGATATGTTGGTTTCAGGCATTAATTTACATTTACAATAACAGCTTTGGTAAATACAGATGCTCCAGCCCGACTGACTGATTTACACATTCTGGATCAATCTTTTGAAATAGAAAGACACAAAGGTCATTAACTAGAGGTCGTGGTACATCTATACTTAACAATTATAATAAAATCTAATGCACTGCTTTTTTAGCGCAATGTCTGAATGGATAACATAAAAAAATGTGACAACAGTATAGCCTAGGTTATACTGTCAGAAATAGTTTGATGTCATTAATTGTCACATTTCGTTGGAAGATATGCGGCTTGCAACCCTCCAATTCAATACAAAACTGCAGATTTGCATTAAGATGGGTATAAACTTATTCATTATTTTCATTTGAGGAGGTATATCGTCGAATATACAGTCGGATATCGCATTTTATGGCTCCCCACATGTGTCACCATTAACCCTTAATGCGCCAATCGCATCAACAGTCGTCTGCTATTCTCGTCTGCTGAAATGTTTAAGAAGCCTCTTTAGCAAACAGTCTGGACCCAGATCAGACTGCTCCTAAAAGAAACAGTCTGTTCGGGGTCCACGCTATTGTCTTCTATACACAATTCATCAGTAATGCTAAGCAATTATTTGCAACAGACGACTTCAGCAGACGACATTTTCAGACGCATTTTTTCGTGTGACTTTAAGGGTTAAACTAAGTTTCCAACCATACACCCAACAATATACCTTATCAAATAACTATTTGATTACAGTTACCCCTAGTTTTGTATCTTTAACACACACCTTTAGCAAATGAAGTGGGTGTCAACTTTAGTTCCGACCCCGCTGTATATTTCAATGAAACTATGAGCCTCACCAAACGATAATGACACTTTCTATCCTTCATGAAGTTGTTCTTTCAACTGGGCCTCGTCGCGAGAACACCTGTCTTCGGAGGTTTGCAAACACCACAGGCGCAGACAAGCCTGCGCATCCGCGCAGTCTGATCAGCACCTTCGTTATTTGCTGATTAGAAAATATCATATCTAAACTTGCTAAAAACGAAATTTCAATTTTCTAGCTAGTCTCTGTAGCCGAGGAGACTGGTTTGAGTTTTGTTTTGTTGGAAACCCAGAAGAAATTTTCTCACCTCGAGGCCCAACTAGCATGTACAGCATTCCACAAAGTATATGGGCCTTGTCGCGAGAAAACCTGTCTTCGGTGTGTCCGACAAAGCAAGTTTCAAACCAGTCTCCTCAGCTACAGAGACTAGCTAGAAAATTGAAATTTCACCTGTATCGTATCAAGTTAACATAAAATACTTTCTAAAAGCCTAATAACAAAGAGACTGACCAGACTGCGTGGATGGGCAGGCTGGTCTGCGCCTGTGTTGTTTGCAAACCCCCGAAGACAGGTTTTCTCGCGTCGAGACCCATTTATATCTAGCGTTTGTTCTATCACCTAACATACACTTCATTCCACTGTGGACACGCCTACCAAACAATCCAATGCTCAACATTTGGATGATTATGAAATACAGCTGCTCTATGAAGAGATTAAAAATTCAGGGAATGCAATGTAATAGCCTACGGATTCCTACGTTTGTGGTATAAATACAAGCTCAGAGGTCATATTTACTTTTTGTGCGATAAAAATGTTCCTGTTGAATTCTGCTACATCTGTTTTACGCAAAAATAAATCTGACAAAATACTTTGTCTGCGCAGGCGCGATACTAAAGGATGGACCTGTCAGACTGAAAATCAGACGGCAATGCTCAATGGCATAAGTCAGTAAGCGATAGTATGCCACCTATTGTTAGATATTGGACAAAACAAGATAATTTTCTGACCTCAAATTTATACTACAACCGTAGGAATGCATAAGCTGTTGCATGTCATTCCCCGATTTTTTTTACTTCTTCAGTTTTTTTTTTTTTAATATTCAACCAGATGTTGAGCATTGGATCATTTGGTACGCGTGGTGGACAGATGTCATAGATTACGTCAGCTCCATTATCTAGTTAACCATTTGCATGTTGGGTATTTTTACAATCTGTTGTCATCTGCTAAATCAAATTTAAAAAAAAACTTTTTTGAAAAAATCTATATATATTTCCAGAACACTAACAGAGTGTCAAACGATTAGGATCCATATCATGACGGATGTTCAGTAGGTCCTGATCTGCAACTACACTGCAAAAGTTATCAGTAGACGACGTTCTGTCAGTCCTGATACGGGTCTAAAGTGTTTGCAAAGGTTATTACATGTAGCAGGCGGCAAATACCGCTGCTAGCCTGTAAAAAGTTAAATGTGTGGATTGCGTCATTTGAATGAAAAGTGCCATTTTTTTGTTTGCTAGCTCTAAAGGCAATGTTTGGACACATACACTGAAACATATACGCACGTATGCACACAGGCACACATACACACAAACAAAGACATGTCAAACTGAGGTATCAATAATCATCAGTTGCATTTTAGGCCATAATCAAAATAACATAATATATACAATGTCAGTGTTTACATAATAACATGTGTTTCATCACAAAAATAAATCACTGTTATAGCTTAAAATGATATGAAATAATCATACATTTCAGAAAACCACATATACGCCCAACAAAGACTCACATCAGACTGATATCTTCGGTTTGCATGAGGAAACCATACCGTTATACTAATAAAAAACTGTGTCAATAAGCTGTGCTTATCAGATACTCTCAACACAGTAAGAGGCAGTTTGAAAAAGTATTTTGGCAAATGATGTTTCAAACCAGCAGACTTTAGTTTTGAAAAGGGTTCAGTAAAATATGTGCAATTTATCGTAAAATGCACAGTACAGTGCAACCTGTGTAAAATGGCCACTCAAAACAGAGAAAACGAAGATCTTCCTAACCATTGGTAGCTTAATGACGATCGATAGTATTGCAGAATGCTCCAGTTGGAGCATTCTGCATATACTTTTGACCTGCATAAAGCGCTTATTGGCTTTGAAATCAATTTTTGTCTTTTTGAGAGTGGCTGGTGAACACCGGTTTTACTGTATTGAGAGTGGCTGGTTTACACCAGTTTTACTGTATTGAGAGTGGCTGGTTTACACCGGTTTTACTGTATAAACACTTGTTTTGCGCAGTGTATTAACGCCTATATGGGAACTTTTTTCCAAGTTCTCACAATTTGTCAAAAACATCATACATTCATATGTTTAACATGTTTACATTATTTTTGTATAGTATTGGACTGATTTATCAAAAGCTATGGTAGGAGTCGATTGGCGCATGAAGGCACTATCTATGTGTATTCAAAAGTCATTGAGAAATAAAGGGAAATAACTAGAATTAACCGCTAGTCGTTATTTCTATTGTGAATATGAATATGTTTGCAAGATATAATTAAATTCCTTTAGTGGCTCTTCAAAATATTAAGGAAACAAAACGTAAAAGGTGGATATGGACGACTCATACACAGAAAGGAAACTGTTATACCCACCACAATATTGACAATTTAATTGGTCATCCAAAATGCAAGAGTCATTTCTAGGCAAATAAAATTGTATTGTCTGTCATGAACGACTCAATCGGTGTATCATTTCAAAAACACATATAGATACAAGAGCATATTTTTCCACTTTAAAGTTTGATGCTATAAAAACTGATTCTTGTTTAAGAATTAAATAGAATAGCTATAAAACATACATTTTGAAACTTATCAAAGTCTTGGCTATTTCTTTTTAACAAACATTATCATTTTGTCTCAAACTACATATTGTCCAAAGTGAAAACTCTGCTTCCTTGTTTTATAAGCCATGAAGAGGCGAATGTATTTGTCTCTCACAAACTAGCCACTTGGCCAGCTTCGCTACTTGTCTTACAACCAATATTACCAGCCAAGGTACTGGTTTGTCATTTCCACCAAACTTCGTCCATGCTACTTACATTATCAGCTGAAATATATGACCATCAGTATTCTAATTGATAAGATATTAATGATAGCAGATGTGTATTTCATTGAGTTGGAAATATCCTCATTTTAACAGGATTAATAACTTTAAAGGCTAAAGTGAATAAACTGTCAAAGATTGTTGGTTTTATTCAGGTAACTCCACTGTTGGTCAGAAACTTGAGAAAACTTTATCAGTCTGGGTTTTTTTTTCTAAAAAAAACTGAACTGTGGACTGGCAGTTTAACATCAACTATCACACAGCAATCATTGAAGGCAGCTTCATGTAGCTTAAGGTGATCAGATAGCCAGTTGATCGTCCCTAAACGACTTTTCCATCGCCAGACTTGGACCTTTCTTTCGCTGTGTTTTCTGTGCTGATTTCCAAGTTCACGTTATCCAGGTATTGAACCGTCTGAAAATAACGTAATTAAAACATTTTAAACATCAACCAGCACATCAACAGGCCTCGAGGTTATAAAACTTGAGTTCAGTCTCAAACTCAAAATAAAGCGCAATGATTTGTTGCTTGTGGACACGTGTCCACAAGCAGCAATTATTGTGCTTTATTATGTCCTTCTACATTTTAGGACAAAAAATTCACATGAATACCATGTCTCATGCGCGGATACAGAGGGGGACAAGGGGGTCTGGACACCCTGAAAAACCACAAAGCTGTAGGGTTTCTTAGCTATACTGGTTCTGATCCCCTAAAAAAACACAAAGTTACCAAGCCAGCATTCAATAGTAGATAAAGCAACGGCCCACCAGAGAAACGTCATTTGAATGGCGTTTCACTGGTGGGCCTATGGTAGCCATCTTTTAGTGGTATTTGGATCCTCTCTCCCGTCAACAACACAAAATACGTTGTTAAAGAGGAGTTGGATTCCTCTGGCAACATTTTCTGGAACCGCCCATGTTCTTTTTTAGTCCAAGAAAGAGATAAAAGGGTGTCTTTAAAATTCCACTCTTTATTAGTTAAAGATGTTTTATTTTAATAGCAATAACAATTCATTTACAAAGATATGTCATTCGTACTAATTAAGCTTCTATATATACAATACGACTATTTAGTACAGTAATGTCCTTGGGAAAAGCGATTTTATTTTAACTACTGTGAGGGTTGTACCCACGAATGTTGCTACAGATTGAGAGAAATATCATAATTCTGCACAGAAAAAAAATATTTTATTTTAGATTAGCAGTAGTTCGAATTATAGGGAGGTAAAAATATAAAATATATAACCCCAAAAAAATAATAAGAATCAGCTTGAATTTTTTTTCTTAGGTAAGTTTAGGGCACATAAAAATGTATATACTACGCGCCTAAAGAATATGTTATTATAACTATGCAACAAGCAATTTTGCAATATACTCCCATGAAACATCTCCAGATAAGCTGTCAGAAGCATAAAATAAGTCTATAATTGTCATCCAGGTACATGACAAACTACATGAAAAGTTGTTCATTTGTACATGCTCATTTCTTTGAATGAATGAAAGTGGTTGAGAATTGGTTTAAAAAAGCTTATGGTGAAAAACTCATTTATTGGAAAAAAATATGTTGTAGGTACATGTTGGAATTGCCTCATAGAGCAGTTCCAATGTGTACCTACAAAAAAGGGAAGAAAACTATTTGGAAATTAACATTTTTCAAGTATCATGTCCATTGTCTTAACCCCTTTTAAACATCCCAAACTGCCAATCAGTATAAAAAATTCCTGTCCCTCTATTGCAAATTGTTTTTATTTGCATAACAGCTATATCTCCAAATTTTTTGTTAACCTGCTAGTGGCGTGGTTGTACAAAGTTATAAATGATGAATTGGCATTCTCTGAATCCAGCCTGTCCAAAATTCATTTCCAATGAGCGATTATTTCGAAAAATCGAAGCTCGAAATTTCATGGTTTTAATCCATGGAGTAAAAAAATGTGTAGACCCAATGAGATATAAATTGAGAAGAATAACACTGGATAATTATTATTTTAACTGCTTGATACTCTGACGGTATTTCAGATTTTGTTTTTAAGAAAAACTGATCACTTCAATTTTTTTTTCTGTCAAACGTTTGGTAATACAGTACTAACTGAGCCGGGATATGTGATTTCAAACAACGTGGCATTTTGACAAGTGTAGACTTAGATGAGCCTGTGTAACCTCCTTTTAAGCTTAGAAACTTTAAATGGTGCTTGGTCAGTAGCCTAAGCATCATGAAATATTCAAGCCACTAGCTAAGGCTCTGATCAGACTGTGCGTACGCGCAGGCTGGCCTGAGCCTTTGCTGGTCACACATACCAAATTGTTGGAATTCTCATGTTACGGCTCATGTCAATTTGACCTAATCTTGACTGATATTCAATGGAGCATCCATTAATGTTACAAATGTTCTTCTAAAGTACCATCAAATGACTTGTTATGTATATCAAATCAAATAAAAGTAAGACATGCAGCAAAGATCAGGATTCGATACAATCAGTACCACACCTGACCCAAGATACCACATGGAATGTGACAAAATCACAATTAAACATCACAAACAAGAGCCAAGAGGTCAGCCCTATTCCCAGCAGAGGACCACATGGCAGCAATGAAAAACTCAAGATATAAATAACACAAATGATCCATCAAATAAGTACCGCCAAGGAACGGCATTTCTTTATTTCACTCAGTCCATTTACATGACGACATGAGATAAAATACATGGTATATTTAAGGAATAAATTCAATTTTTCAAAAATTCATGGAATCATGAATACTTCGGGTCTCTTGCAAAGTTAACGTGAAGCCCATCAGGCTTCACGTTAACTTTGCAAGAGACCCGAAGTATTCACGATTCCATGAATATTCCAAAAATTGAATTTTTTCCTTATATTTACATTTTATTATAAATATCTAAAATATAAAAAAGTATTTTTAATTTAGGAATTAAAACAGATTTTTTGTTTTAAAATATATTCGTATTAACGGTTTAGTCAGGGTGTAAAATGGAAAAGCGGAATAGCTAGCTTGAACACGGACAGCCAATGGAGCAAACACGAGGCTTGTTTTGCACGTGCGACTCAGGTATGACTCACTGTCAATGACAACACCAGTTACCCTTCTGGCGAATGAGTTCGATGTTCGAAGCTTATGCACGGGCAAGTGAGCTTGACAGCTGTCAATCAAATTTGTGTAATTCATCAGGATATGAACGGTTGCGAAAATCTAAAGATGCACTAAGGATTGCTTCTAAAATGTAAATATTATCGATTGAGGCGTGAATGATTGACAGTTTATATCATCCATTCATTTTGTAGAGTTGAAGGTCACTTCTTCGCGGCAACAATGGACGATATGTCAATCAGGAGGGCAAGCACGAACTTCACATGAACATAAATTTCAGACAGGTAATCACTTGCTATTCATATATAATCATTTACATCTATGTCAAGTGCAAGATATTTGTGAAGGGGATTCGCTATACTGTCTGCCATTCAGTCGCCATATGAGATAATGCAGATATTATGAACATGCTCTGCAAGGCTGCACCTTCCCATCAGATTTAAACCAGCTGTGTTAAGCACTGCTTTTCCTCAATGTTATAAATGACTTACTGATTTACAAATATCCTAACGTTATTGAGATAGACGGTGTCAATCAGAAGGACCCGGATGAGACAGCATAAAGTGCTATATCTCTTTTGAGTACTCACTGTTTGACCAAACAAAAAGAGGAAGTGCTATATGATAAGCATTAATGAGTTTAGACGCGAAAAGATACTACTATCCTGCCAGCCAAGAGTGACAGTGACGTCATGTTTTGTTTACAAAGTTATCATGGACTTAGAATCGATAGATCACTTGTGTATCAATCCTATCCGGCAGATAGGATTAATACACAAGTGAGCTATCAATTCGCATTAGCTCAAGTGGAGTGTAAAAGTTAATGTTTTACGTAACAATTGTTAACAAAGCACGCCGTCACTGTCACTCTTTGCTGGCAGGACAGTGGCAGCTCTGTATATTTCTTTTCCACAGGCTACCTTGCTTATCGCATTATTTCATTGAGGGTGTGAAGATTCAGATGAGATGTATGAATTAGCAGCGTCTCATTCGTATCTTCATTGTTTCCACTGTTTTGTGACTATTACTGTTTTATTGCTATAATCACAAGTCTGCTGGTTTTGCAGGCTTACCTTTTGATAAGCTCACGATTAAGCAAACATGCATAGCATCAATCGTATCACTTTAAATGTTACCTTGAGTTTCTTTTATACTTTCTGTTTTCTATCCTTCATTTACAATTTGCCTACTGGGTAATTTTTCACGCTTTTTTGTCATCTGCTGATATTTTTCAAAATCACTTCTATCAAAAAAAATATTACAGGAAAAAACATCTTACTGTTAAAAAGATTGGATCAAGATCAGGCCTGACGTTTTGTTTGGCCAGATCTAGGTTCAGACTGTTTGCAATGGTTATCAGCAGACGACAATAGTAGGTAAAATATTAAATACAAACTGTTGTAAAATTCACCTCAAAATACCCCGTAAACCTAATTTAATTTCAGATAATATGGCTAATTTATTAATTGTTTTGACTTATTCCCTATCCAAAATATACGCTTTTGGTACTTAACCCCTTCACTGTGAATAACGCTTCCTATACGCCATAACCCTGAGCAATGCTCGGGTTAAACACAGTATTTTTATATGTGTGTTATATTCAAATGACAGAACTCAATTATCCTTATGTGCTCTATAATGAAAAACTTTTCCAAGATTTATATCATAACTCCGCGGCCAAAAGCTTGCTTTTCACAGGGAAAACGGCCCTTTTGATGTAGAACTCGTTTTTTCAAAGATGGCAGACGATCGTGGCATTACTCTGTTGGGTTTCTTTGAAGAAGAGGTTATTTTGGAAGTCAAAATGGCTTGTATATGGATGACAATTGATATTAATTGGAATCAGCAATGGTAAAGGAGGAAATTCCTATCATTCTCACATTTATGAACCATTGTTTCTAAACCATTCAAAAAAGTGGTGTTGTAAACGAAAGGAGACATTCGTGTATTTTCAGCTGTTGAAAAAAAATTTGACATGCTTTCACTAGAAAACGTTATTTCAGACATTGTACCAAACGTTTCAAACAAACACGAAAAAAAATGGTGTTAATCCCTACAGTGGTTATGATTTTGTATGAAATTATATGTAACACCATGATAACATCAAAATAGCCGTATTTTCCCCCAGCGTATTGCGTGCATTATATACGGCATTGAAGGGGTTAAAATTCTTTAATGTACCCACAATTTAATATATAATTTTAAATGAAATACTAAGTAACCACTTTTTGTTTAAATATTATTCAGAAATCGAATCCATTCAGCTAAAGCTACTAATTACTCAATCTTAAACTTTGGTCATATGTCCTTCCATTTTATTATAAACCTATAACTGATACGACTTTAGAACTGTCTGTTTTCTGGCCATCTGTACAAAAAGCCGGATCAACGAACTGATGTTTTCTAAATCTGTATCACTGACCTTTAAAACGAGACTAACGCCGGCTACCTGCTTTTGCGTCGACGTTACGTAAAGTAAATTGCAAGCATTGAACCAGAGAAGGAAAACATGTTTTTACGTGACATCAAGAAACGTAACGTTATGGCAAACGTTCCCGCAATTTTTCGGGATTATAGACCAAGACAGGTTTTAAAATCAGAAAGAACGTCAGAAAAAGGGCATACAATAAGCATATTATCATAATAGTAACTTGATCTGGGGTACAGTATCACGTCTCGTGGATGAGGCCATACCATTGGAACACCCTCGACGCTACACGTTTCGGATGATCAGATGGTATGACCTCATCCACTCGAAGTATGAGTATATATCATTCTTTAAAAAAAAGCCAATAAATCAGCATAATTTTTTAATTTCAATAAAACATTCAAACGGAATATACAGAAAAGGCTACTCTTACCTGGCTATTATATTGGGATCTAGATACAATAAATGCAATCAGACAATCTTGGCCCAATTCGATAATCAAGCCTCGGATGTATGTAAGATGTAGTAATATGTATGAAAAAGCTGCATTTTTAGCCGGAACTGGCGTAAGGAAATTTAGTTGTGTATCATGTGATTTCAGCCCTATCAAAATCGCTTAATAATATTCTGATCATCAAAAACGTTTTATCAACATAATAAATGAATTTTATTCTTTTTCAATAAAATATCGCTTAGCCTATAGCAATATTCTATTGAAAACATCTACACTTCATTTATAACAATAAAGCATAAAAAGCGATATTTTATGGAAATAAACCTAAGCTTCATTTATAGCATCTTGTGGAATGTTGTAACCGTTTGTCTTACTGCGATCAAACTTGTTATTGTGTTGGCATAGTTTCTGTGACGTCAGCGTCACGTTACCAAAGTAGACCCTCGATGTACATCAAAAATCTGATTCCACAGAATTGGCTAAGGCAGTTCAGATTGACAATAAATGGCTGTAAGTATTATTTCTTTGAATTTTACCAATTTTATTTCAAATAGAGTGTTGTATTTTCATATACAGGAAACAAATTTATCAGACCCTGTGTGCGTGAGCCTGAGAGGCGACAAACAACAGTCTCAATCTTTTTTATGAGTGCTAAAATGCAAACACATTAGCTTTTATTCCCTCAAGCATAAGAAATTAGGTAATGTGCTTCTTTATACAAGTACCTTAACAGATACCATTACTCATCAGTTACCTTTCATATTAACTGCAGCATCGCACGTTGCCTGATAAATGTTGCCCATTGCCTGATAAACGCTGTATATCTCACTGGCTTTAGGTCATGGTGACGTTGCACTTTTGAAATGACGTCGCCAATGACGCTGAATTTCCACAAAAAAATAGATCATTACGTCATATTCACTAGTTTGAAGAGTCAATCAACTTGATTAGCTGATAAATAGAATACCAGGTTCATGTCTTTTGATATCAAGTTTACCAGGCTTGGCTTCGAGAACGCATGTTGATTAGCACGGCAAGCCTCGCGATGTCCACAAGTGTTCTCAAAGCCTTACCTGGTAAACTTGATATCAAAAGACACTCACATAGTATTCTTTATATACCCAGTAGTCTAAAGTGAATTAAGTCAGTTCATGGAATCTCCACCCAATTAGAGAATCAAGCCTCGGATATATGTAAGGCGTTGTACTATGTATGAAACAGCTGCATCTTATTAGTCAGAACTGGCGTAACAAAAATTAGCACTGTAGCATGTGGGTTCAGTCCTATTATTCTGACTACCTGGAACGTTTTATCAACAGTATAAATGAAATTTATTCTTTTTCAATAAAATATCTCTATAGCCTGAGATAAGTCTTACAAGTGTGTAAGATAACTCATGGAAATTATTTGTAAAACTAGCTTAAATGCCAGAGAAAAGGTATTGATAAAAAGTCTGTGTGCCCTATGAGTCATGACTATTGACAAAAAAGTACTCAAAGGAAAAGCAGATAGTGGCAACTTATAATATTACTAGTGTGTTGAAATGCGAGCATGTCAATGTTCAGGTTTTAATGAGTGTTTGTATCTTTTCCTTCTTCTTTACTTTAATGCCCAGTTCATTAATTTTGGTATTTGCATGCAAATATTTATATCACTAAATGTGTATCATAATGGATCAAGAAAAAGGTTGAGTTTGAGAAAAAAATAAATGGTAACTTGTTTTTATGCCATCAAACATTTGAGGCAGTGGATGACTATACCAACAAAATAACTCTGAACAGAGACTAAATTTGTATCCAATGACACATTGTTTAAATATATGAACAGGTAGGACTCATATTAGACTAGGTGGAGCACCTGAAACATATGATAAAACCGATGGGAAAGAAATGTTAACAAGTTTCGTTTAATCTTTTTTTTTTTGCTCAATCTTTTTTTAGCTCAATCTTTCTTTTCTTTTTTTTTTGGGGGGGGGGATTTGGGGAGGGGGCTCAATCTTAACATATGTAAGCACGTCAGCTTCTAAGGCATGCTAGGCATTACCTAATATATATGAATGTGTCATACTGTCCAGTGCTCAGGATTTAAGTACTAATCGCATCACCTAGCAGCAATGGCTCAGGCGAACATGCCCATATATGTAGACTCTCCAGGGTCTTCGCTGCTTGGATACATTAAGTATGTAAAAAGATACAGGCCCAGACTTACAGACCTTTCCATTCACTAGATACGTCAGTATGGCAATATTATTAGCGAATGTGCATATGCGAAAAGCACAGACCCATATGTGTTGGTACATATTGCTTTTGACATGCATTGCAGCAAGACAAAATTTACTTATTTCTTGAACAAGTAATGTTAGAACAAATGATAATAATTTTTAGCAAACTAAAGCGATTGGTTTATGACTAGATACATACACAATACTTGACCATAATGCATCAATCATTTTTATCATATGACGTCGCGTCTGGGAGTGAAATAACGCCATGCAATAAAATCGATAAACCACTAGTGGTTTATAGATTTACGGGAAACGCTATGACGTCCATTATAACGTTGCGTAAAAGATGGCAAAATCTTGACGTTTTCACGCAAAAATGCGATTTTTAATTTTAATGTCATATGATAAATAGAATCTAACATAGGTGCTCCTGTATTATTGAATTTATTAAACTTGTTGCGAAAAAGTAAAAAAAATGCTCGGCAAGCCTCGCATTTTATCACTTTTCCCAAACTCGTTTAATAAATTCAATAAAACATGAGCACCCATGTAAGATCCTCTATGTAAACTAACCACTTTTCTTTCCCCAAAAGGAAATGGTGGGAGTTATGGATGGAATGATGATGCATTCTTTCGCTTTCAGGTTTGGGCTATGTAATAGTTTTACCATGGATTGTCCGCCTGCACGTGAAGATAATCCACGAGCTTTAGTGAGTGGATTATCTTATGTACAGGCGGACAAAGATGGTATAACTATTTTATACCACCAACATCAGTATAGACCTTGCATATCACGAGATATTTCGTGCTTGAAACAAAATAAAATACAAAACCATTAATATGCCAATTTTCTCTAAGGTAAAAAAATGACAATGATCAGATTCATCTATGTTCACGTCCACTGGCTAATCTATGCATTTGCTGGCAGCATATGACATAATCATATTTTCTCAAGAGATTGACAATAATGACAGGCTATGAATATGAGCATCATTTAGCTTTGTTGTGATTTGAGAAGACCTGTTGTAAAATAAAAAATTTACATCCCACTATTCACTCTTTGGTGAGAGAATAAGTTAACTACATTGGTGATTTTGGAAATGAAAACTATTTACCGTCTATCCATACGAAACAACAAAGAAAAACCCAATTAGATATACAATGAATCATGTTTAAACAAACTGATAATGTTCTTATACGACTCTGTATTGCAATTATTTTACTGCAATTATTGATTTTATGTCAACTGCTTAAAAACGTTAGTTTCAATTAACTATGAGAGAGCCTATACGATTAGAAACCAACTCTGTGTGTGTGCGTGTGTGTGTGTGTTCTCAAAGTAAGTAAGAATGCAAAGATCAGGAATCGATACAATCAAGTACCACACCTGACACAGGATACCAATGGGAAAGTAACAAACTCACAGTAAGACACCACACACAAGAGCCAAGAGGTCAGCCCTTTCCCTACAGGTGACCACAAAGCACATATAAACAGACGCGTACAAAGGCATAGCCAACACAAGACAGAAAAAAAAACATAAAGATCCACAAAGAAGTACCTCCTTGGAATGGTCAGTAAAATATTTTACTGGAGGGCTTAAACTGGTTTAAGGGTGCACCAACCTCACCCTTAGTTCAGATGTGGATCAAGACACATATATGTTTGGTTTGCATGAAAGACCCCTAACTTATCAATGCATCATCTAGAACATATAAACCAAGATATAAAAAGGAGCCTCTTCCTCTTCCAGATAACACCATATCTGATATCTGTCAGAATAAGGCATTACAAGGTGGTCAAACGTGATTATTATTCCAAGAGTTAAAATCCCTTACAATGAATAAATTATTATAAGTAAACCATAGATTCTCACAGCTGAGATATTTCTGTTCAATGATATTTGACACTATTGAACTTAGAACAGGGTCACTTATCATGAAAAGATACATATTTATTTCATTCTGACAAAATCAACACCTGTAAAACAGTGCTTTGGTGTAAGAACAATAAGCCTTTTTTAATTAAAGCCATAATAATGTTATTTAAAAAAAAAGGTGAATATGACTAGGAAATGCCACAATCACACCCAAAAGACCAACCCATGGCACCATGCTGAAGAGACACAGAACACAGACAGCCACACACTAGCAAGAACACAATTAAAGTAAAGCAACCAGCTCTCTTTTCCTCAGCAAAATTATTGTAAAATTAAACTAGAAAAAACACTAAGGACTATATATTACAAAACAAGCAACCGACACAAACAAACACACATAATGGGAGAATCAACAACCAAGGAATCAGCAGCAACAACATTACCACCATAGAAAGGACAGCGGGGCAAAAATATACTTTACTCACCAAATCTGACTAACCATTTTGTTCAAATCAAGATTTATCAATATTTAAACTTCATTTAAATACCTAGATAATACTAGCCTTATATTTTAGATATACATTTATGGAACCTCTCTCATATAAATATATACAACAATGGATTTGAATCCCCTAAAAACACCCTTATTTTTCTGTAAGGCAAATCCAAAACGTGTCCTCATTTTTGTATACCTCTTTATTTTGGGACATATAATTTGATTTAATATAATGACAAAATGTGTGGGAGAAACATCCTTGGTGAAAATCCATTACCTTAAATAGACATTGTCAATTCGTTGCAAACTTTTAAATAAACCCAAACTATGTATATCCATTCCATATATTGCAACCATGTCTCATTCTGTCTATTAAGTCATGCATGGAGCATTCATGCAATAGCTTACCATTAAGAGGTAACATAGTCTAGACGCTGCAAAAAGCATCCATGATAATCATAAGATGCATTAGTCAACCATACCTAACAAGTCTTACGCTGGAATCCAATGTGCAAAAAGCATCCATGGTATTCATAAGAAGCATTAGTCAACCATACCTAACCAGTCGTATGCTGGAACCCAATGTGCAAAAAGCATTAGTCTATGTCGAATGGGCATCCCGTGTAAATTTTGTGACGATTTTTGGCGACCTATACCAAAATAAACTTTGGGTCATATGTAACAATTTAAACCAGTTCGCCCATCTGAGTTTCGCGTCTGGTCCGAGTAATGACGTCATCAAAATGGCGGCCATAGTGCTACTTATGTACACATATAAGACATCGTACTTAAAGCAATAGTTGAGAGAGAATTTATTGCTAGAAATGATTTTTCGTCTTTATTTAACTGATTGGACGTCAAACAATACGAAAAAGATGTGTTCCATTTTTTTCAGACGTCTAGGGTCCATTTGGGGCTCCCAAATCGATAAATTTGACCCAGATCCCATTTTTTTTGTTGTAATCATGTAGAAAGTTCGTGCTAAAATTAAGTGATTTTTGTTCTGGTTTAGTTAATTTGGAGCCATTCTATACAAAATATGAAGTTAATTACGTTTTATATCCCTAGAATGGAAATAAACTATTTTTGGGGTCCTTATTTCATTGAAATAGGCCTAGAGTCGAATTATGGAGCTGTTATCGTACACAACATTTGACCTTATAGTCTATATCGAATGGGAACCTCGTGTAAATTTTGTGACGATTTTTGGTGACCTATATCAAAATAAACTTTGGGGCATATGTCACAATTTAAACCCGTTCACACATCTGAGTTCTGCGTCTGGGCTGAATGATGACGTCATCAAAATGGCCGCTTAAGTGCTACTTATGCACATATACATGTATACATAAGTAATTAGATTCAAAGCACTAGTTATGTGGAAATTTCTTGCTGGAATCAATTTTTTGTCTTTATTTGATTGATTTGGTGTCTTCTGATACGACGATGGCGTGTTTCTTTTTCTCTGATCCCTGGAACCCGTCTTTGGGCTTCCGATTCAATAAAATTGACCCAGAACCCATTGCCGTACTTGCTATTCAGTAGGACATCATGCTGAAATTGAGTGGTTTTTTTGTTTCATTTTATTTATTTGATTGTTTGTTTGTGCTTAACGTCCCTACAACAGCTAACGTCATATCGAGACGGGGCCACAGCTTAAATACTCATGTGACAGACTAGTGAAGCCGGAGATCAAACACACGACCCCTGGTTTACAAGGCGACGAGTACAGCGGCTCCTTTGTTTTGATGAATTTGAGACCACGCTATATAAATATGACTGACCCCTGGAGCTATTTTGGAATACTTTTGTTTTGGGTTTAAAGTCCTAGTCAATTGTCATGGCCATGTCGAGATGGTCAGTAAACCTGACCACGCTTCTCCCGGGCAGGCTTAGGCTAGGCAGTACTTTGTGCACACGCTTTCGCTTGTAACTGACAATATTCCTTCTTGAATCACTGAAGAAATAGAATGACAATAGTAAATATTTCATGATCAACCTCCACGAAAGTATTGGGCCTGGATCGAACTCACGATCCCTGTATCAGCAATCGAACTCACTACCGATTGCTCTACAGGGACAAGTCATGTTGGGGTTCCTATTTTATTTAAATTGACCCTGAATCTATAAATTCAGTTTTTGCCCTATTTGATTGTTTTTGAGCCATACTATATGAATTATTGATTGCTGGGCTCATTGACCTGGTCTATCAGTCAGGTGCATATGAGGCATTCGCAGGGGTTTTGGTGAACAAGGGAAAATGGCATTTATTTCAGGGGAAAAGAGGAAGAAAGGCCGAATTTTGAGGGGAAGAGAGACATTATTGGGGAACAAGGAATATAAGAAAACAAAATTTGAGTTAACAGAGGAACAAGCCAATTTATTTCACAGGACCAAGGAAACATGTATCCCCCCCTGAGAGGGCTTCGCATATCACTTAGGCGACAGAATACCACCAAAGTAATGGCATACAATATTACTCGAAATTCGCCATTGTAATACAAGCAATGATGTTCAAACAAATGCTAGTGCATAAGTTATTTGTGGTGAGAAGTGACGCAAGCAGATGTACTACATCCATTTATTATTCCTTATTTGGAGGTAATGCTGTTATAATAGGAACATAAGTGTCACCTTATCAACTCCAAAATGATTTTCGTCTTTATGAATGTTTATTGTATTCTTGTTACTTTCCCATGTGGTATCCTGGGTCAGGTGTGGTACTTGATTGTATCGTTTTCTGATCTTTGCCGTCTTTCTTACTTTCAAGCAACTGTATAGTAGAAATTGGCTCCTTTCCGTATGATGCTCTGATACTGAGATCTATTGACACTCTGAAGAAGAGAAAGTTTAGTTTCCTACGAAACATCCACTATCTTAACCTTGTAAAATTTCCAATGGTTGCTCCTGCCTGACAATCAGCCATATATATTGTTCAAGAGCATTCGTAGTCCCGTCTTCCAGTGGGACATGACCAAGTTTCCTGAAAGCTTCATGGACAGAAGAATCAGCGTTACTAAAAGTTTTCCAACATGATATTTTACCTTGCCGGACATTAATTCAGTAAGAGATAGACCTTAACCTATAACCATCGCATCAGCAAGTTCGCTTGCTAAGTATATCTCATCCTGACCTTTGACAATAAAGATCAAATAGGCAAACTGAAACCCTTCTTTCAGCTACACCATAAGCAATTAGTGTGCTAAATATGAACACCTTCCATTAAAAATGAAAGAAGTTCGTGTTACAAGTTGTAAGACAGGTTTCAAGTATACTTGACCTTGACCTTTGACTCCAAAATTATATCAGTAATCTGAAAGTCTTCGTTGTCATCTAGACATCATAAGCAATCAGTGTGCTAAATGCGAACACCTTCAGGCAAAACGCAAGAAGGCAGTTGGAAGGGCAGCTATATCCCTAACCTCAGAACGACAGAGTGGTTTGACCTGTAGTTGTCGAAGTGAACGCGTTACCGAGCGATTAGTGCTCCCAAATGTGGATCACAGCGTCCAGGGTTCAATTACTGCTTGAACTATTGATCACCTCATTGCACTCAGCTTTTTAGCCACCATCCATTATCGTAGCATGACTAAAATACTGTTTTAAATGACATAAAATGGCAAGGCAACCATGCATGTCTTTGGTTGCTGAGAGCAAAAGTCATTAGCCCCATGACTGGTACCATGAACGGCCATGGACTTGTGTTCTGCGCATTTTCCTTCAAGGCCATTTTAGTTTAACAAATTTGAAAGAAACATAATGCAAACATTTATTCAAATGCCCAAATTATTGACCTTCAACTGTGACCTTGAGTTGGCATGGATGAAACATAATGTTTGCATACAGTCTCAATGAGTTGAATATTTGACTAAAGTTAAAATGAAAATCCTTCTGACATAAAGGAAGGAATTCAAAAGTTCAACTTGTGCCTTAAATTTTTACATAGAGCTTTAGCCACAGTGTTGTCATACATTTTGCATATCCTCTCACTGAACCGGACATTTCACCTATATTTCATGAAATAACTTCAGGGTAAAATCGATAGGGTGCGGACATAGAATTAAAGGGTCAAGCTTGTGGTCACCACCTTGTGGTCATGGTTGAATTATACGCTTCGCACACCATCTAACTTAGACAAATATTCGACCAAAATTAAATATAGGGTGGACGTGAAGTTCAATGTTCAATCCCATTACCTTCAACTGTGACCTTGAGTTTGCATGATTGAGTTATGTGTTTTGCACACCCTCGCACTGAGCTGAACATCTTATCAAAGTGTAATGATAATCCTTCAAGGGTTTGAGGAGATATAGAGCATACGCGCAATCGAAGGCTAAATACCATTACCTGTAGCTGTAACCCAGACTTTGAGTCTGCGTAGTTGAGTCATGAGTTCTGCACACCGTCTAACTGAGGTGAACGTTTGACCAAAGCTTAGAGATTTTAAAGGTTTATGAGATACAAGAAATATGGATAAACGGTTGAATTGGCACTTCTGGTTGGTGGATTTATGAATGTGGCGTTTGCTTTAAGAGCTGTTAGGCAAATTTAAAATATATTTGACCTTGACCTTTGACTCCAAAGTCATATCGGTAATCTTAAATTTTCGTTGTAATCTACGGTGTAACAGGCAACCATTGTATCAAATATAAACACCCTTAGTCAAAACATAAAAGAGGAGTTCGTGTTACGAGCCATAAGCCAGATAGATTCTAAGTATATTTTACTTTGATCTTCGATTCCAAGGTCACATCGATGATCAGATCTGAGGCCTTTGTTTGTCTACGATCAATAGCCAATTAATGTTCCAAAAATGAACACTCTCGGGCATGTATAATATTGTGTAAATGTAGTTTCTATTTACAATCTGGAGCGGCACGAGCACTAAACTATAAAAGACTTTGTCTGGCTAACATACTTTAATACATAAACTATGAATATTCGTATCAATAGCGCGGTGACCGCCATTTTGATGACGTCACTATTTACCCCAGAAGCGCATCTTAGATGTGTGAACTGGATAAAATTGTTGCTAATGCCTCAAAGTTTAATTTGATATAGTTCGCCGAAAATCGTCACGAAATTTAAAGGGGGCCAAATTTTGTCCTTTTCGACATACGCTACAATGTGACTCATGCCCTATGCTCATGGGCAAGATGGCATATTGCATTTCAAAGTAGATTTCTGTGAAATATTGTTTCTGTTTAAAATCTGGAGCAGTACTGACATTAAATCTATTAACAAAAACGTTTATTTTGCCAACATACTTTGATTTTTCTTAAATACATACGCATTATAATTGTGCGGTGGCCGCCATTTTGATGACGTCATAACTCGGACCAGACGCCGAGCTCAGATGGGCGAACTGGTTGAAATTGTTGCAAATACCCTGAAGTTTAATCTTATATAGGTCGCCAAAAATCGTCACGAAATTTACACGGGACCATTTTTTTGGCCCATTCAACATAGACTACATCCATGGTATTCATAAGATGCATCAGTCAACCATACCTAACCTGTCTTATGCTGGAACCCTACGTGCAAAAAGCTTCCATGGTATTCATAAGATGCATTAGTCAACCATACCTAACCAGTCTTATGCTGGAACACAATGTGCAGGTACTTTGACAAAATTTGTAGATCTGTCACATAGTTTATGATTTTATTAAGGTCTGCAATGTTGGCTTCAAAGAAACATTCTCCAGGCCTCTAGGTTATAAAACTTGAGTACAGTCTCAGATTCAAAATAAAGCGCAATGATTGGCTGCTTGTGGACACGCAGGCAGCCGATCATTGCGCTTTATTTGAGTCTGAGAATGAAAAGAAATTCAATGTAAATGTGTAAGCTATTTGACAACCCCAATCACACAACATCGCATCCAAACAATATTGTGCAAAACTCAATACAATAACATTACAGAAAAATTAAGTCCATTTTTTTCAAATTTATGGCAATATGGGTGTACCTCTTATTATACAATAGCATGTATGGTTTACCTTTTTAGGCTGGAGCTGCATTCTATCACATACCTTGATGAAACGAAATTGCAACGTTTTCGCTTTTTTAGTTAATACTGAATTCTCAATTGGGTATATTATTATATGAGCTTAATGTACCAATGTATTATTAACCGCTATCCACTGAACTTGATTCTTTATGTTTTTCATATTGATTTTAGGCGATAACTTTTTTATTTTCATTTTTAGCAAACTGTGTTGACGATTAAAGTTGTACAGAAAAATAAGCGCCAATTTCTCCAAAAAGGCCGAAGTTTGTGGCGCAATCAGATGTTCTTGTTCATAGATGAAGCATTTGCAATAAACAAAATTCGGCCAAAATTTCTAAGTCTTTTATTGACAGGTAAATTTCGTAGAGGCGTGGCAGAAAGGGTTCCTCTCAAAAGAATATTCACAAGCGGTGTTAATACTGTTATTCAGCGGCTGTGCAAAACATATTCCTGCCATTTGCATACCCAGAATGTACTGTGCTTTTACAGAATCTAATTAGAGCCCGATCATGTGTAGGAACAGAAGATGTGATAACACAGGATGTGCTATTTTTCTCTTATACACGTGCTCCAAAACGGAATGTTTCGAGATCACTATCTAAACGCACGAGCAAGTTAGGCGTGATTTCCATTATATTTAAACAAGCCATCCAATGCTTTAGTCAGTGAATTAGGGCAACGCAATGTAGCTTTTTGACTGACATATTTATCTTAGTTTATTTTCGTTTTGCTTTAAATCCTCAAAGAGTGCATCTATGCGCAGGGCTAACTGCAGCATCTTGGATTAAGGAAACATTTGGAGAAATTGTTGCTAATTTTTTGCGAAGTTTGCTAAAATTAGTGATAAAAAGTTATCAATGTAAAAATCGAGTTTATCTCCATTTAAGTTTAAATTATTATGGTGTAAGTGACACCAGTGAAAAGCTCCTTGTGTAACAACAAACCATTGATTTACTTAGTCTCAATTTCATTAGTATAAATTGATCTAAAGATAGGCGTGACATTGTAAGAAGCTGTTATACAGTTATGAATAAGAGAAGCTTCAATCATGAGATAAAGGCCTTGTTTTCTATTACCTAATTAGGATAACAAAAATAACACATACCTGTTTTCCTGCAGCTTGGCGACGATAGTCTGCTTTGATAAATGCTAAATATAGAAAAACAAAAAAATTATAATAATTTTGAAACAAATTAAATCTTCCTTCCATTCGAATTGCTTTTTATCCTGTTGGAATGACCGATTATGTATTATATTAAGGGATTTCCAAATTATTTAATATTTAAGCGACTAGCAATGGTTCTGATCAGATTGCGAATATGGGCAGGCTGGTCTGAGCCTTTGCTGGTTGCACATACCACATTGTTGAAAATCTCTTGTCACGACTCAACTATGATAGAAGTGGCAGTGGCACGGCTCAATTATGATAGAAAGGACAATAGTCTGCTTTGATAAATGGTAAATATAGAAAAACAAAAAAATGTAACCATTTTGAAGCAAATTAAATCTGCCATTCTAATTTCATGCTTTTTATCATGTTGGAATGATCATTTATGTATTAAATTAAGGGCATTTCACTTTGCAATTTCTAGTGTATTTAGATTGCTTTATACAAAAAGTACAGACACTGATAAGATGCTGCCACCTGTGGCGTCTCATCTGAATGTACAAAAACGTTAATGTAAAGTTATTGGACACAAAGTACAGATGGGTTGGTGAGCTTAGTAATGGCATAATATTTTAATAATCATTATCATATGGAGTTGTGTCTGGGGGTGAAATAACGCCATGCATTAAAATCCATAAACCATTAGTCGTTTTCAGATTTCTGGGTACTTGTAACATTATGAAAATATGCCGATAACAATGTTGCATAATTGTTGCACAATCTAGACCTTCTTACACCGTAAACGCAAGTACTAAAATAATTTTAAAGTCATATGATAAATTGAATATAACATTCATGCTCTTGTTTTATTGAATTTATTTAACTCTTGACAAAAGCGATAAAATGCTCGGCAAGCCTCGCATTTTATCACTTTCCCCAAGTCGTTTAATATAATCAATAAAATATGAGCACTCATGTGAGATCCTCTATTTCAAATGAGATTTTAAAGTATTTGTCATATGATAAATACAATCTGACATTCGGGCTCTTGTAATATTGAATTTATACTATGCACAATAAATTTAGCAATTGTTTTGTATGGGTGAGCCCATCCACATCAGATCTCAAGTTTCATTTGTTATCATGAAGATACAAGCGCCGACCATCTGACAAGATTGTCCATTTAAAAAAATACAGAATTACCAAACGCTGCGGCTGTGCTAAAGTGACGTTTAATTTTAAGACTAGCGGGTAACGTGGGTATTACTGATCATTGGGGGAAGCCGAAACCATTTTCAAACGATTGTTTGGTCACCGAAAACCAAAAAAGCATAGTAAATGCTGCAATTTTCTGATCTTTCTCAGATAAATAAAGGACCAAGCTTTCACAATTTGACGTTTTTACTTATGCTTTTACGTTATCACCTTTAAAAGGTGTTTCTAGTCTGGTTTTCTTGAACCACATTAACAAGTAAAACTGCTTGATGCCTTTGAACACATTCAAACAAATAATGCTGAATGAAACATCTTCACTACTACAGTGCACGAGCCGAAAGATAAAATCTAACGTCACCATTATCTCGTTGCAAAAAAGAGATAAAATGCTCGGCAAGCATTTTCCCCAACTCATTTAATAAAATTAATAAAACATGAGCACTCATGTAAGATCCTCTATTTTAATCTTCTTTACTAGTGTATGTGCAGATGTCTATGGGAGCTAGGTACATTTATGTCCAGAATCTATAGTTATTTCAAATCAGCTAAAGCTCTGATTAGCCTATCCAGACAAGATTCTGTTGTTTGCTAGTTCTTTGTTGCTCTCGTTGTGTCTATGGGAGGGTGGGTGGGTGTTTTGTGTTAAGTCATATAGCTATTTTTGTCTATTTTCTGTAATCATCTTGCTACAGAAGAGATAGCTGATTGCTTTGGTTAATGGACGTTTTACTTATATCTCTTCCTCAATGTGTCATATATTGGTATGTGACCTGTGAAGGTGGCTTTTATGTGCCATTATGTGCCATCTTCATTTGCTCTCTGAGCTTACATAACATGCCTTGCTGATAATCACAATTCTAATTAGACTGGTTCAAACTGTCTTCATTCATTCTCCTAACATTTATTGTATTTTCAATAACACTTATACATGTCATAATGATGGTTCTAAATTACCAAGTGTTTTTTCGCAGCCACAATTTATCAAACAAAATAAATACATTAACAAATAAGTATGTTGGTGATACCTAACCTTTTGAATCCCTCTAGCTCTGAACAACATTATATTTGCTTGTTGCTTTTTTGTTTTGTTTTTTGTTATTTTTTTCTTCATTTTGGTCTGTTTTCTTCCTCTCTGTTTTTCGGTTACCCAAAAAGAATTTAATGCTATTTTGTGTCATACAATAAATACATATCTGATCTTTTTTGTAATGTCCCCTTTTAATATTCTAATAAATGTTTTTTATCACATGACGTTGCATCTGTAAGTGAAATTACGTCATGCAATAAAATCAATAAACCACGAGTGGTTTACAGATTTCGTAACATTACGTAATAACGTCCATTAAAGCATTGCGTAAAAGATGACAAAATATTGATGTTTTCACTACAAAAATGAGATTTCGAATTAATTTTAATGCCATGTGATAAATAGGATTTAACATTCGTGCTCCTGTCCTATTGAATTTATAAGACTCGTTAAGAGAAAGAGATAAAATGCTTGGCAAGCCTCATATTGTATCTCTTTTCCTCAACTCATTTAATAAATTCAATAAAACATGAGCACTCGTTTAAGATCCTCTTCAGCTCATGAGTTTTTGGAACTCAGATAGAAGAGCCTATTTCTGAAATCATTAGATGTGAAAATTAAATTACCTGTTACAATTGTTCCTAGAAGCAAGGCACCAGACACAGTGAGATTAGCACCGATGACACTCACGCGGTTTATCATGGCCCTCATGCCAATAGTTAGAATAATACCAAACGTCTGCAGATAAAAGAGAAACATGTAACTTATAATGGCCCTAATACCAATAGTTGAAAGAACACCAAACGTCTGTAAGAGATACTGAAATAGTGTTGCTTTGTTGTTCAAAGGGAATCTTACATCAGTGCCCATTCTTATTAAATTTATTAAACGAGTTGGGGAAAAGAGATAATGGGAGGTTTGCCAAGCATTTTCCTCCTTATTGCAACGAGTTTTATAAATTCAATAAAACAGGGGCATGAATGTAAGATTCTATTTATCATAATACATTAAAATTATCTTGAAGTCATATTTTTACGTTAGGTTCTGCCATATGCGTGACGTTGAAAGCGTCATTTCATAACGTTTCCCGAAATTCTAAAAACCACTAATGGTTTATCCATTTTAATGCGCGGCGTTATTTCACTCCCAGAGGCGGCGTCATATTATAATGTTGCTCTGTTGTTCAAAAATATGAATTGTATTGGATTTGTAGGAACCTATTTATCCTTTGTATACTTATGATTTATTCCACTTGATTTGATCTATTGATCATGTATGATTCATTGTACATAATAAGTGATATAGGGTAAAAACTTTCAAATAAAGATGTGTATCAAATCTCTTGAGGATGTTTACTCCTCGCTTTAGACCACTTAAGAATTTGGACAAGTAACGTTTTCAGATACTCTTATGTCAGATCTACATTCTGCAATTTTCTTTACATAAACGAAGTAAATAAAATGTGTCCACAATACCTTTCGAACATTGATCAGAACTTATTATCTCTGCGGTTGAAGGCAGATAGATAGATCAGGCAAAATCAAACGATGTACACAATTTCCATATTTTAATTTTGACTGCAAATACAAGCTGAAACTCAAATTACTCTTCTGTATGTACAATTATTGCAAATTGCAGATAACGTGACCTAAATAGACTCCTAGGTGGGCACCCAATTTCATTGAGGTCTCCATTTAAGTTTTGTTTTAGGATTGAGCTGAAGGAGGTAAGTGTGTGAATCTGCAGATTTTCTTACTGAGCCAGGCTTGCAAAAAAATCTACCCTGACTACATTCAATTACATCAGGTTTTGGCTCACTAGCTTTAGATTGAGCTAATCATATGTATTTACTGTAAAATCGGAAAATTTCGCGAGGATTTTATTTTCACAAAACTTCGCATATGCGAAGTTTCGTGAAAATAAAGCCCTCGTGAAATGGCGAGTTCACTCTGTCGTTGACTGATGTATATAAATCATGCCTTTGTGGCGAACTTTTAATGTAGCAAATATGTCTTAAACGCCATTCACGAAAATAAAATTCTCGCAAAAAAATTACGAATTTACAGTATTTTAAAGCTGATTTACTACATACTAGTAAAATGAAACTAGAATTGTCCAAGAATCTTACTATAGCCCCGTCTCAGCCCTTTTTGTGATGTACTTCAATAGACCAAAGTGCATAAAAATCCTAATCAACATTAATCAAGGGCTCTGCTGCAAATTTGTTAGAAATGGCAGGTAAAATCCCAATAAAGATCTTGTCAATATCAATGCAAAAATTGATGAAAATCTGTCCATTTGTTCTGAAGATATTGAGTGGAATTGGATGAAAATCTGTCCTTTTGTTCTAAAGATATTAAGTATTAAAATCAATTATCATTAGTGGTTTAAATATTTATTAACGTTATGTAATGACGTTCATATCAAGGTTGTGTGTCTCAGCGTTTTTACACCAAAATACAACTTCATAGTAATTTTAATGAATGTCATATTTTTTATGATAATAGAATCTAACATTCGTGCTCATGTATTATTATATTTTTATTAAAACTCGTTGCAACCATCATTTTATCTCTTTTCTTTAAACCGTTTAATTAATTCAATAATACATGACCACTCATATAAGCTCCTTTTTTCTAACATACCTCGCCTATATAGCAAATGGTTAAACTCAGTGATCTATTGGTTGATAATCACTGCCCGGACTAGACATGGACGGGTGGGACGTCATTCGATCGCCAGTTTTTATTTTTATGACGTCATCTATCACATACGGCATTGTAACGTTGACAATAGACGGCGTAACGTCGTTTTTGCAACTATTGGACGTTAAAAGCGTATGTAAAAATACGCGTTTCAATCTGAACAAGATTTGCAGGAGATTCTGACAGTCTGTTCAAGATGGCTGAATCGTTATAGACTATGAAGGTTTCGTCCATATTTTTAATCTTTTTTGTGCGTAAGTATCGAAATAAATTCGCACTGGCAGTGATGTTTTGCTTAACTTAATATATCACTGACTGTCGGTAAGTTGTAAGTGGATAAATCATTTACCTTTCGCGTTCATGATTTATTCACTTTAACGACTGACCTCCAGCCAGTGATATATTAAGCAGCAAATCACTGCGAGCGCGAATCTATTTCCCTAAAATTATTAAAACCCTTAAAGCGCCAAGAAAAAGAAAAGAATCTGAAAAATGACGCCTGCTTAAGTCGTCTGCTGCAAATAATTGCCTAACATTATTGACTTAAGTATAGAAGCAAACAGGGTGGACCAAGATCAGACTGCTCCTATAGGAGCAGTCTGATCTGGGTCCACACTGTTTGTTATAGGGGCTTCTTAAACATTTCAGCAGACGAGAAAAGCAGAAGACTTTTGCTGCTATAAATTGGCGCTTTAAGGGTTAAAACTGATTTACTACATACTAGTAAAAACGAACTAGAATTGTCAAAGAATATGACTAACCAAGCCCCCGTCTCAGCCCTTTTTATGATGTACTTTAAAAGGTCAAGTGTGCATAAAAATCCTAATCAACTTTAATCAAGGGCCATAACTCTGTTGCAAATTTTGTAAGAAATGGCAGGTAAAAATCCCAACCAAGATCTAGTCAATATCAATGCATATGCAAACTTTGATGAAAATCTGTCCATGTGTTATAAAACTATTAAGTGGAATTTGATGAAATCGGTCCATTTGTTTTAAAGATATTCGCGATCATGATTTATTCACTTTAACGACTGACCTCCAACCAGTGATATATTAAGCAACAAATCACTCCGAGTGAGAATCTATTTCTTAAAAAGAAGTCTGTTACCTGAGCAGAGGCGTTCAGCAATCCAGAAGATGTTCCTTCTGATTCAGGATATGTTATCTCAGCTGCAAACTCAAAACCCACAGGCAGGTAGCCAGTCATAAAGAACCCACAAAACAATAAATATATTGAACTAATAATGACCAATGAGTATTTTTACACAACCAGGTTTGTCTGCGAATCTCAGCTAATTGGGGGAATTCTTTTTTCTTTTGACATTATGGTATTTTTTATGCTTCATGTGAATCCCAATAAGCCTTGTCACTATGTGAAATTGCGCAAAATTACTAACAAATGTGCAATGGGTAAAATCAGTCAGTACCCACCTTTGAAGATCTGTATCTGTACGAGTTAGAAATTATTGTGCAGTGTTTCCAAGTCATATGTTGCATACTCAACTATACATTAAATACATGTACTAGCTGCTTGCACATAAATTTATTCTTAATTAAATGGTTTGAGGGAAAAGAAATAATTTAATAGTTTCAATGCATAAAACACATCAAAAACAAAAACATTATGTTCTCTTAAAATGATGCCACCTAAATAAATAATATTCTTTGTTTGTCTCATGCCTAAAAGTTAAAAAAAGTATGACATGGCCATACTTTTCTAGTAGAAAAAACAAAAAACAAATTTGAATCCACATGTACGTGTTTCAGGTGATACGAGATTTGACGTCATATGGGTCTCGTCGCAAGAAAACCTGTCCCCGGGGTGTCCGACAAAGTGAGTTTCAAACCGGTCTATTCAGCTACAGAGACTAGCTAGAAAATTGACATTTCACCTGCAGCAAGTTTACATGTGGTTTTTTCTAAAAAGCGAATAACAAAGGTGCTGATCAGACTGCGCGGATGCGCAGGCTGGTCTGCGCATGTGTTGTTCACAAACCCCCGAAGACAGGTTTTCTCGCGTCGAGGCCCATATTTTCCCCATAGAAGTCAGAACCAATTAATTTAGATGAACGCAAAAATTATAACTATCCAATTTTTTTCAGGGGAACATTCTGGAAAGAAGGGAAAGAGAAAGTCACCTTTGAGGAATTGGTTCCGGCGTAACCGGGAGGACAAGAAGCCCGTCGACAAGCTCTTCGGTCATCAGCTGTCTAACGTAATGACTCCTGAGGAACTTATTGCCAGGCCTGTGAAGGTAAGATATTTGTGAAAGTTTTCAGAATCATTCCTGAATTCAGGATTTTGAGGCTGACTTTCCATAGAAAGTCAGCCTCAAAATGCTGAATTCTGCAGATGATAATAGCTTTCGTGATTTAGTTTCAGTTCATTTAGAAGTATTTGACCATTTAGCTTGGAATTTTTAATATTTTGGAGGCATACAGCAAGTTTTGAATTCTGATTTTCTAAAGTTCAAGATTTTGGAAACTTTGAACTTTCACCCATGGTATGAAAAATTTGCATGAAACAAACACACTATTTTTTTTCCTATTTGTCCATTAAACTTATTCAATTGTAACTTCATAAGAACATAGCCACATGGCACAGTCGGTAACAACTCCGACTGCAAATCCGTGGATCTCACATTTGATCCTGGCCCTGTCACATGATACTTCTGTAGAGATGGATCATTAAATAATTGCTACGGCCATTCTCCTCCATTTTCCTGATCGAGTAGGGCTCTTTGACAGTTGCTAGGGAAGCTATGTGCACAAAGTACTGGTTAACTTAACTGCTTAGTCAAGCTTGCCCAGGATAAAAAGTGTGGTCAGGTGAACTGACCCTCTCGACATGACCATAGCTGTTTACTGGGACGTAAAGCAACAAAACAAACAAACACACTGATTTTTTTCCTATTTGTCCATAAAAACTTATCTTATTGTAATTTTATCAGAACAGAGCTCCATAGCAGTCTGAAACAAGTCTGACTGCAGATCCATGTGTCTATGGGTTGCAAGTTCGATTCGGGCCAAATCCCATACTTTGGTGGGGAGATGATCATGAAATATGACTGCAGATCCATGTGTCTATGGGTTGCAAGTTGGATACGGGCCGAATCCCATACTTTGGTGGAGATGATCATGAAATATGACTGCAGATCCATATGTCTATGGGTTGCAAGTTTGATTCCAGCCTGATCCCATTCTTTGGTGGAGATGATCACGAAATAATTTTTGGCACATTCTCCTCCCTACCCCTGATTCAAGAAGTGTTTTTTGTCAGTTACAAGTCATAGTATGTGCACAAAGTACTAGTTAACCGTCTTCATGCTTTAATGAGAACCTTTCCTTTATTCTCTAGGAGTTGCTGACGATCTTGTTCCGAGAGGGCCTATACACAGTGGGAATTCTTCGCGAGTCTCCCAATGCAAGGAATCTCAAGACCTTACGTCAGAAGTTAGATGACGGCGAGGACTCTCTCGGTAATGAAACATGGCCGCCGTTTGTCATTGGTGCTTTGCTCAAGGTAGGTTTCTTAGTTTAAAGTGTACTTCCACCAAATTTAATTGACTTCAGGCTTGGAAGGACAATACCAAATTTCCTGAATAAAATTTCAAAGACTTTCCTCTTTCTGTTTAACCCTTAAAGCGCCAAGAAAAAAAAAACGCATCTGAAAATGTTGTCTGCTAAAGTCGTCTGATGCAAATCATTGCCTAGCATTAGTGACGAATTAAGTATAGAACAAAACAGTATGGACCCAGAACAGAATGCCCCTATAGGAGCAGTCTGATCTGGGTCCACACTGTTTGCCATAGAGGCTTCTTAAACATTGCAGCAGATGAGAAAAGCAGACGACTTTTGTTGCGATTGGCGCATTAAGGGTTAATGGACCTCATAGCACAGTCGGTTACATGTCTGGCTACAGATGCGTGTCTGACCGCAGATCCGGGGGTTGCAAGTTCGATTCTGGCCCAGTCCCATACTTTCATGGAGATTGATCATTAAATAATTTATATGGTCATTCTCCTAGCTTCCATAGAATCATTCAAGAAGGGTTGTTATCAGTTACAAGCTGAAGTATGTGCAGGAAGTACTGGGCTTGCCCAGGTAAAAAATGTTAAGGTGAACTGTCCATCAAGCAATGGTCATAGCTGTTGACTGGTACATAAAGTAACAAAACAAACAAGCAAAGTCCTCATTCTGTTTAAAAACTGTTGGTTATCAGGACTGAAATTCACAAAATGCTTGTTGGAATAGCAAACAGGGAATATCCTGATAAAAATTCTTTAGAACCAGTCTGATCTTAGTCTAAACTGTTTGTTTTGACCTTTTTGGTAGCAACTTATGTTCAAAATTTTAGAACATTTACCGAACTTGTAAAAACCATAGGTTTTCCAGTATGACTATGGGTCAATCGAGTATTACTAGAGACTTTTCTATCATATAAATTGTAACCAGTTCATTGGCAATAGGAGGGATATATAGCACACTAAGATTAATAGTTTCTTTACCCACTTACAACCACACAACTAGCAGGTTAGCAAAGAATTTGAACTTGAATTTGGAGATACAGTAAATGTGCTGAATTTTTGAACACTAGTTGCCTGCCAAAAAAGGCCTAGACAAACAGGGCAGACCCAGATCAGACTGTTTCTGATGAAGCAGTCTGAACAGGGTCGTCCCTGTTTGCTATTTGGAGAAGCATTTGGTAAATTCCAGCCCTGAAAACCAAATTTTATTTGAGAATAGAAAAAGAAAAGTGTTCAAAAATTTTGAACAATTACTGTATAGCTGTAATGCAAGTATAAACAATTTGCAGTTGTATAACTGATTGGCAGTTTGGGATGTTTAAAAAAGGTAAAGACAATGGACATGCACCTGGATGACAATAATAGACTGTCTATTTTATGCTTCTGACAGCTTATCTTGAATCTTGAGATGTTTCATGGGAGTATATTGCTAGTTGCGTGGTTGTAAGCCTAGCCTTCTTTTTGTGGGACATCAGCAAACTGTAGATGCCTTGTTTTGCAGCGTCTGATCAGGTTCTCCACTGTTTGCTCCCATTAGTTTCTTTTAAAATTTGAATAAAAATGAAAAATACCACCCAGTATCCCTTACAATGGTAATGGATTCCTTTAAATCATAAGGGTTGGAAATACCATTAGGCATAAATGGTTTAAATGTGATATTTAGTCATAAATATGCACAAAAAACTATTTCTATACTAAGGGAGACAACTAGTACAACACTTTTCTCTTAAATTAAGAGAGACGAACCGCAAAATAGTATGATTACTACAAGGAAAATAACTTGTAGAATTACAAAATACATTTTCTTAAAATTTCAGGACTTCTTGCGGAACATTCCCCAGAGTCTGTTAATGGAAGAATATTTTGATGACTGGGTGGCAGCCAATGATATTGTTGATGGAGTGGACAAGATCAACAAGTTAAGAGAGTAAGTACCCCACCACAGGACTTTCCCTTTAACAGTTTGCCTCCGATAATTGATGCAAGTAGTTTGTCTACAGATAATCAAAGCAAACATTTTGGACCCAGATAAGGCCCCACATTTTGTGGGGCCTGATCTGGATCCAAAATGTGTGACATTCTGAGGAAAACCTGAAAGCATTTTCAAATTCAGTTAATTTTTAAAACAAATCAGCAGATGACAAAAATCTAGAAAATTACCCAGCATATTAGGTTATAACAACTTGTTGTAATAGTACAGAAATGTCTGTTCATGACAAATAGACTAGAGACCAAGGTA
Source organism: Loripinus fragilis (assembly GCA_964019695.1). Classification (NCBI taxonomy): domain Eukaryota; kingdom Metazoa; phylum Mollusca; class Bivalvia; order Lucinida; family Lucinidae; genus Loripinus; species Loripinus fragilis. The sequence continues at coordinate 64,680,418 of OZ026517.1, forward strand.
ATAGAAACTTTTTTTTCATTGGAATTCAAGCGTTACATTATCTTATTATATTGTATTATCATATGAGGTCGCGTCTGGGAGTGAAATAACGCCATTCAATAAAATCGATAAACCACTAGTTGTTTACAGATTTACGGGAAATGTTATGACGTCCATCACAACGTTGCGTACATAATAACAAAATTATAACGTTTTTACACCAGAAATGAGATTTCAAAGTATTCTTAATGTCATATGATAAATAGAATCTAACATTCATGCTCTTGTATTATTGAATTTATTAAACTCATTGCGAAAAAGAGATAAAATGCTCGGTAAGCCTCGCATTATCTCTTTTCCTCAACTCGTTTGATAAGTTCAATAAAACGTGAGCACTCATGTAAGATCCTCTATATAATGCCTGAATAAAAGGTATCCTGATTTAGAGGAAAGAAGAGGTTAAATGTTAAAAAGATTCACATCTTTCATGGGTGAAACTGATAAGCTTTCAGTTTTGAAATGAGAAAAAAGTAAACAAACAAGGGTTTTAACAGTAAATGTAAATGTTCTATCTTTAGTCTTCAAAAAAACATTTTATTTACTGTGAATGAGTGAGACATCTGGATCAGTAGTTCTATTTGCAAAAAAAAAAAACTCTCTGGATCAGTAGTTCTATTTGCCCCCCCCCCCCAAAAAAAAACAAAAAACAAAACAAAACAAAAAAAAAAAAAACACTTTATTTTTTTTTGCATAAAGATTATTGCTTAAAATTGAGACATGTTATTAAGTTGTGAAATTGAATGTCCAGAAATATATGTAAATGAAGTGATTATAAAGGCAAAAGAAAATTTTTATCATGAAATTGTTTATTAATCCTTTTTGTCTCTTTTGTCCTTTTCAGCACAATCAGCAAGCTACCGCCATGTCATCATGAACTACTACGCCACCTCATGTGTGTTCTTCACTTCATTCACAAACATTCCGAAGAGAATAAAATGACTGCTTACAATCTCTCTGTGTGTATAGCGCCAAGTCTTTTGTGGCCGAAGGGCTTGAACCCAGATCCGTTAGCCACGCCTCAGGCCATCGTTCAGTATATGATAGAGAATTGTGGGCAGGTCTTCGGCGATGACTCCTTGTTGTTATTCGGAGATATCGTTGAGCAGAAACTACGCCAAGATTCGAGCACGGATTCAGACAGCATGCACAGTGTTCTTAGTACTCATAGTAAGTATGCGATTGATACTTTTTCTATTGGCTTGGTTTTCTAGAAGTAATTTGATAAGCATATTTTATCGAACACAAATGAGCATGTATATACAGTAAAATCTGTCTTAAGGGGCCTCTCAGAAAGAAGACCAAAATTTGTTTTTCAAGACAGATTATCGCTTAATGCAGGTCAAAAGTATTGCAGGAGCATTCTGCAATACTTTAGACCTTCATTAAGCTACCATTTGCCATTAAGACCTTTGGTTTGTCTATTTTTAAATGGCAGCTTAAGACAGGTTTCTACGATCATTCTCCTTTCTTCCGCTGAATCATTCAAGAAGGGTTGTTGTCAGTTACAAGCGAAAGTATGTGCACGAAGTACTGGTTAATTGCTTGTTCAAGCTTGCCCAGGAAAAAGTGTGGTTAGGTGAACTGACAGTCCCGCCATGACCATAGCTGTTGACTCGGGATGTAAAGCAACAAAACAAACAAACTAACAAACAAACAAACAAGACAGGTTTTACTGTAGTTAATTTCAATAAACAGGAGATCTGTCAACTTAAATTAGGAATGCAGTGGCTCAGTTAGTAGGACGTTAGACTTGGGATCCCGAAATTCACTGCCAACAGAGTCACTGTATTGTCTCATTGAGCAAGAAAGGTTATCCTCTATTTAGTAATGGTTCAACCCAAAAAGACAGAAAAACGCCCTGACATGCCAGAAAAATTATTTACTTGGGTGTAAAACTTCAGCACAAACAATTTGATTCAATCATATCAAGTCAATGCTAAGAAGTACAGTAAAACCTTTGTTAAACGGCACTCTCAAAAAGACCGGAAATTGGTTTTTCAAGACCAATTATAGCTTAATGCAGGTCAAATGTATTGCAGAATGCTCCAAGGGCAGCATTCTGCAATACTTTTGACCTTCATTAATCTACCATTTGTCATTAAAGGGGACAGCAGCCCTGATTATTACTATGTTTTATATGAGAGATCTTAATAAACCATGAATTTTGACACCAGTTTCATCTAAATTGTTTTGTCTATTATTGAGTGGTCGTTTTCACAGGTTTTATTGTATGCACACAAACACCAAGAAAGACGTTTCTTCTCCTATGAATATGACTGAAATGCACATGCAAGTGACATTAACTCTCTACCTCAAAGAGACGCATTTTAACACTTTTCTTGCAAGAGCTGCCTGATCAGGGTCTACTCTGTTTGCTTATGGAAATATGATTAGATATGAATCATATGATTCTACACTAGTGGATCAACCTGACAAATATATTTTTGTTACGTATATGTACAAATATGAAAGGTTATTGATATAATTACCACAACCTTGAAATGCAGTAAATTCTGTCAAGATGGATCATTTAAGTAAGAACTCCTTATATTGCCAGGATCCACCCATCATGAGTTGACTATCTGACTGTAGGATTTGATACCATATGAATGAGTTTATGCCAAATTAACTTCTTTCCCACTGAATATATATTTATGCTATATGTATTCCTAATTTCAGCCAGTTTGGTTGAAGAATTCTGTTTTACTAAGTTGTGTAATTACAAATTGAATAGAAAAAAGTATGGATCCTGATCAGGATCTGGATCTACACAGTTTTCTAAAGGGAATACACCCAACTTCAGCAAAGCATGGGTTAAATTCGATGCAACCTGAGTCTCACATGGAGCGCAGTGGCTCAGTGGTAGAGTGCTTGGCTCAAGGCTGAGAGGCCGCGGGTTCGAGCCTCACAGGCGTCACTGCATTGTGGTCTTCGAGCAAGACACATATATCCTTGCTTAGTACTGGTTCAACCAGGAAGTCCTGTCCCTGTTTAACTGAAAGAATGTTGATGGGACGTAAAGAATCAAATCAAACAAAAACAACCTGAGTCTAAACTTACTTTTCATTTGTGTTTCAGGTAATTTCCGCCGAGATGATTCTTCGATAGACAGTCTTGAACGCGAGTTCTACACACATGATTCTAGTCCACGGTTGATGAAGTCGCATTTGTCTCCCTCTAACCTGAGTGGAGACTCGGGATTGACTATGAGTGATTCTCAACTGTATGATGAAGATGGGAACGGCAATGAAATCAGCGATAGAAGACACTATACGCGTAGTGCCTCACAGTTCATAGATCGGGATATAGAACGGCCAGATTCTGAGGCCAGTAGGAGTTTAGATAACCAATATTTATATAGATACGATGAAAATAATCCGGTTCCACCACCAAGAAGAAATCGTAGAAAAGAATTGTCAGAACTTTCTCCGAACTTTGAAGACTATAGAAAACAAATGAGATATTCAGCTCATGTAACGGGAAAACATGATAAGCGACATAATCAGAATAGTGATTACTATAGAAATATGCCAAGAAAGATGTCGGAGGAGTCTTTGAAAAGTGTTGAAGAGTCTGCTGAAGGGGAGAATTCCAGGAACGTAAAAGACTGGCATTCTCGACCAGATATTGGTACATTAATCAAATCTGCAAGTGGTGCTCATTTATATTATGAAGACTCTAGTTCATACCGTCTCTATGAATTTGACACTCTTAATGAGTCCGGAAATAAAAGACGGTACTTGCGTAAACAGAAAAGTGACGGACAGTGTCCAGTTTCACCTCAGTCAAAATACTCTTTAAGTAGTTCTAGAGATAGTGTTCTTTCCGATTCCTCCGGATCTTATTTAGAAAGACAGTATTTTCAGGATCCACTGTCATCCTCAGTTGAGACTCCTGAATCAGAGGATAGAAGTATGGCAGACTGGTTGTCTCAGCAATCGAAACAAGTGACATTTGCCACAAGGAGGCAGCAACGTCTCCATAGTCACGACGATTCAGAGCTTGGTTTATCCAGTGACAATATATGTAAAGTTTCTGAGAAAGAAAAACAGAAAAGAGACTCAATGAAAACTGTTCAGCATCTTGTTTCGCCACGCGTTTCTCCAAATATTAAACGTAAAGCACCTGTTCCTCTAAGTGTTCGTCGGTCATTTCCTATACAACACACAACCTCACCCAAAGGCTCAGGATCAAATACCTCAAAAGAAGCTGAAGATATTATAAACTCTCCGAAATTGACAATAACATATTGTTCACAAGACTCTTTAGATAAACGTGAGGCAACTTCGAAAAGAGACAAACATCCATCTCCACATCTGGACATATATAACAATAATTCTCAGTTAGCTCTGAAACATTTGAATCTTTATTCAACAGCACTGCAAGGTACCTCACCACCTCCGCGGGTTGTTCTACAAGGTCTAGGTCAGCCTGTAGAAAAACGTGACAATGCCCCAGTGAAAGCCAGTTATGATAGTGCTATTCTTTCTCAGATTCGTAGGAACAGTTTAGAAACGGGTCGTAGAAATAGTTTAGAATAGGGAGATTTACATAAGCATAGGTATCCGATGGAAGAGAACTCCGTTTCTAGTGAAGATGAACAGTCGGAGGAGGAGTCTAGTTCTGAAGAAGAAGTGGAATCCTATCGTGTCACCTCCATGATAAATATGTCTCCTTTTAAGTACAGTATTCCACAAAGACTATTAACAAATGAAAGAAAGAATCATAGCTCAGAATCTTTATCAAAACTTTCAAAACAGAGTTCAAGTTCAGAGTCGTTGTCTAAAGCTTCAAGACAGAGCTCGAGTCAGGAATCACTTTCGAGAAATTCAACAACTTCAGAAGACAGTTGTTCGAATCGGCCAGAAAACCCTCCATCTTATCAGGAAGCGCTTCACAGGAAGTACCTGATCGATAACGGGATGTCATTGGAAGACGTTGATCTAGATACGGACAAACAGCGAGAAGCGAGTCTTAAAGCTAAACAGTTGTATGAACAATCTATGAGGCAATATCAAGAACAGAAGGAACGCTATCCTCCTTTACCCTCACAAAGGTTTGAGAAGAAACTTGATGTTGTTGGTGAACATCATGAGGTTGTATCATCAGAGAGTGATGTTCAAACTTCTAGTGATGATGATGATATTAATGGGTATGAGAAAGATCCTAAAAAACTGTATGAGGAGTCATTGAAACAATACATTGCAGAACAAACAAGATCTCCTTTGGTTAAAACCTTGTCTACTGAGGACAGTGGTGTTTCGAATTCCAAAGGTCAAAGTTTGAAGAAAAACGTTCTGCATGTTCCAGGTGTACATAGAAGTCACAGTGATGTTGGTGATATAAATAAAAGACTGAGAAGTCCACTCCGTGATCAGAGTAGTCCCACTATCACGAACAGTAGTCACAGTTCAAGCCGGGACTCTACTCCAACACGGCGACCAGAACACCCACCACCGTATGATTCCCCTCCCCCGTACAGACATGATCATCGTAAACCTAGTCCTGTAAATGCTGAAAGACATTATTTTCCAAAAGCAGACAAGTCCTTCTATCAGTCTGATGTTCATACCAGAGACACTACAACGCAATTATCACAAACTGGCGCATCAAAAAAGATATTAGTTAGCCCTCGTGCTGGTGCTCAAACTTTTTCAAATCAGGAAAATTCACGAACAGGGAGAACTGCTGCTGTAAGAACTAGTGAAAATATTACAAACTCTGCTCAAACCTCAGGCTCATTCAAAAGAGATTCAAATATTGATAACACTGTACATAGTGCTCAAGTTGATATTTCAAGCTACAAGTCTCCTGCTAGAAATGTTCGAGCTAGAGATGTTACAAACATTCGAAGCAAAGAGGCAGTAGTGTTAGTTCGTAGCCGTAATTCCTCACAAGATTCTGTGTTAAGACAGCAATCTAGAAAGCCAAATAATGTGGATAATACTGATTCTAAGACTTCAGCACAGAAAGGGACTATGTCCACAAGTGTGTTCAGACCTCGTGCTTCTTCTCTGGAGCCCGACCCGTCACAGGCAGCTCCAGCTATTCATTCACGGACAACGCAGCCTGCTAGGCCCATGTCACAGGGTCCTGGCAGCATGTCAAGATCAGGTGTAGAAAACATTCATCCACAATCATCTCAGTGTTCAAAATCTAACTCTGAATTCCGCAGGGGTTCGCTAGACACAGTAGTTAATAAGACAGCTAATAACGCAACCAGTGGTAGAACATCTGCTGGGAAAGAGCTTCCATGGAGTGTTAAAAACATTAGAACTATGTTTGATAAAAACAAACAGCACAGCAATAGTGATACCAACTCGGGCAACTCTACCCCACAATCTGTAACTCAATCATGTGATTCAACTCCAAATACCTCACCCTACCCTCGTGTCCCACCGTCTTATACCCCGTCCCCTCTGTTTAATCGACAAAGTAACATTTCTCGATCCAGTACCTCGAGTAATAACAGCGCAAGTAGTGGTAGTGCCGGGAACAAGGGTATGTCTTCCAGTAGAAACACTTACACCGGCAGATATGGACCTCAGACTAGGGGAGACAGTTTTAGTTCCTCCCATAGTTCAGATTGTTCATGTAGATATTCGTTAAAGTGTCGGAGAGCTGATAGCAGTCTTGAAGAACTTGATAATCTGAGTTTTACCGATATTACATTTGTATGATATATAAGCACTTCCTATGGACCTCAGCGTGAGAAAACTGGTCTTTGAGATTTGCAATCAATCTACAACCACGCAACTAGCAGGTTAGCAAAGAGGTAGTTCATGAACTCAAATTTGGAGATATAGCTGTCATGCAAATAAGATATAAACAATTTGCAGTAGAGTGACAGAAATTTTAATACTGAGTGACAGTTTGGGAAGTTTAATATAGGTATAGACAATAGACATAATACTTGGAAAATGTAAATTTCCAAATAGTCTTCTTCCTTATTTTCAGTAGCATATGTTGTAGGTACACATTGAAATTTCCTCTATGAGGCAATTCCAATGTGTACTACAACATAATTTCTTTTCAATAAATGAGTTTTCACCATATTTTTTTTTTAAAACAAATTTTCAACCACTATTTATTCAAAGAAATGAGCATGTAGAAATGAACAACTTTTCATGTAGTTTGTCATGCACCTTGATGACAATAATAGACTTTCTATTTTATGCTTCTGACAGCTTATCTTGAGATATTTCACGGGAGTATATTGCTAAATTGCTAGTTGTGTGGTTGTAAGACTCAACCAACCTGCTCAGCTACAGGGACTAGCTTGAATGATGAAATTTTGTCTTGTGGCAAGTTTAGATATTTTACTTTCCAGAGAGTGAAAAACCATGGTGCTGATCAGACTGCACGGATGTTCAGTCTGATCTGCACCTTTGTTATTCACATGCATCAAAAAACAGATTTCTCTGACCAATGTCCATATATGAGCACTTCATATGATCTATCCTAAATATTTAGATACCATGTGACAGCGACAACAATTTTAGAGTCGTTTTTATTTAAGCGCAAAAAGGTAACGTAACAAATACTTAATGTTGCTTGCCTCACTTAGATTGTTCTATTGAGTATCCACAACATCTAAAGGCCTCCAAATATGAGTGTAATTGAAAAGTATTTTTCTGATGCCTAATTGAAAATCATGTTGTGGGTACTCAAAAGAACCATCTAAATGAGATGGTTATTTTGAGGACCCAAAACACATGTTTTAACTTGTGGCTAAGATAATAATCACATTTTTACACTCAAAAAGGAAGCCTTTTATCGAGTCCATGGTTTCTAAACAGTTAGAGTAAAAAAAGTTCTGTGCAATCGTTTAATTTTTAAGCTTACGACATTTATGTCCATTGATGAATGCTTTCAGGATTTTGCCTAAATTCAGGATTTTGAGGCTGATTTTCCATAGAAAGGTAGCTCAAACTCCTGATTTTGGAATTTTTATAGGACAAGCAACCTTTTAGGTTCTAAAATTAATTTTAGGTTTGCTTTAATTTGAAGATTCAAATAGCCAGATTACAGAATCAATTTCAGGATTTCAGAAGTTTAGTTCTTTACAAATTTCACAATACATTGCTGGACTAGTCGCAGACTAACCGAAGTCTTTACTGTTCACTTGAGGAATAAATGTGCTCCATAGTTGTCTCATGGGTTGACGGGTATGAGAACAGTAGATTTGGAGTAGCCTGTTACTTTGCAGCCAGTGAAGGTTATTGAATACCATGGGCAGATCCAGGGGGGGGGGGGGATCAGGACCCCCCTGAAAAATCACCAAAAATTTAGGGTTTCTTAGCAATACTGGTCGGGATCCCCTGCAAAATCACCAGGCTACCAAGCCAGCATTTAATGTAGGGTCACCATCGGCTCGTCAGCGAAATGCCATTTAAATGGCATTTCGCTGGCAGGCGACGATAGGCCTGCTTTTAGTGGTATTTGGATCCTCTAGCTCCTCATCAACTAAAAAAAAAACAGTTTTAAGAGTTGGACCCTCTCAGACAAAACTTTCTGGATCCACACATGGAAAACTGTATACTGTACAACATTTTGATTCATAGCAAAGACCCTGATGAGAGTGCGTGAGTGTTTAGACTGACCTGGAATTTGATACTGTGGAAGTTTGCAGCGTGAGATAGGAGATATATGCTAATTTCTTATGTCTGCATAAAGAACATCCAATCAGGCACTCAACCTTAAAACGACGTCGATACGACGTCCTGACCTCATATTGACGTTGATACGACGTAGTTTTGACGTTATGTGCCTGCTGGAATTGTTGTGGATACGCTTCCAATGAGCACAAGAAAATTGGTTTTGTTGGGATGTTGGAAAAAATGAAAATTTTAACTTTGGTAATGAAGTTCCCCAGTAATTGTTATAGGATTTTCTTAGATTTTAGGACTTGGGTGTTTTAGGACTTGGGTGTTGTGGGGGTTGCCCTAAATTTTGGAGCAGTAATTATTATGTATATCATAAGACATATGATATTTCTTGCCTTTGAAAGGATATTCAAAGAACTTATTTTAGTTGTGTGTGTCAAAATTGACCTTCATAAGCAAGCACCTGTTTTTAGCATACATCATTTGCTTAAGCTGGGTACCTGCTGAATACAGGACTCCAGGTAGGATTTAAAAACTGAATATATTTTTAAAAATATCTATTCTTATATATGCCCCTGCATGCAGTTTTGACCTGTCAAATGACATTTCATGGGACAAAATTTTGCTAAATATATACAAATGTTAGTTGCCAAAAAACATTTTGAATTACATTTGACTGTCATTTCTCTGTGTAAATTAACAAGAGGGGCATTTATTGGAATGAAGACAGTTATTTTAGTTTGGGATTAATGTTTTCAAATCCCTGGAAAATATCCATAAGTTTCGTTCATTTAATAGGATTGGGTCCAAAATAGCGCCCCAAAATATGGATTTGAAAAATTGCAAGATTGCAAATTTCCTGTAATATAGTGTAATTTTAGTTTGGGACTTATTTTCTATAAATAGGGGAAATATTTTTTCACCTGAAATGGGTCTTGTCAATTTTAAGCCCCAAAAATTGGCCGATGATAATTGCAGATTCGCAAATTTCCTGTAACATAATGTATTTAAGAAATTAAACTTCCAATTACGATGTATTATATAACTGTATATATTTTTGTACTATGACCAGGCGGCTGTGATATTTTGTACGATCAATCATTCCATCAACCTACTTTACCTTATATTAAATGAACTCTTCTGCTGTTCAAATCTCAAGAGACTGATACATCTGTGATGGGTTGTTCATGTAATATATTTCAAAAAAACTGCCTTCAATTTTTTTCTGTCTCTGTAAATTTTAATACTGGTAATTTGGTACAATATATTTGACTCAATAAGCACACAGTTCCGCTCCTTTAAGGGCCTCACCGGCGTCACTGCATTGTGTCTTTGAGCAAGAACATTTATCCTAGTTTAGTAGAAGACCCGTCCTTATATAACTGTAGGATTGTTGATGGGATGTAAAGAATCAAATCAAAAGTTTTTTAACTCTATGCAAGCTAGGTAATTTTTCATTCTTTTGTTGTCGTCAGATGACTTTTTTCAGAATTGGATTGATTGAAAATTAGAAGTTCATCTTAATTAGTGGAAACAACCCACTAAGTTCTAGGTGTGTGCTTAGGAGCATGTGTATTTATAGGGGTGAATATGGTAACTGCCCTAAAATTTGAACAAATATGAGCCGCGATATGAGATTCCCAACAATGTGATATGTGCGACCAGCAAAGCCTAAGATCAGCCTGCACATACATGCAGTCTGATCAGAGCCTTTGCTTGTCGCTTGAATATTCTATGAATATTAAGCTCCTTACCGAACATCATTTGGAGCTTCTTAGCTTAAAAGGAGGCTGCACAGGCTCGTTTGAGGCTTACGCTTGTCGAAATGCCACATTGTTGGAAATCACATGTCACGGCCCAATTATATAGAAAGTTGCACATCTTTTACTCAACCTGTCTTTGCACTTTTTGTATTTTATATATTAATTTTACGACTGAAAATACACCAGATATACTGAAAACAAAATATCAAAATAAAGAAGCAAGGTTTACTTGTGTTGTCAAGATTTATGTCTACCCCTTTTGCACTCAAAAAGGCAAACATTTGGAGTTGTGGCAATTTTGAGTGCAATAGGGTAAGAGAGAAAAAGTAGTTTTGCACAAATTTTGATTTGTGCATTAGAAACTGAAATAAACTGCTGTACCATAGGGATGTTGTTAGAGCATTGTACACTTTCTCATAAGGCTATGGTAAGGGAGATAATCCCAGAATTTCTGATTTTTGAATTTTTTCCCTTGTTTTAGTATTTTTTTTTTGAATATGAGGAATTTTGTGTGTGAGACAGCTGAATTGTAGCTTGGTAATTATTGAATTTTCCCCAAAATATTTGTAAGGGGAGAAGGACGGACATATATTTATAAAGAGGAAGAGCTGGACAAAAAATGCTACTTTAATGATATTCTTTATTGAAAATTTTTGCTTATTTGAAAACCTTTTTGATTTGAAAAAAAAACTGTTTTGCAACAGGTAACAAAAACTCATTTGAAAGCTAGCTACTGTGTTCAAGACCAGAACGGAGTTAACATTATTGTATTAACCCTTGTCCTGCTGAACCTAGATAGAGTGCTTGACACAGTGTGAATCAAGATCAGCTGGCTTCTCACAAAGCCATCTGATCAGGATCCACACTGTTTTTCACTCTGAAGTTAAAAGACATGATTACAGCTAGAATGCTGCAGGTTAACATTTGGGAGGAGTGTAGTATATAATAAAAGAAATTCATCGCAAAAAGTTTGAAGTGGACAATGCTTTAGGAGCTGGCCCCTGGATGGAGTCCTTATTTTGGTTGTGTGATTGTCACTGTACAATGTAGATTAAAAAAATAAGCTCAGTTTGTATTGAATATTTAATTATAAAATTTATAGTGCTTTTAAACAGTATATGAACTATTTACTGTTTCATATTGAAAAAATAATAAACATGTTAAATACATACAGTCTCTCTTCTTTCTTGATATTTCAGCCAGATCTTGAAATTGTGGTATCTGGCAGGATTCCTATTGCCCCAGCACGAAAGTGGCCTCTGTGTTTAAGGCAGGATTCCTATACCCCCAGTACGAAAGTGGCCTCTGTGTTTAAGGCAGGATTCCTATACCCCCAGTACGAAAGTGGCCTCTATGTTTAAGGAAGGATATTTATTACCCAGCATGAAAGTGGCCTCTATGTTTAAGGCAGGATTCCTATGCCCCCAGAACGAAAGTGGCCTCTGTGTTTAAGGCAGGATTCCTATACCCCCAGTGCGAAAGTGGCCTCTGTGTTTAAGGCAGGATTCCTTTACCCCCAGCACGAAAGTGGCCTCTGTGTTTAAGGCAGGATCCCTATACCCCCAGCACGAAAGTGGCCTCTGTGTTTAAGGCAGGATTCCTATACCCTCAGCACTAAAGTGGCCTCTGTGTTTAAGGCAGGATTTCTATACCCCCAGCACGAAAGTGGCCTCTGTGTTGAAGGCAGGATTCCTATACCCCCAGCACGAAAGTAGCCTATAGGTTTAAGGAAGGATTCCTATACCCTCAGCACTAAAGTGACCTCTGTGTTTAAGGCAGGATTCCTATACCCCCAGTACGAAAGTGGCCTCTGTGTTTAAGGCAGAATTGCTATATTCCCAGCACGAAATTGGCCTCTGTGTTTAAGGCAGGATTCCTATACCCCCAGCACGAAAGTGCCCTCTGTGTTTAAGGCAGGATTACTATACCCCCAGCATGAAAGTGGCCTCTGTGTTTAAGGCAGGATTCCTATACCCCCAGCACCAAAGTGGCCTCTGTGTTTAAGGCAGGATTCCTATACCCTAGCACAAAAGTGGCCTCTGTGTTTAAGGCAGGATTCCTATACCCCCAGCATGAAAGTGGCCTCTGTGTTTAAGGCAGGATTCCTATACCCCCAGCACGAAAGTGGCCTCTGTGTTTAAGGCAGGATTCCTATATCCCCAGCACGAAAGTGACCTCTGTGTTTAAGGCAGGATTCCTATATCCCCAGCACGAAAGTGGCCTCTCTGTTTAAGGCAGGATTCCTATATCCCCAGCACGAAAGTGACCTATGTGTTTTAGGCTGGATTCCTATACCCCCAGCACTAAAGTGGCCTCTGTGTTTAAGGCAGGATTCCTTTACCCCAGCACAAAAGTGGCCTCTGTGTTTAAGGCAGGATTCCTATATCCCCAGCACGAAAGTGACCTATGTGTTTAAGGCAGGATTCCTATACCCCCAGCACAAAAGTGGCCTCTGTGTTTAAGGCAGGATTCCTATACCCCCAGCACTTAAAGTGGCATATGTGTTTAAGGCAGGATTCCTATACCCCAGCACGAAAGTGGCCTCTGTGTTTAAGGCAGGATTCCTATACCCCCAGCACGAAAGTGGCCTATGTGTTTAAGGCATGATTCCTATACCCCCAGCACAAAAGTGGCCTCTGTGTTTAAGGCAGGATTCCTATACCCCCAGCACTTAAAGTGGCATATGTGTTTAAGGCAGGATTCCTATACCCCAGCACGAAAGTGGCCTCTGTGTTTAAGGCAGGATTCCTATATCCCCAGCACGAAAGTGGCCTATGTGTTTAAGGCAGGATTCCTATATCCCCAGCATGAAAGTGGCATATGTGTTTTAGGCAGGATTCCTATACCCCCAGCACAAAAGTGGCATATGTGTTTAAGGCAGGATTCCTATACCCCCATCACGAAAGTGGCCTCTGTGTTTAAGGCAGGATTCCTATACCCCAGCACAAAAGTGGCCTCTGTGTTTAAGGCAGGATTCCTATACCCCAGCACGAAAGTGGTCTATGTGTTTAAGGCAGGATTCCTATATCCCCAGCACGAAAGTGGCCTATGTGTTTAAGGCAGGATTCCTATATCCTCAGCACGAAAGTGGCCTATGTGTTTAAGGCAGGATTCCTATACCCCCAGCACGAAAGTGGCCTATGTGATTAAGGCAGGATTCCTATACCCCCAGCAAGAAATTGGCCTATTTGTTTAAGGAAGGATTCCTATATCCCCAGCACGAAAGTGGCCTATGTGTTTAAGTCAGGATTCCTATACCTCCAGCATGAAAGTGGCCTATGTGTTTAAGGCAGGATTCCTATACCCCCAGCACGACAGTTGCCTCTGTATGGGCTTGACGCGATAATATCTGTCTTCAGGGGTTTGTGAACAACATAGACGCAGATCAGCCTGCGCATCTGTGTGGTTTGATCAGCGCCTTTGTTATTCGCTTATTCAAAAGTACGACTAATAAATAATACTACAAGTGAAAATTCAGTTTTCTAGCTAGTCTTTGTAGCTGAGCAGGCTGGTTCAAATCTCGTTTTGTTGGAAATACCGAAGACAGGATTTCTCACACGGCGGCCCATATGAGGCAGTAAGTGGATGAAGCTTGAGTAGCTACTACCAGACCACTGAACTTTTGTCTGCTTTGATTGTTTACGCCCCAGTCAACAATTTTTCAGTCAATGTCCAGACTATTTTTGTCTTCCCGAGTTGAATCAGCACTAAGCAGCGGATATAAAGTGTCTTGCTCAGAACACAATACGATGAGTCCTCCAGTGGTGAGCCTCGCACTAGCTACCTTCTTCTCCCAAGTCTGACGCTTTCCAGGAAACTGCCAGAAGTTTACCAGCGAAAGTATTTGCACGAGGTACTGGTTAACAGCTTAGTCAAGCTTGCCCAGGAAAAAGCTTGGTAAGGTGAATTGACCGTCGACATGACCATAGCTGTTGACTGAGATGTAAAAAATAAAATCAAACCAAAACCAGTACACATGTACATAGCACAAATAATTTACTTGCCAGGTCCACTAGTGAAGCATCAGATATTTCCTTAGCAAGAGCTGCCTGATTTGGGTCTGCTCTGCAAAAGTGGTAAAAGGCGTCTATTAGGTAAATGGTTTAAAGGAAACGGCAACCCTGATGATAACTATGGTTTATATGAAATATCTTATTAAACCATGAATTTTGATTCGATTTGGCACCAAGCTCTATAGACAAGTAGTTGGGATTCCTATGGGCACTAATTGTGCTCCCCTGGTTGCAGATTTATTCCTGTTTTGTTATGAAAGGGACTTTATGATGTCTCTTTCTGATGATAAGCAGGCTGATGTTATTGATGCGTTTAACACTACTTCCAGATATTTGGACGATATTTTAAATATTAATAATGTTTATTTTGAAAATATGGTTAGTCAAATATACCCTTCAGAGCTCCAACTTAATAAAGCCAATGCCTATGTGTTTAAGGCAGGATTCCTATACCCCCAGCACGACAGTTGCCTCTGTATGGGCGTGACGCGATAATATCTGTCTTCAGGGGTTTGTGAACAACATAGACGCAGATCAGCCTGCGCATCTGTGTGGTTTGATCAGCGCCTTTGTTATTCGCTTATTCAAAAGTACGACTAATAAATAATACTACAAGTGAAAATTCAGTTTTCTAGCTAGTCTTTGTAGCTGAGCAGGCTGGTTCAAATCTCGTTTTGTTGGAAATACCGAAGACAGGATTTCTCACACGGCGGCCCATATGAGGCAGTAAGTGGATGAAGCTTGAGTAGCTACTACCAGACCACTGAACTTTTGTCTGCTTTGATTGTTTACGCCCCAGTCAACAATTTTTCAGTCAATGTCCAGACTATTTTTGTCTTCCCGAGTTGAATCAGCACTAAGCAGCGGATATAAAGTGTCTTGCTCAGAACACAATACGATGAGTCCTCCAGTGGTGAGCCTTGCACTAGCTACCTTCTTCTCCCAAGTCTGACGCTTTCCAGGAAACTGCCAGAAGTTTACCAGTGAAAGTATTTGCACGAGGTACTGGTTAACAGCTTAGTCAAGCTTGCCCAGGAAAAAGCTTGGTAAGGTGAATTGACCGTCGACATGACCATAGCTGTTGACTGAGATGTAAAAAATAAAATCAAACCAAAACCAGTACACATGTACATAGCACAAATTATTTACTTGCCAGGTCCACTAGTGAAGCATCAGATATTTCCTTAGCAAGAGCTGTCTGATTTGGGTCTGCTCTGCAAAAGTGGTAAAAGGCGTCTATTAGGTAAATGGTTTAAAGGGGACGGCAACCCTGATGATAACTATGGTTTATATGAAATATCTTATTAAACCATGAATTTTGGTTCGATTTGGCACCAAGCTCTATAGACAAGTAGTTGGGATTCCTATGGGCACTAATTGTGCTCCCCTGGTTGCAGATTTATTCCTGTTTTGTTATGAAAGGGACTTTATGATGTCTCTTTCTGATGATAAGCAGGCTGATGTTATTGATGCGTTTAACACTACTTCCAGATATTTGGACGATATTTTAAATATTAATAATGTTTATTTTGAAAATATGGTTAGTCAAATATACCCTTCAGAGCTCCAACTTAATAAAGCCAATGCCTCTGATACCGAAGCCGCATTTTTAGACTTGCATTTGTCAATTTCTAATGGTATTGTTTCTACCAAAATTTATGATAAACGTGACGACTTTGATTTTGAAATTGTCAATTTCCCATTTTTAGATGGTGATGTTCCTCGTTCTACATCCTATGGAGTCTATATCTCTCAACTCATTCGTTTTGCTAGAGCATCTAGCTATGTTACTGACTTCAACACCCGCAATAAATTGTTAACTCAGAAACTTCTTAAACAGGGCTATCGGTATCATAAACTTCGCAAAACATTTTCAAAATTTTATAGACGATACTTTGATTTGATTTCTAAATTCCAGGTTGGACTTAAATCTCTCTTGCGCCAAGGACTTTCGGAACCTGATTTCTATGGTGACTTGGTGTATAAGTTGAAGAAGATTGTTGGCTCTAATAATTTTTCAGCGCAGTTCATTAAAATAATTTCCCATTATAAAAAGATTGGCTATAACATTAATGTATTGCAACAGACTGCATGCTTGGTAGTCAACCCAATCACAGTTGGCAACTTTGCTTTCCTCTTTAATTGCACGCCGGTGGGTCGGACTTCAGACTCTATGATGGTTCCGACTTAAAGACTTATCTATTGATGAGATGGTAGGGGCCTGATGCTTTGGCTGTTTGTCGGGCCCACCGGGGTTTACCTGTTGGATTTCTTTTGCTCCGGTATTCAGTTTAATTTACTGTTGAGTCCTTATCCTTGCTTTATCTCCTTGTTATATCTTGATTTATATGTTTTAGGAGATGATGCATTGATAAGTTAGGGGTCTTTCATGCAAACCAAATATCTATGTGTCTTGATCCACATCTGAATTAAGGGTGAGGTTGGCGCCGTTAAACCGGTTTAAGCCCTCCAGTAAAATATTTTACTGACCGTTCCAAGGCGGTACTTCTTTTGTGGATCTTTTATGTTTTTGTTCTGTCTTGTGTTTGCTATGATTTGTGCGCGTCTGTTTATATGTGCTTCGTGGTCACCTGCTGGGAAAGGGCTGACCTCTTGGCTCTCGTTTGTGGTGTCTTCTGTGAGTTTGTCACTTTCCCATTAGTATCCTGGGTCAGGTGTGGTACTTGATTGTATCGATTCCTGATCTTTGCAACCTTACTTACTTTGATGCCAGTTTCATCTCAATCGGTTGAAAATTGTAGAAGTTTTGGGCGTTTGAATGTTTGCAAATGGACTGTAATGGGAGCGGCCATATTGTAGGCTTAGTGACGTCACTCAGCCTAATTAAACATGCATAATCAAAATAAAAGACAAGCCATTGGATTATTAGCATTAATCTTTAGTGAAACATTTTCGTTATGTATAAAGCTGCATATCTGCTGAAACACAGACGATGTGAAGGTCGTAATAACTAAAACATAATCAGTTGAAAAAATTCAGAAAACTAATTAAATATTCAAAATGGCGGCTAAATGTTGGTCATATTGAATTCTTTAAATGTTCATAACTTGCCCATTTTTCAATGGATTTTGATGATACTTCTATCAAAATTCATGGTTCATAGAGTACTTTCTGATAAAACATACTTGTCATTAGGGTTGCTGTCCCCTTTAAATCCACACCTGCTTATGTCATTCTTTATGCATGCATGATTACCTGTCTTTGGGGGTTATGTGAACAACACAGGCGCAGACCAGCCTGCGCATCCGCGCAGTCTGATCAGCGCCTTTGTTATTCGCTTTTTGCAACGTTCCATATATGTAAACTTGCTACAAGTGAAATTTCAATTTACTAGCTAGTCTCTGTAGATGAGGAGACAGGTTTGAAACTCGCCTTGATGGAAACCCCGAAGACGGTTTTATCGCTACGAGGCCCAGCTATCTAGTGGGGCTTGAGACCTAAAAATTAGTCTAAACCTTCATTGATCTCCCTGTTTTGTATATATGAGCAGTAAATGCTTTTACCAGACTGCACAAATGTACAGGCTTATCTGAACCTTGGCCGTTTGTCCATGTGATAAATACCAAAATCTCACACACTGGCTCAAGGTTTCTTCTGACCCATAGGCTAAGATAAATGGAATTTTCTAGCATAAGAATACTTTCTTATCCAGTAGTTAAACCTTTTACCTAATATAAACACATTTTAACACTTTTGCAAACAAAGCAGAACAAGATCAGAAAGCTCTTTTAAGGGCAATTTCGGGTAGCGCTCTGGACTCTTTTAAGGGATATTTCCGGCAGCCCGCTAGACCTTCAGGAGGTGGCGCAACACTAGTAGCAGTAGCGAGATGCTCGATGAGCTGCAATGGCCAACTCTGGAGACCCGGAAGGATCAGTACTCTCTGCTTTTCTTCCACAATATTCATTGTTGGATTATGTCAATTAATAAAAACAAGTACTTGATCACGTCTCAGAGTCCAAGATCTACCAGGTCATCACACAACTCACAGTATTGCAGGCCCCAGACTTATAGTGATGCCCTGAAGTATTCTTTTTCCTCAAGGACTATTCCTCATTGGAATAGTCTGGCTCCATCTGTGGTCGCAGCTGAGACCACAGAAGAGTTCAGGGCACTCATTTAAATGACTCAGCCAGACGTCTGTTGGTTTTTTTTGTTTTTGTTTTTTCAAAGCTCTAAAACACTCGTCTCAGATAATGATTATATATGATCGCCTGAGTATCAGAAGATAGATAGATGGATAGGGTATTGTCCACGCGCACCATTCCCGCGGCGGGAAACTGGGAAAATGTATGGGTCCCGTCTTTCGACCATTTCCAAATTCGCACCAATACAGTTTTTAGATACGCTTACACAAGATGGATTTTTTCGCATTTTCTGGACAAAATAAAGTAACTAAAATGTATTTGAAATATATATTGACCCGTAATTATAAATTATCCTCTCAGTACCAAATACTGATAAATACTATAGATCTGGTGAAAGCAAACAATATACAAAGTTATTAAGTGTATACCTTCTATACGAATATGGCCGGCACTCGGATCGTGTGTCCAATATATACGGTTTATTTGGGTGGCACACGATCTGACCTCGTAGCCTAGTGGTTAGCGCGTTAGACTATTGAACCAGCGGTCTAGGGTCGATTCCTGGGTGGGCACCTATTAGACATTATTTTCTTCTTCTTTACAGCTTTGTATAGTGCGACCAGGTAACGGACGTTGGGCGTGTCAGAAAGAACACTGCCATTCACTGTCAATTTAGACTGGTCTACAGTAAATTGGGTAAAACAGCACAGGTACCGTTTTAATCGTGCAAAACAACTGAACCGCAGACGACAAAGGTGACCAGCTTTTTACGGTTAGTATGCCTGGTAAACGTTCGCAAGCAAATCTAAACAGAAACCCTAAGTCTTACTTGTTTACAGACGCATTGGTATATACTATTGCTCACTGGCCAGTGCCTACTAAACTCGATTTTATGTTTTTCACATTGATTTTCGGCGATGACTTTTTATTAATAATTTTAGCAAACTGCGTTCGCGATGAAAGTTGTGGAGAAGAATTTGCGCCAATATCTCCAAGAGGTCCTAAGTTTGTGGCACAAATAGATTTTTGTGAACATAGATTAAGATTGTGCAATAAATTGAACTCAGCCAAATTTTCTAAGTCTTTTATTGACAGGTAAATTTCGTAGAGGCATGATAGAAAGGTTTCGTCTCAAAAGAATAATCACAAGGGGTGTATATTAAGTTATTCAACTGTTGTTAATAGCATATCCTGTCGTATATAGACTCAGAATGACTATGCATGTTCAGAATCTACTATGAGCATGGTCAATTGAAGAAACAGAAGCTGTGATATCGCATGACGCGCCATCATTTTCTCTTATGCACGTGCTCCTAAACAGACAGTTTCGGGATGAACCGACTTGCTTAACGCACGGGCGAATCAGGCGCGATTTCGAATATAATTGAACAAGCCATCCGTCGTCTTTCTTATTGAACCGGGGTGGTGCAATGTAAATTTCTGACTGACACATTTGACTTAATTTATTTGCGCTTTGCTTAAAATGCTCAAATAGTACATCTATGCGCAGAGTAAATTGCAGCATCTATGATGTCGGAACTGCTTGTAGAAGTTGGCACTAATATTTCTCTACAACTTTCATCGCGAACATAGTTTACTTAAATCAATAATAAAAAGTTATCGCCGAAAATCAATGTGAAAAAAACATTAAAAAAACTCGAGTTTAGTACATATGTGGATTTTAGTCAAGATCGACAAGTTGCTTATACATGTATAAAGATATAGAGCCAGGTTGCACAGCGTAATGAAGATCTGATTGCATGTAGTCATGTCTCAAGTAACCATCTAAAACGCAAAGCTGTATACATTGGTACCTGTACATGTAGGGAGGTCGAAATGTTTTATACATGATATACGGATATAAATGGCGTACATGTAATATAGGTTTAGTGATTACACATTATTGAACTAGCCAGACAAACAGGCTGGCATGAATGAAGCCTTCTAAAACAGTAGTTATTAATCAGCTTTTGGGTCACTATCTAGCCATGCCGACAACTGGTTGCAATCTCCGTTAGTTTTACATAAGACTGGGAAATCGCATACCACGTGGCACAGTGGTAGAGTGCTCGACTTGATATAAAGTGGTCGTTGGTTTGAGTCTCTGGAGGTACCATGTTGTGTCCTTGTGCAAGACATGTTATCTATGTGTCTATGGGTTGCAAGTTTGATTCCAGCCTGATCCCATACTTTGGTGGAGATGATCATGAAATAATTTTTCGCACATTCTCCTCCCTTCCCCTGATTCAAGAAGGGTTGTTTGTAAGTTACAAGCCATAGTATGTGCACAAAGTACTAATTAACCATCTTCATCCTTTATTCTCTAGGAGTTGCTGACAATCTTGTTCCGAGAGGGCCCGTACACAGTGGGAATTCTTCGCGTCTCCAAATGCAAGGAATCTCAAGACGTTACGTCAGAAGTTAGACGACGGCGAGGACTCTCTCAGTAATGAAACTTGGCCGCCGCTTGTCATTGGTGCCTTGCTCAAGGTAGGTTCTTTATTTTAAAGAGTGCTTCCGCCAAATTTACTTGACTTCAGGCATGTAAGGATAATACCAAATTTCCTGAATAGAATTTCAAAGACTTTCCTCATTCTGTTTAATGGACCTCATAGCACAGTCGGTTACATGTCTGGCTACAGATGACTGACTGCAGATCCTGGGGTTGCGAGTTAGATTCTGGCCCGGTCCCATACTTTCGCGGAGATTGATCATGAAATAATATCTATGGTCATTCTCCTCGCTTCCACTGAATCATTCAAGGAGGGTTGTTGTCAGTTACAAGCTGAAGTATGTGCACAAAGTACTGGTTAACCGCTTGTTCAAGCTTGCCCAGGAAAAAGTGTGGTTAGGTGAACTGACCGTCCAGCAATGACCATAGCTGTTGACTGGGACATAAAGCAACAAAACAAACAAAATCCTCATTCTGGTAATCGGGACTGAAATCCACAAAATGCTTGTTAGAAAAGCAAACAGGGAATTCCCTGATAAGACTTCTTCAGAACCAGTTATAAGTTGATAACAGGATTTTTTTCAGATCAAGGGTCTTGGGGTGGGGGGGGGGGCAAAAAAAGCCATGAAAATGACCAGTTGACTGGTCATTTTTAGAGCTTTTTTTAAAAAAAAATTAATATCCAGAACAAACAGTGAAACTAGTAAAGTAAACCAACAGTTTGTAGTAAATCTTTAAATACTTCATAATTTTCCTGCACAGGACAATCACTTTTAATAGTGTCACTCTCAAAAAATACACAAACAGAACCTCAAAAATATATTATTTTTTCAACGAAACAAAAAATATTTTTAGTAGGCCGATAAAATAAAAAAATAATTTTTGCAAATTTTTTTTTTCTACTTCCAAAAATTACAGTAGGAGGGTTCGTAAATCAACTAATAAAAATTCTGGCCTTTATAGTTTCTTTACCCATTTAAGCCTAGCCATGTTTTGCAGCGTCTGATCAGGTTCTCCACTGTTTGCTCCCACTAGTTTCTTTTAAAACTTGAGTAAAAATGAAAAATACCACCCAGCATCCCCTACAATGGAAATGGATTCTCCTTTATCATAAGGGTTGGAAATACCATAATGCATAAATGGATCAAAGATCATATATTTGTGATATTAAGTCATAAAATGTATGAGCACACTATTATACTCACAAATACTAGTCTAAGGGAGATAACTAGTACAATACTTTTTTCTCTTAAATTAAGAGAGACAACTAGCACACTATGATAACTGCAAGGGAAATAACTTGTACAATTACAAAATACATTTCTAAAATTTCAGGATTTCTTGCGGAATATTCCCCAGAGTCTTTTAATGGAAGAATATTTTGATGACTGGGTGGCAGCCAATGATATTGTGGACGGAGTCGACAAAATCAACAAGTTAAGAGAGTAAGTACCCCACAACAGGACTGTCCCTTTAACTTTTTGCCTCCGATAATTGAAGCAAGTAGTTTGTCTACTGATAATTAAAGCAAATAGTTTGGACCCAGATCAGGCCCCACATTTTGTGGGGCCTGATCTGGATCCAAAATGTTTGACATTCTAATGGTATACCTGAAAGCATTTTCAAATACAGTAATTTTTTTAAAACAAATCCGCAGATGACATTAAAATCAAGAAAATTACCCAGCATTTGCCACGATAAAAGGTCTGTGGATCAGTAAGTTCTTTTTGCAAAAAAATTATTGCTTAAATTTGTGATATGTCATTGAGTTGTGAAATTGAAAGTACAGAAGTATTTGTATATGAAGTGATATAAAGGCAACAGAAAACTTTTATCATGAAATTTACAATTTGTAAAAATTGTTTGTTTATTAATCCTTTTTTATCCCCCGACCCGAAAAGGATCGGGGGATATAGCGATCAGCCTGGCGTCCGTCCGTCTGTCCGTCTGTCCGTCCGTCTGTCCGTCCGTAGACAAAAGCTTGTGCGCTCAATAACTTTTATACCCTTTGAGATATTTTGATAATATTTGGTAGGCATGTATATCGGGTCAAGACGGTGTGTCGCGTGCAAGAATGGTTGCTCTCCCTTGCTGGCCTTTTGAGTTATCTCTCTTGAATGAACTTTATAAGGGGAAGCTTGTGCGCTCAATAACTTTTATACCCTTTGAGATATTTTGATAATATTTGGTAGGCATGTATATCGGGTCAAGACGGTGTGTCGCGTGCAAGAATGGTTGCTCTCCCTTGCTGGCCTTTTGAGTTATCTCTCTTGAATGAACTTTATAAGGGGAAGCTTGTGCGCTCAATAACTTTCATACCCTTTGAGATATTTTGATAATATTTGGTAGGCATGTATATCGGGTCAAGACGGTGTGTCGCGTGCAAGAATGGTTACTCTCCTTTAATGGACTTTTGAGCTATCTCCCTTGAGTGAAATTTAAATTTTATAGGGGGAAGCATGTGCACTTTATAACTTTAATACCCTTTGAGATATTTTGATAATATTTGGCATGCATGTATATCAGGTGAAGACGGTGTGTTGCGTGCAAGAATGGTTGCTCTCCTTTAATGTTTTTTGAGTTATCTCCCTTGAATGAACTTTATAGGGGGAAGCTTGTGCGCTCAATAACTTTAATATCCTTTGAGATATTTTGATAATATATGGTATATATGTATAATAGGTCAAGGGGGTGTCTTGCATTCAAGAATTGTTGTTCTCCCTTGCTGGACTTATAAGTTATCTCCCTTGAATGAACTGTATAGGAGGAAGCTTGTGCACTCAATAACTTTAATACCCTTTGAGATATTTTTATGATCTTTGGTAGACATATATATAAGGTGAAAACGGTGTGTCACATGCAAGAATGGTTTTCCAGACACAAAACACCATAGTATTTATTCCATATTTGGTTATCTATAACAATTCACCTGTGCTTACTCAGTTATATCTCCTCTAGTTTTGTGTTTGGGTTATCTCCCACGAACAAATTTTATTCGTGAAACTTTGTGCTCTTAATAACTTTTATATCTTTTAAGAGTTTAATGGTGTTAAGTATAAATATATCTTTGAGTCACAGTGTGTTGTTCGGTTTAAGAATGATTGCTCTTTAGGGCTTACATTTTAACGTACCTCCCTTGGATGAATTTAAAGGTAAAAATGAAGTCTCTACAGTCAGCCTTCCACTTTTGTTCGCAGTGACACTCAGTATTATCACATCAAATATATATACTAGGTTGGCTGCTTGTAACTGCATATCAATTACTTTTTTGTCGGGGGATTTGCCATCTCCTCTGATGGCTATTTTTGTCTCTTTTGTCCTTTTTAGCACAATCAGCAAACTACCGCCATGTCATCATGAACTACTACGCCACCTCATGTGTGTTCTTCACTTCATTCACAAACATTCCGAAGAGAATAAAATGACTGCTTACAATCTCTCTGTGTGTATAGCGCCAAGTCTTCTGTGGCCGAAGGGCTTGAACCCAGATCCCTTAGCCACGCCTCAGGCCATCGTTCAGTATATGATAGAGAATTGCGGGCAGGTCTTCGGCGATGACTCCTTGTTGTTATTCGGAGATATCGTTGAGCAGAAACTACGCCAGGATTCGAGCACGGATTCCGACAGCATGCACAGTGTTCTTAGTACTCATAGTAAATATGCGAATGGTTCTTTAAATGCAGTGGCTCAGTTGGTAGGGCATTACACTGGGGATTTCGAAATTCACTGCCGACAGAGTCACTGTATTGTGTCATTGAGCTGGAAAGTTTATCCTATAATTTAGTAATGGTTCAACCCATAAAGACAGAAAAAATGCCCTGACATGCCTGAAAAATTATTGACTGGTGTAACGCTTCAAAACAAACAATTTGATTAAATCATATCAAGTCAATTCTAAGAAGTACAGTAAAACCTGTGTAAAACGGCCACTCTCAAAAAGACGGGAAATTGGCTTTCAAGACCAATTATAGCTTAATGCAGGTCAAAGGTATTGCAGAATGCTCCAAGAGGAGCATTCTACAATACTGTTGACGTTCATTAAGCCACCATCTGTTATTAGCATCTTTGTTTTGTCTATTTTTGAGTGGCCGTTTTACACAGGTTTTACTGTATGCACGCAAACACCAAGAAAGACATTCTCCTATGGAGATGACTGAAATACACATGCAAGTGACATTAACCCTCTAACTCCTAAAGACGCCTTTTAACACTTTTTGCACACAGAGCAGACCCAGATTAGACAGCTCTTGCAAGAGCTGCCTGATCAGGGTCTACTCTGTTTGCTTATGGAAATATGATAAGATATGAATCATATGATCCTACAATAGTGGATCAACCTGACAAATATTTTCTTTGTTATATGTACAAATATGAAATTTTATTAATATGAGTACCACTACCTTGAACTGCAGTAAATTCTGTCAAGATGGATCATTTCAGTAAAAACTCATATTGCCAGGATCTGTCCATCATGAGACGACTATCCCATTGTAGGATTTGATACCATGCAAGTTCATGCCAAATTAACTTCTTTTCCACTGAATATATATTTATGCTATATGTATTCCTAGTTTCAGCCAGTTTGGTTGAAGAATCCTATTTTACTATGGTGTGTAATTATAAATTGAATGGAAAACGGTATGGATCCTGATCAGGTGGCTTCTTCAGAAGCCACCTGATCTTGATCTACCCTGTGTTCTAAAGGGGATACACCCAGCTTCAGCAAAGCATGGGTTAAATTCGATACAACCTGAGTCTCACACGGAGCGCAGTGGCTCAGTGGTAGAGTGCTTGACTCAAGACAGAGAGGCCGTGGGTTCGAGCCTCACTGGCGTCACTGCGTTGTGGTCCTTGAGCAAGACACATTTATCCTAGCTTAGTACTGGTTCAACCCAGGAAGACCCATCCCTGTTTAACTGAAAGAATGTTGATGGGACGTAAAGAATCAAATCGAAAACATCCTGAGTCTAAACTTATCATTTGTGTTTCAGGTAATTTCCGTCGAGATGATTCTTCAATAGACAGTCTTGAACGCGAGTTCTACACACATGATTCTAGTCCACGGTTGATGAAGTCGCATTTGTCTCCCTCTAACCTGAGTGGAGACTCAGGATTGACTATGAGTGATTCTCAACTGTATGATGAAGATGGTAATGGCAATGAAATCAGCGATAGAAGACACTATACGCGTAGTGCCTCACAGTTCATAGATCGTGATATAGAACGGCCAGATTCTGAGGCCAGTAGGAGTTTAGATAACCAATATTTATATAGATACGATGAAAATAATCCGGTTCCACCACCAAGAAGAAATCGTAGAAAAGAATTGTCTGAATTTTCTCCGAACTTTGAAGACTATAGAAAACAAATGAGATATTCAGCTCATGTAACGGGAAAACATGATAAGCGACATAATCAGAATAGTGATTACTATAGAAATATGCCAAGAAAGATGTCCGCAGAGTCTTTGAAAAGTGTTGAAGAGTCTGCTGAAGGGGAGAATTCCAGGAACGTAAAAGACTGGCATTCTCGACCAGATATTGGTACATTAATCAAATCTGCAAGTGGTGCTCATTTATATTATGAAGACTCTAGTTCATACCGTCTCTATGAATTTGACACTCTTAATGAGTCCGGAAATAAAAGACGGTACTTGCGTAAACAGAAAAGTGACGGACAGTGTCCAGTTTCACCTCAGTCAAAATACTCTTTAAGTAGTTCTAGAGATAGTGTTCTTTCCGATTCCTCCGGATCTTATTTAGAAAGACAGTATTTTCAGGATCCACTGTCATCCTCCGTTGAGACTCCGGAATCAGAGGATAGAAGTATGGCAGACTGGTTGTCTCAGCAATCAAAACAAGTGACATTTGCCACTAGGAGGCAGCAACGTCTCCATAGTCATGACGATTCAGAGCTTGGTTTATCCAGTGACAATATATGTAAAGTTTCTGAGAAAGAAAAACAGAAAAGAGACTCAATGAAAACTGTTCAGCATCTTGTTTCGCCACGCGTTTCTCCAAATATTAAACGTAAAGCACCTGTTCCTCTTAGTGTTCGTCGGTCATTTCCTATACAACACACAACCTCACCCAAAGGCTCAGGATCAAATACCTCAAAAGAAGCTGAAGATATTATAAACTCTCCGAAATTGACAATTACATATTGTTCACAAGACTCTTTAGATAAACGTGAGGCAACTTTGAAAAGGGACAAACATCCATCTCAACATCTGGACATATATAACAATAATTCTCAGTTACCTCTGAAACAATTGAATCTTTATTCAACAGCGCTACAAGGTACCTCACCACCTCCGCGGGTTGTTCTACAAGGTCTAGGTCAGCCTGTAGAAAAACGTGACAATGCCCCAGTGAAAGCCAGTTATGATAGTGCTATTCTTTCTCAGATTCGTAGGAACAGTTTAGAAACGGGTCGTAGAAATAGTTTAGATATGGGAGATTTACATAAGCATAGGTATCCCATGGAAGAGAACTCCGTTTCTAGTGAAGATGAACAGTCGGAGGAGGAGTCTAGTTCTGAAGAAGAAGTGGAATCCTATCGTGTCACTTCCATGATAAATATGTCTCCTTTTAAGTTCAGTATTCCACAAAGACTATTAACAAATGAAAGAAAGAATCATAGCTCAGAATCTTTATCAAAACTTTCAAAACAGAGTTCAAGTTCAGAGTCGTTGTCTAAAGCTTCAAGACAGAGCTCGAGTCAGGAATCACTTTCGAGAAATTCAACAACTTCAGAAGACAGTTGTTCGAATCGGCCAGAAAACCCTCCATCTTATCAGGAAGCGCTTCACAGGAAGTACCTGATAGATAACGGGATGTCATTGGAAGATGTTGATCTAGATACGGACAAACAGCGAGAAGCGAGTCTTAAAGCTAAACAGTTGTATGAACAATCTATGAGGCAATATCAAGAACAGAAGGAACGCTATCCTCCTTTACCGTCACAAAGGTTTGAGAAGAAACTTGATGTTGTTGGTGAACATCATGAGGTTGTATCATCAGAGAGTGATGTTCAAACTTCTAGCGATGATGATGATATTAATGGGTATGAGAAAGATCCTAAAAAACTGTATGAGGAGTCATTGAAACGATACATGGAAGAACAAACAAGATCTCCTTTGGTTAAAACCTTGTCTACTGAGGACAGTGGTGTTTCGAATTCCAAAGGAGGTCAAAGTTTGAAGAAAAACGTTCTGCATGTTCCAGGTGTTCATCGAAGTCACAGTGATAGAGGTGATATAAATAAAAGACTGAGAAGTCCACTCCGTGATCAGAGTAGTCCCACTATCACAAACAGTAGTCACAGTTCAAGTCGGGACTCCACTCCAACACGGCGACCAGAACACCCACCACCGTATGACTCCCCTCCCCCGTACAGACATGATCATCGTAAACCTAGTCCTGTAAATGCTGAAAGACATTATTTTCCAAAAGCAGACAAATCCTTCTATCAATCTGATGCTCATACCAGAGACACTGCAACGCAATTATCACAAACTGGCGCATCAAAAAAGATATTAGTTAGCCCTCGTGCTGGTGCTCAAACTTTTTCAAATCAGGAAAATTCACGAACAGGAAGAACTGCTGCTGTAAAAACTAGTGAAAATATAACTAACTCTGCTCAAACCTCAGGCTCATTCAAAAGAGATTCAAATATTGATAACACTATACATAGTGCTCAAGTTGATATTTCAAACTATAAGTCTCCTGCTAGAAATGTTCGCGCTAGAGATGTAACAAACATTCGAAGTAAAGAGGCAGTAGTGTTAGTGCGTAGCCGTAATTCCTCACAAGATTCTGTGTTAAGACAGCAATCTAGAAAGCCAAATAATGTGGATAATACTGATTCTAAGACTTCCGCACAGAAAGGGACTGTGTCCACAAGTGTGTTCAGACCTCGTGCTTCTTCTCTGGAGCCCGGGCCGTCACCGGCAGCTCCGGCTATTCATTCACGGACAACGCAGCCTGCTAGGCCCATGTCACAGGGTCCTGGCAGCATGTCAAGATCAGGTGTAGAAAACATTCATCCACAATCATCTCAGTGTTCAAAATCTAACTCTGAATTCCGCAGGGGTTCGCTAGACACAGTAGTTAATAAGACAGCTAATAACGCAACCAGTGGTAGAACATCTGCTGGGAAAGAGCTTCCATGGAGTGTTAAAAACATTAGAACTATGTTTGATAAAAACAAACAGCACAGCAATAGTGATACCAACTCGGGCAACTCTACCCCACAATCTGTAACTCAATCATGTGATTCAACTCCAAATACCTCACCCTACCCTCGTGTCCCACCGTCTTATACCCCGTCCCCTCTGTTTAATCGACAAAGTAACATTTCTCGATCCAGTACCTCGAGTAATAACAGCGCAAGTAGTGGTAGTGCCGGGAACAAGGGTATGTCTTCCAGTAGAAACACTTACACCGGCAGATATGGACCTCAGACTAGGGGAGACAGTTTCAGTTCCTCCGATAGTTCAGATTGTTCATGTAGATATTCGTTAAAGTGTCGGAGAGCTGATAGCAGTCTTGAAGAACTTGATAATCTGAGTTTTACCGATATTACATTTGTATGATATATAAGCACTTCCTATGGACCTCAGCGTGAGAAAACTGGTCTTTGAGATTTGCAATCAATCTACAACCACGCAACTAGCAGGTTAGCAAAGAGGTAGTTCATGAACTCAAATTTGGAGATATAGCTGTCATGCAAATACGATATAAACAATTTGCAGTAGAGTGACAGAAATTTTAATACTGAGTGACAGTTTGGGAAGTTTAATATAGGTATAGACAATAGACATAATACTTGGAAAATGTAAATTTCCAAATAGTTTTCTTCCTTATTTTCAGTAGCATATGTTGTAGGTACACATTGAAATTTCCTCTATGAGGCAATTCCAATGTGTACTACAACATAATGTCTTTTCAATAAATGAGTTTTCACCATAATTTTTTTTTTAAACAAATTTTCAACCACTCATTTATTCAAAGAAATGAGCATGTAGAAATGAACACCTTTTCATGTAGTTTGTCATGCACCTTGATGACAATAATAGACTTTCTATTTTATGCTTCTGACAGCTTATCTTGGGATATTTCACGGGAGTATATTGCTAAATTGCTAGTTGTGTGGTTGTAAGACTCAACCAACCTGCTCAGCTACAGGGACTAGCTTGAATGATGAAATTTTGTCTTGTGGCAAGTTTAGATATTTTACTTTCCAGAGAGTGAAAAAACATGGTGCTGATCAGACTGCACGGATGTTCAGTCTGATCTGCACCTTTGTTATTCACATGCACCAAAAAACAGATTTCTCTGACCAATGTCCATATATGAGCACTTCATATGATCTTTCCTAAATATTTAGATACCATGTGACAGCGACAACAATTTTAGAGTCGTTTTTATTTAAGCGCAAAAAGGTAACGTAACAAATACTTAATGTTGCTTGCCTCACTTAGATTGTTCTATTGAGTATCCACAACATCTAAAGGCCTCCAAATATGAGTGTAATTGAAAAGTATTTTTCTGATGCCTAATTGAAAATCATGTTGTGGGTACTCAAAAGAACCATCTAAATGAGATGGTTATTTTGAGGACCCAAAACACATGTTTTAACTTGTGGCTAAGATAATAATCACATTTTTACACTCAAAAAGGAAGCCTTTTATCAAGTCCATAGTTTCTAAACAGTTAGAGTAAAAAAAGTTCTGTGCAATCGTTTAATTTTTAAGCTTACGACATTTATGTCCATTGATGAATGCTTTCAGGATTTTGCCTAAATTCAGGATTTTGAGGCTGATTTTCCATAGAAAGGTAGCTCAAACTCCTGATTTTGGAATTTTTATAGGACAAGCAACCTTTTAGGTTCTAAAATTAATTTTAGGTTTGCTTTAATTTGAAGATTCAAATAGCCAGATTACAGAATCAATTTCAGGATTTCAGAAGTTTAGTTCTTTACAAATTTCACAATACATTGCTGGACTAGTCGCAGACTAACCGAAGTCTTTACTGTTCACTTGAGGTATAAATGTGCTCCATAGTTGTCTCATGGGTTGACGGGTATGAGAACAGTAGATTTGGAGTAGCCTGTTACTTTGCAGCCAGTGAAGGTTATTGAATACCATGGGCAGATCCAGGGGGGGGGGGGGATCAGGACCCCCCTGAAAAATCACCAAAAATTTAGGGTTTCTTAGCAATACTGGTCGGGATCCCCTGCAAAATCACCAGGCTACCAAGCCAGCATTTAATGTAGGGTCACCATCGGCTCGTCAGCGAAATGCCATTTAAATGGTATTTGGATCCTTTAGCTCCTCATCAACTAGAAAAACAGTTATAAGAGTTAGACCCCCTCTGACAAAACTTTCTGGATCCGCACACGGAATACTGTATACTGTACAACATTTTGATTTAAAGCAAAGACCCTGATGAGAGTGCGTGAGTGTTTAGACTGACCTGGAATTTGATGCTGTGGAAGTTTGCAGCGTGAGATAGGAGATATATGCTAATTTCTTATGTCTGCATAAAGAACATCCAAACAGGCACTCAACCTTAAAACGACGTTGATGCGACGTCCTGACCTCATATTGACGTTGATATGACGTAGTTTTGACGTTATGTGCCTGCTGGAATTGTTGTGGATACGCTTCCAATGAGCACAGCAAAATTGGTTTTGTTGGGATGTTAGAAAAAATGAAAATTTTAACTTTGGCAATGAAGTTCCTCAGTAATTGTTATAGGATTTTCTTAGATTTTAGGACTTGGGTGTTTTAGGACTTGGGTGTTGTGGGGGTTGCCCTAAATTTTGGAGCAGTAATTATTATGTGTATCATAAGACATATGATATTTCTTGCCTTTGAAAGGATATTCAAAGAACTTATTTTAGTTGTGTGTGTAAAAATTGATCTTCGTAAGCAAGCACCTGTTTTTAGCATACATCATTTGCTTGCTTAAGCTGGGTACCTGCTGAATACAGGACTCCAGGTAGGATTTAAAAACTGAATATATTTTTAAAAAAATCTATTCTTGCAGTTTTTGACCTGTCAAATGACATTTCATGGGACAAAATTTTGCTAAATATATACAAATGTTAGTTGCCAAAAAACATTTTGAATAACATTTGACTGTCTTTTCTCTGTGTAAATTAACAAGAGGGGCATTTATTGGAATGAAGACAGTTATTTTAGTTTGGGATTAATGTTTTCAAAACCCTGGAAAATATAATAGGATTGGGTCCAAAATAGCGCCCCAAAATATGGGTTTGAAAAATTGCAAGATTGCAAATTTTCTGTAATATAGTGTAATTTTAGTTTGGGACTTATTTTGACTTATTTTCTATAAATAGGGGAAATAGTTTTTCACCTGAAATGGTTCTTGTCAATTTTAGGCCCCAAAAATTGGCCGATGATTATTGCAGATTCGCAAATTTCCTGTAACATAATGTATTTAAGAAATTAAACTTCCAATTACGATGTATTATATAACTGTATATATTTTTGTACTATGACCAGGCGGCTGTGATATTTTGTACGATCAATCATTCCATCAACATACTTTACCTTATATTTAATGCACTCTTCTGCTGTTCAAATCTCAAAAGACTGATACATCTGTGATGGGTTGTTCATGTAATATATTTAAAAAAAAACTGCCCTCAATTTTTTTCTATCTCTGTAAATTTTAATACTGGTAATTTGGTACAATGTATTTGACTCAAAAAGCACAGAGTTCCGCTCCTTTAAGGGCCTCACCGGCGTCACTGCGTTGTGTCTTTGAGCAAGAACATTTATCCTAGCTTAGTAGAAGACTCGTCCTTATATAACTGAAAGATTGTTGATGGGACGTAAAGAATCAAATCAAGCAAGTTTTTTTAACTCTATGCAAGCTAGGTAATTTTTTCAATCTTTTGTTGTCGTTAGCTGACTTTTGTTCAGAATTGGATTGAATGAAAATTAGAAGTTCATCTTAATTAGTGGAAACAACCCATTAAGTTCTAGGTGTCCGCTTAGGAGCATGTGTATTTATAAGGGTGAATATGGTAACCACCCTAAGGTTTGAACAAATATGAGCCGCGACATGAGATTCCCAACAATGTGGTATGTGGGACCAGCAAAGCCTCAGATCAGACTGCGCATAGGCGCAGTCTGATCAGAGCCTTTACTAGTCGCATGAATATTCTATGAATATTAAGCTACTTACCGAACATCATTTGGAGTTTCTAAGCTCAAAGGGAGGCTGCACAGGCTTGTCCGAGTCTACACTTGTCAAAATGCCACATTGTTGGAAATCAGATGTCATGGCTCATAATATAGAAAGTTCCACATATTTTAATCAACCTGTCTTTGCACTTTTTGTATTTTATATATTAATTTTACGACTGAAAATACATCAGATATTATACTGAAAACAAAAAATCAAAATAAAGAAGCAAGGTTTGCTTGTGTTGTCAAGATTATGTCTACCCTTTTTGCACTCAAAAAGGCAAACATTTGGAGTTGTGGCCATTTTGAGTGCAATAGGGTGAGAGAGCAAAAGTTGTTTTGTACAAATTTTGATTTGTGCATTAGAAACTGAAATAAACTGCTGTACCATAGGGTTGTTGTTAGAGCATTGTACACTTTCTCATAAGGCTATGGTAAGGAAGATAATCCCAGAATTTCTGAATTTTGAATTATTTCCCTTATTTTAGTATTTTTTGTATATGAGATATTTTTGTGTGTGAGGCAGCTGAATTGTAGCTTGGTAATTATTGAATTTTCCCCAAAATATTTTTAAGGGGAGGAAGAGGATGGACAAATATTCATAAAGAAGAAAATCTGGGCAAAAAATGCTGTTTTAATGATATTC
Organism: Loripinus fragilis; assembly: GCA_964019695.1. NCBI lineage: Eukaryota > Metazoa > Mollusca > Bivalvia > Lucinida > Lucinidae > Loripinus > Loripinus fragilis. Next base: position 64,714,269 of record OZ026517.1, read on the forward strand.
TTTATTTAAAATTTTGGATTATTTGCAAACCTTTTTGATTTGAAAAAAGAACCTGTTTTGCAAAAGTAGCAAAAACTCATTTGAAAGCTAGCTTCTGTGTTCAAGACCAGAAATGAGTTTATATTATCGTATTAACCTTTGTCCTGCTGAACCTGGTTAGAGTGCTTGAAAACACTGTAGATCCAGATCAGATGGCTTCTGATGAAGCCATCTGATCAGGATCCACACTGTTTTTCACTCTGAAGCTAAAAGACATGATTACAGCTAGAATGCTACAGGTTAACAGGATAACCATCTGATCAGGATCCACACTGTTTTCCACTCTGAAGTTAAAATACATGATTGCAGCTAGAATGCTGCAGGTTAACAGGATAACATTTGGAATGAGTGTAGTACATAATAAAAAAAAATCAGCGCAACAAAAGCGAAGTGGACAATGCTTTAAGAGCTGGCCCCTCGATGGAGTCCCTATTTTGGTTGTGTAGTTGTCACTGTACAATGTAGATAAAAAAGAGCTCAGTTTGTATTGAATATTAAATTATAAAATTTATAGTGCTTTTTAACAGTATATGAACTATTTACTGTTTCATATTGAAAAAATAATAAACATGTTAAATACATACAGTCTCTCTTCTTTCTTGATATTTCAGCCAGATCTTGAAATTTTGGTATCTGGCAGGATTCCTATTACCCCAGCACGAAAATGGCCTCTGTGTTTAAGGCAGGATTCCTATACCCCGAGCACGAAAGTGGCCTATGTGTTTAAGGCAGGATTCCTATACCCCTAGCATGAAAGTGGCCTCTACCCCCAGCACGAAAGTGGCCTCTGTGTTTAAGGCAGGATTCCTATACCCCCAACACGTAAGTGGCCTCTGTGTTTAAGGCAGGATTCCTATACCCCCAGCACTAAAGTGGCCTCTGTGTTTAAGGCAGGATTCCTATACCCCCAGTACGAAAGTGGCCCCTGTGTTTAAGGCAGGATTCCTATACCCCAGCACGAAAGTGGCCTATGTGTTTAAGGCAGGATTCCATTACCCCCAGCACGAATGTGGGGTATGTGTTTAAGGCAGGATTCCTATACCCCCAACACGAAAGTGGCCTCTGTGTTTAAGGCAGGATTCCTATACCTCCAGCATGAAAGTGGCCTCTGTGTTTAAGGCAGGATTCCTATACCCCCAGCACGAAAGTGGCCTCTGTGCTTAAGGCAGGATTCCTATACCCCCAGCACGAATGTGGGGTAGGTGTTTAAGGCAGGATTCCTTTACCCCCATCACGAAAGTGGCCTCTGTGTTTTAGGCAGGATTCCTATACCCCCAACACGAAAGTTGCCTCTGTGTTTAAGGCAGGATTCCTATACCCCCAGTACGAATGTGGCCTATGTGTTTAAGGCAGGATTCCTATACCCCCAGCACGAAAGTGGCCTATATGTTTAAGGCAGGATTCCTTTACCCCCAGCATGAAAGTGGCCTATGTGTTTAAGACAGGATTTCTATACCTCCAGCATGAAAGTGGCCTATGTGTTTAAGGCAGGATTCCTATACCCCCACCACGAAAATGGCCTCTGTGTTTAAGGCAGGATTCCTATACCCCCAGCACGAAAGTGGCATATGTGTATAAGGCAGGATTCCTATACCTCCAGCATGAAAGTGGCCTATGTGTTTAATGCAGGATTCCTATACCCCCTGTTCGAAAGTGGCCTCTGTGTTTAAGGCAGGATTCCTATACCCCCAGCACGAAAGTGGCCTCTGTGATTAAGGCAGGATTCCTACACCCCCAGTACGAAAGTGGCCTCTGTGTTTAAGGCAGGATTCCTATACCCCCAGCACGAAAGTGGCCTCTGAGTTTAAGGCATCTTATACCCCCAGCACGAATGTGGCCTCTGTGTTTAATGCAGGATTCCTATACCCCCAGCACGAAAGTGGCCTCTGTGTTTAAGACAGGATTCCTATACCCCCAGCAAATTGAATTGACCGTAAGCTTCGTCCACTTGCTTTTTGTGAATTGGCCGTCGACATGACCATAGCTGTTGACTGAGATGTAAAGAATAAAACCAAACCAAAACAAGTACACATGTACATAACACAAATTATTCACTTGACAGGTCCGCTAGTGAAGCATCAGATATTTCCTTAGCAATAGCTGCCTGATTTGGGTCTGCTCTGCAAAAGTGCTAAAAGGCGTCTATTAGGTAAAGGGTTTAAATCCACCCCTGCTTATGTCATTCTTTATGCATGCATGATTACTTGTCTTTGGGGATTATGTGAACAACACAGGCGCAGACCAGCCTGCGCATCCGCGCAGTCTGATCAGCGCCTTTGTTATTCGCTTTTTGCAACGTTCCATTATGTGAACTTGCTACGAGTGAAATTTCAATTTTCTAGCTAGTCTCTGTATTTGAAACTCACTTTGTCAGAAAACCCGAAGACAGGTTTTCTCGCGATGAGGCTAAGCTTTCTAGTCGAGTTTGAGACCTAAATTTTAGTCTCAGCCTTCATTGATCTCCCTGTTCTGCATATATGAACAGTAAAGGCTTTTACAAGACTGCACAGGTGTACAGGCTTATCTGAACCTTGACCGTAAGCCCATGTGATAAGTACCAAATTCTCACACACTGGCTCAAGGTTTCTTCTGACACATAGGCTAAGATAAATGGCATTTTTTAGCTTAAAATATTTTCTTATCCAGTAGTTAAACCTTTTACCTAATAGAAACACATTTTAACACTTTTGTAAACAAAGCAGAACCAGATCAGGAAGCTCTTTTAAGGGCAATTTCAGGTATTGTCCACGCGCATCATTCCCGCGGCGGGAAATGGGTAAAGTTGTCTTGGTCCCGTCTTTCGACCATTTCCAAATTCGCATCAATACAGTTTTTAGATACGCTATCGTCAGATGGATATTTCCGCATTTTTTGGACAAAATAAAGTAAAATGTGTTTGAATTATATATTGACCCGTTATTATAAATGATCGTCTCAGTACCAAATACTGATAAATAGATCTGGCGAAATCAAACAATATACAAAGTTATCAAGTAAATACCATGTATGGTGTTAGTACACAATTACAGTCTTCCGGTTTGGTAGCCCACGAAAATAGTACCTTTAGAAATTTAGCGCTTGCCGTTTCTGGGCCCTTTATGGCGTAAATGGGTGCTTTATTCGACTTTAAATGTACATGTGATTCAACATTGGTCTATGTTTGTCAGGCTGATGCAGAAAAATACATCTTTGTGTGGACTATTTTGTCACAGACTCCCCGGCGCACTCCCCAGGTAACGTCTGACACGGGTCGGATTTCAACTCGCATTTTTTGACTGTTCCAAAAGAACAGAGAATGCTGAGAAAACGAGATTATCAAGGTAGGTTGTCTTTTCACTTTTTTGATAGGTGAATGACAGATCTTGCCACTCACAGACAGAAAAAAGGCCAAGCAATTTCCTGGGAAAATTTGCAGATGCTCGAATTCTGCCTTTTTACATGGAGTTGAATGGGACCGATAAATTGTGCACCGAACCCGTATGCGAATACGAATATGACAGGTACTAGGATTGTGCGTTCAATATAAACGGTTAATTTGGGCGACGCACGATCTGACCTCGTAGCCTTGCGGTTAGCACGTTGGACTATTCAACCAGTGGTCCAGGGTTGATTCCTGGGTGGGCACCTATTAGACATTATTTTCTTCTTTATTCTTCGTTGTTTAATAGAATTTTCACTCTCGGTTACTTTCCAGATGCCTGGTCTATGGGAGAAGTAATTCCTTTGCACAAAAAGGGGGATAGATCTAATGTTGATAATTATCGAGGCATAACTCTGTTAAGCGCTTTTGGGAAGTTATTTTCCCGATTATTAAACAATCGCCTGACGGGTTGGGCAGAGAACTATGCTGTTTTAATTGAAGCACAGTCTGGTTTTCGTGAAAACATGTGCACAGCTGATAATATTTATGTATTGCATGGCCTCACGACTCATCTTTTAAACAATAACAAACAATTATACTGTTCTTTTATCGACTTTTCAAAAGCTTTTGATTATGTTGTAAGGGATATTTTATGGTTCAAGCTAATAAAATATGGCGTTAGAGGTAAAATGTTGGATATTATTATGTCAATGTATAAGAATATTAAGTCTAGAGTTAAGTTAAACAATAAGTTGAGCCAAGAGTTTTCATGTATGACAGGTGTCCGTCAAGGCGAATGTCTATCTCCAATCCTTTTTGCTTTATATCTTAATGATTTGGAGCAAGAATTAATTACTAGGGGCGCAGATGGCGTTGATACTGGTCTACTTAAACTATTCCTACTCCTATATGCGGATGACATCATAATATTTTCTGAAAGTGCTAGTGGTTTACAGAATGGTTTGAACATACTTCATGATTATTGTCAAAAATGGAAGCTTACTGTTAATGTCGATAAATCTAAAGTCATGGTATTTCGAAAGGGTGGTAGACTGGCTCAAAACTTGGTATTCATGTATGGAGACATAAACTTAGAAATTGTCAAGAAAATTAATTATTTAGGAATTGTTTTTACCCCAGGCGGTTCATTTTCTGAAGCACAGGCTACCCTCTCAGGTCAAGCTTTGAAAGCAATATTTGCTATGAATAGGTATTTAAATAATTTTATTCATTAAAAACCTAGTCATATCTTGGATCTTTTTGATAAACTTATCTCACCAATTTTGAACTACGGGTCTGAAGTATGGGGTTTTGCTAAAGCAGATAACATTGAGCGTGTTCATTTACAGTTTTGCAAAAAACTCTTGTCTGTCAAACAGTGCACCCAGAATGACTTTGTATATGGAGAACTTGGTAGGTGCAGTCTTCAACTTACTCGTTATCGTAACATTATAAAATACTGGCTAAAAATTTTGCATTGTTCAGAAATTAAATATGTTAGGATAATTTACAGCATGTTGTATAATGATTGCATAAACTTCCCCAATAAGGTAACTTGGGTAACGCTACTTCGCAATTTACTTGGTAATCTTTGTTTCATGGATGTTTGGCTGCAACAAAGCGTTGGCGATAGAGTTTTATTTCTTAACTTGGTTAAACAACGATTAACAGATCAGTTTATTCAAAATTGGAATTCAAGGCTTAACGATTCAACCCGTGCTCTATTTTACAGGAACTTTTCATTTGGGCACAAAACTTATTTGGACTTTGTTTCTGTTGGTAAACACCGTTTTGCACTCTCCAGACTCAGATTATCTTCTCATCGTCTCGAAGTTGAAACTGGGAGATGGGCTAGACCAAATGCAATTCCTTTTGAAGAGAGACGCTGTACTTCATGTCATTCATTGGAAGATGAGTTTCATTTTGTTTTAGAATGTTCTAGATATAACGATTTAAGGACCATGTATATACCTAATTATTACAGAAGAAGGCCAAACATGTTTAAGCTGGTTGAGCTATTTAAATCCGAAAGCAAGAAAACTCAGATAAACTTATCATTGTACGTATTCAAGGCTTTTAAAGTAAGGGAGCAATTTGTCTTTGGGTAAAATATCTTGGTATTGATCTATTTATAATCACTATCCACATTAATAATAATGATAACAATAATAAAAATAATAATAACAATTTGTTATTATTGTTTTTAATATTGTTATTATTCTGTTGTTGTGGTACCTTCTCCACTGTCTATTTACATTTAAACTTGTATGCATCTTTCATGTATTTAAAAGCCAGTGACAATAATATACTGGCTTTATATTAAAAGTGGCATTATCGCTTCTTTGTAAGCCTGAACATATAGATTAAATACCAAGGACCAAGATCAGTCTACACTTATATAGACTGTTTTCGGTCCTTGCTATTCGTGAGATAAGCTATTGAATATAATTGAATACAGTTGTGACATCAGTCCGCTGTCACTTTATTTGTTATATGTCTTATATGTTTTGTAACAGATGGGCCGATTGGCCTAGTGTTTAATAATAAACTTCCAAACTTCTTTTTACAGCTTTGCAATAATGAATTACTTCCTATACAAATAATATGAATTGATATAAATGACAAAAGTTCACTCCATAACGTTTTATATAGAGTTATTCTCAAAATATGTGGGGGTAGGGGTCAATTTTGCTCTCCTGAAAGAAAATTAGTTTGGTGCCCCCATTTTTTATCTTTATTTCTAAAAGGTTATGTAAAGGTCTATGAAATAAAAACAAAACTTTGAGATTGTTAATGCCAGAGTTTTTAATATACAATGCAATCTAAAACTCGTGTTCCTATTTCAGTGGACTTACCAAAATATATCATTCAGTATAGAAAACAAATAAATTTTCACTTTTCCTAAAAAACTTGATGTTGTGAGTAATAATTAAAATAAAAATAAACTAGAGGACCTGAAGGTCCTGAGGCGCTTACCTGATCTCCTTAATAATGTTAAAATAGGTCAAGGTCAACTACAGCTTATAATGGAACAAATTTTGTTTTACCATATATGGGGGTTGCAGACATTTTGGTCAAGTGACTTAAACAATTTAATGAATAATCCATCAAACAGCCCAGTGATTTCTGAGAAACAGATGTTTAGATAGGTGTGTGGCAGTCTAAATGAGTGGCCTTGGATAGAAGGTTACAGGTCAGCTTGACATTTGGTACTTAATACAAGATTTTTCCCAAATAAACGCATTAGGAATCAAATTTGACCTTGCCATAAAGTAGGTCAAGGTCAACCTAGATTAATCATTTGTGCAAATCTTGTAGGGCCCACATCCCCAAAGCTACATACCAAGTCCCAAGACCATTGGACTTTTGGTTCCAGAGAAGAAGACATTTAAAGGGTTTTTACCATATATGAGTGTGGCGGCCATCTTGGTCATGTGACCAAAATATTTTGCATTAATTTTGACTTACTTATCATAAGAAGTCTTCACATGTAATTTGAGATCAATTGGGCCAATGGTTTGTGAGAAAACTATGTTTTAATATATTGATGGGACTCCAATATGAGTGACCTGAGCTAAAAGGTCAAAGGTCAACCTTGACCTTTTGAACTTATTTATAGCCATTGTCTCATTAGGTTAAACATATCAAGAGAGAATAATGACTAAGTCTTCCACAGTTTTAAAAAAAATCAACTTTTCAGAAATTTTCCCATTTAAATGCATTAGGAAGCAAATTTGACCTGACGATAAGTAGGTCAAGGTCAACTTAGGATCATCATTTGAACAAACTTGGTAGGCCCCACAACCTCAATGCTACATACCAAGTCCCAAGGTCATCAGCCTTCTGATTCTGGAGAAGAAGATTTTTTAAGGGTTTTTACCATATATGGGCGTGGCGGCCATCTTGGTCATGTGACCAAAATGTTTTGTGTAAATTTTGGCTAACTTATCATAAGGAGTCTTCACATGAAATTTGAGTTCAATTGGGCCAACGGTTTGTGATAAAACTATGTTTTAATATATTGATGGGACTCCAATATGAGCGACCTAAGCTGAAAGGTCAAAGGTAAACCTTGACCTTTTGAACTTATTTATAGCCATTGTGTCATTAGGTTAAACATATCAAGTGAGAATAATGACTAAAGCTTCCACAGTTTTCAAAAAAATCAACTTTTCAGAAATTTTCCCATTTAAATGCATTAGGAAGCAAATTTGACCTTGACGTTAAGTAGGTCAAGGTCAACCTAGGAACATCATTTGAACAGACTTGGTAGGCTCTACAACCCAAATGCTACATACTAAGTCCCAAGGTCATCGGCCTTCTGGTTCTGGGGAAGACGATTTTTTAAGGGTTTTTACCATATATGGGCGTGGCGGCCATCTTGGTCATGTGACCAAAATGTTTTTGTGTAAATTTTGGCTCACTTATCATAAAGAGTCTTTACATGAAATTTCAGTTCAATTGGGCTAATGGTTTGTGAGAAAACTATGTTTTAATATATTGATGGGACTCCAATATGAGCGACCTAAGCTGAAAGGTCAAAGGTCAACCTTGACCTTTTGAACTTATTTATAGTCATTGTCTCATTAGGTTAAACATATCAAGTGAGAATAATGACTAAAGCTTCCACAGCTTTCAAAAAAAATCAACTTTTCAGAAATTTTCCCATTTAAATGCATTAGGAAGCAAATTTGACCTTGACGTTAAGTAGGTCAAGGTCAACATAGGATCATCATTTAAACACACTTGGTAGACCCACAACCCCAATGCTACATACCAAGTCCCAAGGTCATCGGCCTTCTGGTTCTGGAGAAGAAGATTTTAAGGGTTTTAACCATATATGGGCGTGACGGCCATCTTGGTCATGTGACCAAGACCATTTGAACAAACTTCCGTTCCCCCATCCTAAGGAGTCTCCATATGAAATATGAGTTCAATTGGCCCAGTAGTTTCAGAGAAGAAAATGTTTGAAAGTGTTGACGGACGACGGACGGACGCCGGAGTCACTGGTATACTATTAGCTCACCAATGAGCCTTCGGCTCAGGTGCGTTAAAAAGCTGGATGGCGCTTACAACTATTTAAACTAAACATTAAGAAAATGTGTTGTTGTTTTTTTCAGAAAATTTGTGCTGAAAACTTCCAAGTGAGATTATGAAAAATCAAGCGAGGTGACATATCCTTTTTATTACATAAATTGACAGTCCATTAACAAGTTGTATGCAAAGAACTAAAAAGATTTTAATGTGGACAGTATTACCCGCAATTGCCCTTAAGAGCTTCCTGGTCAGGGTCTGCTCTGTTTGCTGATGGAAAATGACATGATCCTACACTAGTAGACCTGCCAGTTTGAAGCATTTTCTCTGTCCTGTGTACAAACAGGGACGTTTATGTTACTCATAGTAGGAGGAGTCTAGCATGAATATTTATGAAGGAAATGGTAAAACAAGTTTTGGGTGTTCAAATCTTTTGAGTAACCATAACATACATTTTGGCCGTGAATAATAAAAATAACTCTAATTTCACTCTTAACTGAAACTTAGACTTATTCATGCATGTTTCCATCTGTTTGACTATTTGTCTGTTCTTTCCCCTCAATAGTAAGTAAGTAAGTAAAGACTTTATTTAAAGAGGGTTTCAACATTTAGCAATTATCATCTCAGTAGACTAAATTGTACCCAGACACTAGATTTATTCTTTGCAAATTCTATCTTTAAATTCATCATTAGCGATAACTGAACAATAGGTAGCCCATGTATTGTGACTACCCTTTGGATAACGATTCCACACTGGAGATAAACCTTATAAACATTTAAAGATTTCAACATTGTTTTAATAAATTTAAATGATCTTAACTGATGAAAATGGATTTTAGAGTAACATAAAAGCACAAATAAACACATTGGTTGTCTCATTTAACGACAATATATCGTATTCACACTTTGCTAATGTAAAACATACTCAGAATTTTATGTAGACAGTAGCGTCGAATCAACGCTTCCAAAACTCCTTTACCCTTCACATTGATGTGTTTTGTGTCTATACAGGGAAAGTACAGATAATCATCTACATCACATTTAAGTTTTAGTAAAATTTGATCAGAAATGAATATTTCATGACAATTAACATTTTCGCATTAAAAGGAGATCTTAATGGGAAAATCGTAGTAATGCGTTTCTTTTTTTGTTGGGTATATAAAGTAAACAGTTTGAATACCACTATATAATGTATGATCCTAAGGGTTTCATACCGAAAAGTTTGCAAATGAGCAAAACAGTGTGGACACAGTCTGGTTGCTATATTTGGGCAAACTGATCAGGTCCACACTATTTGTCTACCGGTCTGGATCCTTGAATCCATAATATTTAAGCTGTCCATAAATTATAGAATTTTAATTTGGTATGTAAATCTTAGGATATATCTGAGTGTTTGTGGAATTAATGGGGAAAACATAAGAATATTATGCACTCCAGGCCTTTGTAACAAATGCAAGACATTTTATTTTGATATTACATATCAATTATACATGGATGAAAAATAATACTTTCCAAAATCCTGAACTTTAAAAAAACAAATCTTAAAACTTGCATAATGTCCTCAAAGTAATCACATTTTCAAGTTTAAGCATTGATTTTCTTTAGATAAACTGAAAATAAATCAGAAAAGCTATCAAAATCAACTGAATTCGGTGTCTTAAGGCTGACTTTCCACAGAAAGTCAGCCTAAAAATCCTGAATTGAGGAATAATCCTGAAAACTCTCACCCATGATTGTATTCACCTAATCCACCTCAAAACACCAATAACTGCAGACAAGTTGAAAGACTTAATTGCAGACAAGTTAGAAGGACTTAATTGAAATTCAACCCTTTATGCACTAAGGGTTCTTTCATCAGATTTGACACAAATATCAATATTACCGGGGATACAGGCTATACTTTAAAAAAAGCATCTCTAAACAATGCAGACCCTGATGAGATGCCGTATTGTGCTGCACTTCATCTGGGACTTCACTGCTTGTTTTTGTTTTGTTTTTGTTTGATTTGATTTGATTCTTTACGTCCCATCAACAATCTTTCAGTTAAACAGGGACGGGTCTTCCTGGGTTGAACCAGTACTAAGCTAAGATAAATGTGTCTTGCTCAAGGACCACAACGCAGTGACGCCGTTCATTGCTTGTAAAAGTAAGCATTTAGAGTTACCAGTAATAATACAAAGGGTTAAAATACAAGCATAAATATTATAAATTTAATTGTTAGTTGGTACTGTTTAAAATCCTCTTAAAACATCTGCTGTGAAAAGTGTCTAGATTTTCTGCATTTTATAAATCAACAGTTCCTTAGATAGGATAAGGCAATAATAAGTTTTGCGGCATGCCAGTCGTACACTAACCCCTACCAACCCCAAACTGTATTTTCTCGGAATTAGCTCGGACCCAGTATAAACGGACTGGTCACTGACGGAAATAAAAAGTTATGTTGGCGAGGCTTTTTTAGCGCTATTTCAAAGTACTACAGCCAATAAAATTGATTCTGAACATACACGAGATTATAAGAGGTTACTCCGGGTATGCCAAGCTGAAATATTGCAAGTTGCAGTAAAAGAATTGGAGTTTTCTCATACTTTTATGTTGATTTCTGACGATTTTCGGCTAAAGGTGCCGAAAATAGCTAAAAAGGGTACCTAGGTTTCTTGCTGATTTTCATAAAGACGGATAAATTTTAAATATATATAACATTACAGCCTTAAAGATAGTATATTGAACCATTGCTTTTTGACGAAAATTCAAAGATATGCAAAGAAATAAAGGAGAAATGATAATTTAATCTACAACATACGTCAGTTTTGAAAGCTCATTCACCGTTGAGCCACGACATCGTATTTCCAAAATATACATTTACCTGTATGTAAGTGACCAGTCCGTGTTTATTGGGTCCGAGAAATTAGGGAATGCTTTTATGCACCTTTGAAGAGGTCGCATAAAATTGGGCCTCGACGCGAGAAAACCTGTCTTCGGGGTAGTTGCGAACAGCAAAAGCGCAGACCAGCCTGCGCATCCGCGCAGTCTGATTAGCGCATTTGTATTCGCGTTTTGGAAAGTATCATATCTAGACTTGCTACTAGCGAAATTTCAAGTTTCTAGCTAGTCTCAGTAGCTGAGCAGGCTGGTTTGAATCTCACTTTTTCTGAAACCCTGAAGACAGGTTATCTCTCGTCGATGCCCAATTATTATAATGGGTGGTTTGTCTGTTCTGTTTGTCTTCTGATCATACTGTGTGTAGTTATCTTTGAGAGTTTTCTGATAAGGTAAGACCCAAACCAGCCTGCTCAGCTATATAGACTAGCTACAATATTGAAATATCGATTGTAGTAAGGGTAGTTGCCATACTTTACTGAGAGTCAATAACAAAAACGCTGATCAAACTGCGCGAGGCACCCTTTGAGAAGTGTCTAAAAAGTAAGGCTCAAACCAGTCATATTAAACGCTTGACCGTAGTTAGGGTAGTGACCATACTTTACTGAGAGAGAATAACAAAATGGCTGATCAGACTGTGCATAGTTACCTTGACAAGGTGTCTGATAAGATAAGTAAGAAAGAGGACAAAGATCAGGAATCGATACAATCAAGCACCACACCTGACCCAGGATACCTCAAACCAGTATATTCAGCTATATAGACTAGCTAGAATGCAATCGGAACTGCCTCGGCCAATTCCTCGAAATTCCGTGGAATCGAACGACAGATGTACATCTAGGATCTACTTTGATAACGCGGGTGATAACGTGACGCTAACGTTATATAACGTGACACTGACGTCACATAAACCATGTTAACATTATAACAAGTGAGATTACAGCAAACAAATGTTTTATCTGAAGTTTATGGGGTTTTTTTCAATAAAATATCACTCTAGCGATATTTTATTGAAAAAAACATCAACATCATTTAATCTTCGGATAATTATTGGTATTTTAAGATTTATGAGCATAATAAAATCCACGCCCATTTAAGTTGAGCATGCATAAGTTTTATAACCTCGGGTCTGATGTTTTCTCCAAGTTGTTAATCTTTTTCATGATATCAATCTCAAATTTCTTGATTCTTATCTCTTGTGTCAAGTTGTTACTGTATTTTTTTTATATTTTTTTCAAGATATGAACCTGAAATTTCAAGATGCTAATCGGAATTTCATGCTTGCTATGAATCTGTTTTAGTATGTGATTTTTCAACTTTTAAGATGTTAATTAGAATATTTCAAATTATAAATGTGCAATTAATGTTAACATGAAATAGCTTTGTAATCAATGTTACCATGTAATATGCTTTTAAGTCTATGCGTATCGCTCAGGTTGCTTTAACTCAAACTTTCTTTCTTTCGAAATTGCTGTATAATATAATAAGATAATATTAAGCATTTTACAATATGGTATAATGAAATCGTTTTCAACAAGAGAATAGACGATTGCAATTGCGACAGGCCTAGGGATACATTGATTCTTTTTCAAAATTTATTTGTCAACAGTGAAAATTAATGTATTAAGCATACAAGAAAAAATGTAAAAGCTAGATGTACAAAGCATCATGTACATTTTGGTAAAAACGGTGCTATTACTATACTAATAAGTACTTTGACTGATGTCATAGTTGTAATATTTAAAAACTATAGAGGAATTTAAGATTATAACAAAATGCAGCCAATACCTAAAATGTTCTGTGTTTCTTCCTCAGGGTACCTTTGTTTGATCTACAGTCTGCGATTGTGACATTTCATGGTCATTCTCACTTTTTAGCAAACATAGTTTTTACAGGCATGATAAAATACTTCTATCGTCAAAAAAGGAGCAAGTTGTCGCAGGAAAACATATTAAAGGTAAAACAATGACAGTGTGTTGTTACATATGTTATGGGCTTGACAAACATATGCATATAGTGTAAAGGGTTAAAATTTGGTAAAACAGTGAATCGTCAAATTTTACCAATTTGTTACCCATTCAAAGATGGGTTTAGTTGGAACTTTACTAGTTTTAAGATGTGTCCTCTGTGTAAAGTTGACAGGAAGCCCCGGCTCTGGAGGACACCCACACTATCCTCATGCCTTTCCACTAGATGCAGGAAATATTGTTTTTCTATTTCAATTATTTATTGAGGTACGGTATATTCAGTCCAATATTTGAGTCATAAAGTAAATACCATGTTTATTGCTATGAACCATCGATAAAAAAAATCTGCAAATTACCATACATGCATCAAAGTAAAAGGATCAAACAAAATTACAAAACTCTCTTAGAATAGTGTTTATTTTAAATAAATGTCAATTACTGAAGTTATTAAAATATAGCGAGAGTAGACTCTGCGTGTCGTCAGGCCTAGGTAAAAATATTAATCTACTCTCCACAATTTTTAGTACATCATTTTATGCAAAACACCATTGTTGTGACCTACGTTTCCTTATTTATATATTGACAGAAATTAAATGTCCATGATAAAAAAGTTGTTTTTATAGCTGTTATTTCATTTCATTGTGACAGAGATGAAAGAAGACACTGTCAATTCCAATGCAATGTATATGGTTAAAATAGAAAATATGTATGCCAGTAGAAATAATATGCTTATAAGCATATTTTAAAACTTATTTTACTACAAATTATCTCCAGTTACAAATTATAAATAGATTCAAACACGGGAAAATAAAAATTCATCATTAGAATAGGGGTCTTTATCGCACATTTAATGTTGAGAACATGGTTTATTATAATATGCAATCTATACAGTTATTATCCGCAATTTCGTAAAACAATGTAACGTAAGTAACTCTGATGAGCAGAAATACATATTACAGATGTCTGCATTTGATTTTTATGTCTAGCTAAAACATGAAAAACTCAAATCATTCCATTAATACTATTGTAAACTATCCTATTAGTCTTGTATTTTGTGCACTGCTATTTTCAAAATTAGGGTAGCATTGATTACAGTTCACTTACAGAAAACTTACCATAGAAAACTTACTAAATTATGGGTTTCTATAGCCCTAAGACATGTCCCAGACTGAAAATAGTAACAAAGTTTCTCTTCCTGTGGCTGGGGAACATGGTTCATTCTTATATGCAATCTATAAAGTCATTATCTGCAATTTCGTATAAAATGTAACATACGTAACGCTGATGAGCGGTTTAACATCACACAGATGTTTATGACTATATGAAACATTTAAACCCCAAACAAATTCATTAGATACTATTATAAAATATAATATTAGTCTTGTATTTTGTGTACTGCTATATTCAATGTTTGTGGGTAACGTTGATTACAGGCCATTTACAGAAAATTGACCACAAAAAAACTTTGTAAAACATGGATTTTTAAGGCCCCAGACATGTCCCTGACTCAAAAAAAGTAACCAACCTTTTTCTTCCTGGGGGTGCAACAAACTCGCAAAATAGCCCATATATCTCAGTTTGGCCCCTACACTAAGACCAACTTTCGATCATTAGCCCAAAATAATTGTTTCAGAATACAGGAAATCTTAAAATGGGAAGTGTTTATAATACGGAGTATTAATTGAATGTGGTATGAATGTTAATAGTCATAGTCATGCCCGGATCCAGAGTAGTGGGTATTGGGGGTCCGGACACCCCCACTTTATGCATGGAATACCACAAAGCTGTCAATTTCCTTAGGAATACTGGTTTGGAACCTATGGAAAAGCACAAAGCTACCTATGTCGGTCATCATCAGACTCTTAGTGAGGTGCCATTTTAATGGCGTTTGGCTGGCGGGCCGATGGTGGCACATTTTGGTTACTGGGTATAGGTTCTTTTAGGGAACACTGATACTGATCCCCCTTCCCATTTGTAAAATGGATAATAAAAAATGATAAACAAATGAAAAATATATAAGAAATTTTTAATAAAGAAAAAATAAAAGATCATAATGTTGGATCTTGGCGCCCTGTAACACCCGTCTTCACGCCGGTTAGTGTCTACGTCGACACTAACGGTTGCAACAGCAACCGTTAGTGTCGACGTAGACACTAAGCGGCGCACGTGTAGATAATATGTGCATAATCAACGCTTATTGTCCACAATGTCGGATTTTATTTCTTGACATTAGACACTATGTATATTGATCCCTTGGTTGACTTCTTGTCAAATTTTGTATATATATTATCTTTAACAATCTACTTTGCGTTTGTAAAACGTTATTTTTCGCAACTTTGCAACAAAATTACAGCCCTTGATAGACGTCAGAATTCGTTTTTTGACAAGTATCTTGAGAACGAATAGACTTTTTGAGACCAAATATTTGTTGATGGCCAAAGTTCCAAGGGAAATAACTCAAAAGGTATAAAAGCTATAGTTATGGTTCTTGCCATCTGCGATATTGGCTCTGTGCGCATCCCTTCAGCTTTCTTTATGCGGCCACCAAAGACGCTGATCAGACTAGGTGGATGTCCGGAATGTCCTGAGTCTTCGCTCGATGAAAGCTCAAAATGGTCTGAGAAACTATTACCGTCATATTTCTTAATTATCGTTTTTTCATTAAATGTAGACAATAACGGTTGATACTGTACAATATCGCCGCTGAGTGTAAACACGGCCCTGCAGACACTAACGGTTGCAACTGCAACCGTTAGTGTCGACGTAGACACTAACGAGCGTGTAGACACTAACGGGTGCTAGAGCGCCCGTGAGGAAACTTTCTGTATTGCAATGATTTTAAGCTAACAATGTCAAGACATTAATGCAACTGCACTATTGTCGATAATTTCTGCAAATTTCTAGGAAAATGACCCAGAACTAGGAACTTCAAAGCATGTGTATGACACATAGCAGATAATAGCAGAGTCGACATAATGCAAATTGAGATTCATTATTTAGGTTGTAGTAGTAAAACTGAAATCATATACTGCTCAACTAAAGTTTAGCACGGATTTTAATATGATGTCCCACTTAGGATGCACATGAAACATTTTATTTGATGTTATCAACATGTATGAGGATCTTGAAATTTACGTTTTTTCGTGTCCGCCAGACAAAAGGTAATCTGGTTAGACGTTAGTGGATTGACGTTAAATTTGAGGTCATAGGCATGTAAAGGATACACGTCTACATCAACAATTTAAACTTTTGATTCTAATGTAAAGCGAAAGGTTCTAAATGATTGAAAAACGTTAAAAACGTCAAGTTTGATACCTGTTTATGCCACGTTTTACCGTTCCATTATGACGTTAAAATGGTATTTTCCACTTCTTGACTTTTTCAGCGAACTGAATCGAGCGGTTAAGTAGTCTTTTTTATGCTAGAGTGGCAGAAGCACCAGGAACATTTCTGTTAGTTGATTCTTTGAAAACGTCTGCTTTAGATGGCGTTACCGCCTACATTTAGCCTTAAGTTCAGATTAACGTCATTTTTTATGAATTAAATACCCAGGGACAAAATTTTATAAGCGTGCCTTACCCTTAATTGTCTCTCTTTTGACATCCTCTTAAACACGAAAACCATTTCAATTAAGCATGCCTACACAGCGAAAACAGTACATTATAACAACGACGTTCGTTGTTAACAAGACTCAACGTTTGCTTTAAATGCTCAATAGAGACGACCTTAATTCTTTAAAGAATGGCTGATTCGACCAAGCTTGAAAACAAAGGACTTTAAAAAACGATGCTGTATTCATTTTGTATTGCCAATAATGCAGTTGAGACACGTTTTTGACCCCTCTCTTGTTTAAAGTAATGAACGACGCAGTAGACATCCAATTTAAGTACACCGATCGCTGTCCTCAACTTTATCACATATTAAACCATCATTTCAGTAGATATTTTATAACTTTAAGCCATTTGCTCAAAAAAAATCAATTTTTATTACTCCGTGCTAAACTTTAAGCCATTTGCTCAAAAAAAATCAATTTTTATTAATCCGTGCTAAACTTTTGTTGAGCAGTATATTTGCTCCGAGCAACTATTTGAAATACGCCTTTCGGAACTGGGCAACCGACTGTATATGAGCGATAACATGAGAAAAAGACCCTTTTATCATATAACTCCGAAAACTGACTTTATTGCACGTGTGCAACAAAGGCTCAGACAAGTCTGGGCATCCGCACAGTCTTATCAATCCTTATGCTATTAGCTATCTGATTAGTATATTAGTTGTTCTATGCCTAATTTCAATATTTAGCTATTATCTGTAGCTGAGCCGATTAATTGAAATTTTGCGCGGTCGAAAACCCTGAATAGAATTTTTTCTCACGTCACGGTTCATTAATATAAACTATACATGCAACGTCTAGGTCCTTCGTATTTATCAGAGATCGTCAATGAAGAACCTGATCAGCACTTTGTGACGGTACAGACTGGTTTGGAACTTTATGGAGCACATATGAGAAATAGGTTGTAAATTAGGCATATTTCTCTCTGGTCGGCTTTTAACGAACAAAATCAACATTAATGGGTGTCGTCGCGAGTAAACTTATCTTTGGGGATTTTGAACTGATGATGTTCATTCTAGTCTACCCAGCTGCAGAGACTAGCTAGAATACAGATTGTTTGCCTGTGACAACTAAATAGCTATGGTACTTTTTCGAAAGCAAATAACAATGGCTCTGATCAGACTGCGCATCTGCGCAGTCTGGTCTGCGCCTTTGATATTTGTATGCAGCAAAGTCATTTTTTTCTATTTGAGACCCAATAATATAATATTTAATGAGTACGATATACCAGGTTCTGTAGCTTGAGGATTTGTGACAGGTTATTGGTCAGCAATAGAAAGCTGAAATCTCTCAATATAATCACAGACTAAAATATACCCGATATACAGTGTATCAGTTGATCTGCTGTATGCTATATAATATGGTTCCCTCTCCAAGTCCTTTCGTGAAATAAGTGTCCTAGATTTTGTAAAGTCATTTGACCAAACACATATTTGACGCGTATTGTAACAAGCTACAAAGATGTTGCCATCATTATCTACAGTAATACCACGAGGCATTTTCCCTTTCATATCAACAATCTTCAGTAGTGATCCATTGTTGGCATTGAGGAGAGTTAATGTTTCCTTCTCATAGTCTGACACTATCACTGTCTCTGTATCATGTATCTTACTGGTCACTATATAGTGTGGTGCAACAAACAACTGTTGATTATCAGGATCCTTAGAAACAGACCATACCTCCTTTCCATTCATGTCGATCATTCTTACACTAGGTGGTGTAGTATCAGCAGTGACAACTAACTTGTCTGAGTATGTTGTTATAGCCCAGACCTTGTAACCAAGTGATACAGACCTCTGTACTGATGTTGTAGGAGGATTAGAGATATCCAGGAAGTGAAGTGTCTTGTCTCCCTTACTAACTACTGCTATGTCATCCTCTGTTACTGTGACATCAGTACACGGTACAGATGAGAGTAACGTGCTATCTTGTGAAAATACTTTCAGTGTTGCATTGTTTAAGTCAGTAACCAGTATTGTGCCATTGTCAGTAACAGCTAGTCCGCTCACCCATGGTTGATCGTTATCTTTTGGGGATGTTATATTCATATGTGACATTTTCCTTGCTATAATATGACTTATATCGACGCTGTTTTTCTTCGCCAATATTGCTCTCCCTGACTGTGGTGTAATATATGGTCTCCCTGCCGGTGATGTAATATATGGTCTCCCTGCCTGTGATGTAATATATGGTCTCCCTGCCTGTGATGTACCGTATGGTCTCCCCGCCTGTGATGCACCATATGGTCTCCCTGCCTGTGATGTAATATAAGGGAAGAAGATATCTTTGATATCATCTGTGATACTGAGTGGAGATGATATTTCCTGGATATCACCAAAACTTTTGCATGACAAAAAAGCTGATATTTCTTTACTGAAGGAGAAGGAAATGTTCGTTGTTTTTATTTCACTAATCGTGTCATCTATTTCTCTCTTACATGTTTGTGTTGTGTCAACAATTTGCTGCATCTGTATGAACAAGTTTGGGTCAAATTTAATGGAAACCTTTCTGTTAAGTTTTTTTCTAATTTCAGCGAGGCCATGGAGTTCATCAGTTAATCCACCAATGTGGGATTTTATCTCACCTACTTTGTTGTGGTAGTGCTTAGAGATTCCTGAAACAGTTTCATTAAACATATCATTTGCTTTCTGTATCATGTCCTGTTTTGCTTGCTCAGCTTTTTTTTATTTCATTCTCCTGCTCCTTAGTAAGGTCTGATATATTATTTTGTAACTTTGATTGTGTGTTTTGTACATACAATTCAACATTATCTACCATTGCCGTGAAACACTTTATGTCATCTGAACCAAGGATTTTACAAAGATCTGTTATAGTATCCACATGACATCTTTGGTGGTTCTGTTTCAAACATTCACTACACAACATTTCATGATGCTCGCGACAGTAGCGGTCATTGATGTTACCAATATGAAGCTCGCAACCCGGGTACTTGATGGGTTTATCAGCAAGTGATCTCGGCATTCTTGACCCACGGAGTATTTGATGCCTTTGCAAAGACGGCACCTGCTTATGGACGTCATGGCATGACGTACATAGACACAGGTTGCATTCTTTGCAAAAACAATCCGTTGTCACCTTCTCCCCCTTATTTTCAAAGCAAAGCTCACAATAAGGGTCTATTAACTGATCACTTGCAATATGAATTGATGAAGACTTTCCGTCGACACTGTCTGTTGTAAAGTCGATTGTAGAAGCTTCTGCCATTCTGAAATAAATAAACGTATATAAAGTTGTAATCTTCAAAGCGAGATAATCTGGCTTTGTTGCATGCGGACAACAAAGGTGCAGATCAGCCTGCGCATCCTTGCAGGCTGATCTGCACCCTTTTTTTCTTGCACATCGGATAAGGATATCTGTGATTCTACCCTGGGATAGAAACTCTTATCTTACCCATGCTATCTTACCCAGGACGTCAAGTAACGCCATCATGTGAAATTGCATCTTAGCGTATTCAGGGACTTCTGGGAGCTTATTCTAAAATAAATATAAATAAATAAAAACAGTGGTGAGCAAGAAAAATAATCCATTATTCGTGTGACGGTAGGATAGAAAAAATCAGTCCCTCAGGATTACCGTTTGTCATCACTCGGCAAGCCTCGTGATGCCAAACGGCGATCCTCGGGACAGATTTTTCTATCCTACCGTCACACTCATGATAGATTCTTATAGTATTCACTCTCTAGAAAGTACCATGGCTGAAGTTGCCACATGCATAGTTTCAATAGTCTAGCTAGTCTCTTAAGCCAAGCAGCCTGATCAGCACCTTTTGTATTCACTCTCTAGAAAGTACCATAACTGAAGTTGCCACTTGCATAGTTTCAAAAGTCTAATTAGTCTCTGTAGCTGAGCAGCCTAATCAGCATCTTTTGTGTTCACTCTCTAGAAAGTACCATGGCTTAAGTTGCCACCTGCATAGTTTCAACAGTCTAGCTAGTCTTTGCAGCTAAGCAGGTTGATTTTGAGCAAATCCAGGTCGCCCTCCCAAAACAAACATATACACACAAACATACACCAAAACAGGTTTTCCTACGACATGGTCCAAAGAAAGGATCTTAAGCCCCGGTCCCACAGAGCTTGCGACCATGCCGCGACGAGAAAAAATGGCAATCGCGGATAGGTTGCAGAGGTCGCGGTAAGATTTTACAAAGGTCGCAACAAGGTCGCAGCAAGGTTGGCGATAGATCGTCGTACAAAATAAGTCGAGTCCAGTCTTTTGAGCATGCACGGTAAGGTTTTACAAAGGTCGCAACAAGGTCGCAAGGTTTGCGATCGGTCGTCGTACAAAATAAGTCGAGTTCAGTCTTTTGAGCATGCACAAAAGATTAGCTGCGATTGATCGCCACTAGTTGCAAAGGTTTTCTAGAAGTCGGCGATTGTTCGTCGACAAATCGCCAACCTGTCGCCGATCGATCGCCTATCTAACGCCTACAGATTTCATGAATATTTTGGCCTTGAAGTCTTCAGCAACTAGTCTCTGACTGGTCGCAGACAGGTTGCCGTACCAGCTTCAACATGAGGCTATATTGCCATCCTGACATCATTTCAACACAACCGTTGAAAGTCTGCACATCATGGGACATAGAGGTGGTCAGAAAAAAGACTGCAGTATCAAATCAGGCGTAAAAATAATACTGAAATTCAGACTCCTGATTCTGATGATGATCTCAGCTGGCCTAGAATCAAGTTGAGCCACATATATCAAATGCTAAAAATGCAAGCTCAGTGCAAGTAGGTCCCAGCAGGGTCATCACAATCATTGCAGCGTTCTGATTTGTTGAAAGTGAAGCAATTTGATCTGATATATTATCATGATGGCAACTTGCACAGAAATGGTTTTATTCTCTCCAACACATTATTTCTTTAAAAAAAGTGATGATAGCACAGTCTCCATCTAGTCGCTGACCAGTCTCGATCAGTCGCCGACCAGTCTCCGATCTGTCGCCCACCGATTGACGACTAAATTCTAAAAACTACGCAAAACGTGCGGCGATCGGTCGGCGACTGATCGGCGACCAGTTGCCGACTTTACCAGTACTGGAAAAAAAAGTTGCACTAGCTGCAGAGATCGCAATTAAAATCAGTCGCCGAGAGGTCGCGCAGCGGTTGGAAGCCCTGTGGAACCAGGGCTTTACAGGTATGACCTACAGTTTTTTTGACCAAGTAATGGTCAAACAAGTCAGCACAGTTACAGAGGCTAGCTAAAATAATGAAAGTTTACTTGAAGCAAATTTCCAGATAACGAATAAAGGCGCTTATCAGACTGCGCAGTCTGGCCTGCGCATACAACACTATCAGATCTCTTACTTTATAGATAGGAGGATTTTAAAGTTTTATTCGATGATTTTAGACTTCAAATGAAAATTGTTATTTCAATACATAACGTAAATTGTTGTCAAGAACGTTGAAGCCACGTCAAATTCACACTTTATCTACCTGTAAGTTGTTAATCAGTTCAGCTTTTCGACTTTCGTTCAAAGTAAAGTCTCGTCATATGGCGTTTCCTACGCCATAAAATGAAATGTCAAAATAATTTCAGAGTTAAATGATTATTATACTAGCGGACTTTGAAAACGCATCACCATATTTTTCACTTTCTTGCAATCCGTATATGAGATTGAAAAGTTACTCGCAGGTTTTAATGTGCAACCCGGAACTAGTATGAATCAGCCGTTAATTTGACTGCACTATCACGCGACATTGCTGATGACGTCACATGGTAAATACAGCATTCAGCACCTTTCTGCACAGTCAGCTTGAAGCTTTTTGATTATTTTTGTGATTAAACTGTGGCGTGTATGATACCATATCAGCAACAGAGTTTATAGACTTTTTCTAATTAAACGTAATTGATAGATTCAATATTTCAAAAATAAACTTCAAATTTGAACATCAATTTACAGCTCTTGTTTAGAAACATCTCCATGATTTACCTTTATGCACGCTTTCATTACTGATATTGACTACATACACTGCAAATCGTGTGGGGAAGACGTTTTGCTGTAAATTATGGCAGGAAATCTGCTGTCATGTGATCGAGAACGTCTTAAAATTTACGTTAACGCCACTTGCACACTACAAACGACAAGTGATACAAGCGTAATTTATGCATAATCTGTCATTTGCGTATGTCCTTAGCCTTTTCCAACAAAGCCTGACTTAAAAAACCCGAAACTTTGTAAGGCCCAAGGTGTTGAATTTTATTACTAGACTATAGCAATCAGGGTGGGAGGGTATGTCGTTATCTTAAAAGGGGTGTAAATTTGAGCATACTGAGTCTGTCAATTCCCTTCGAATCGCTCAATGATGAATGTGCAATCAGGAAAGAAGCCCAGGACGCAAATCTGTTGAGTCATGAGTCAAAACTAACGCGTGTTAAGTTGCAGTTGAATTGGTGTCCTTCAAATCAACCACCCCTGTCTTAAAACAGATACTTTTTCAATACCTTCAAATAAATTTACAACCATGAATTTTCTAGGACACACTACACGCTGGTCAGACTATGATATGCAATAACAATTATTTCGCTGACATTCTCAGGGTTTGTGAAATAAAGGATTTAAACTGGGTGATGCGTTTTAAAGTCGTTAAGTATAAAATAGATTAATCATGCTCATGTTTTATTATATCTGCTTTTTTGAAACACATCCCCCCCACACACACACATACACACACACACACACACACACACACACACATCGGTCCCATACATCTATTCGTCAGTCTGTTTTGCTCGTAACGCAAACTCCTCCTTAATATTTTGCCAGAGGATGCTCATCATTAGCGAAACTATTTAGATCACGGATATGACCTTGGAGTCAAAGGTCAGGGGCACATACACTCATGCGAACAAAGTAAACGTTTGGTGCAGTATTTCAGAATAAAAAAATACAAAGGGATAAAAAACAGAACCAAAAACAAATATAGTATTTTATCCCGAGCGAGCGAAGTGATCGAGGAACATTTTTGGTTGAAGTCTATTGCTTGACAGGTATATCAGAGAGATAAAAGGTTGGAGAAAAAATGGAGCTCTTCAAAATTCGGAATAGGAAATAGTAAATATACGGTAACAGGAAAGGCTTGAAAATCTGGTTTCTCCGAAAATGATACATATTATACATTTATACATACGTATAACAGCCTGCTGACTAAAAGAAATTAAAAAGCATTAACATTTGAACATATTGTCTGCTCTCAGAAAATTATAAACCAAGTTCGAAAACTTTGAGTGACAAGCAATTATGTCAATTTTGACAAATTTTTGGGGGCCCACGGCTATTCTGGACCCCATATAAAACTATTGGTGGTTGCCCACTCCCTACCCACCTGTTCCTACGCCTATGATGCTTAAAATACAATGTGAACTTCTTCTTATTTTTTGTTCCTATACACCACAATGATTACCTATAGGTGTAAAATACTACAAATGTCTCAGAATACAGGTATGATATTGTAGTCAACATTTAAGGTGACGTACTTCAAAAAATCTTTCAGATCATAACGCAATTTTTTTCTTTTAACTGCGATGAAGGGTGTATATGTTCAGCTCAATATTTGCTTAAAGTGTGTAGAATATAATAACATATAATTAAGTTTCATCTATGATTCATATTGCATGTTCCTCTTTCTTCTTTTTCTGTCTTTCTTTTTTTCTTTTTTGACCCTGGGTGTTCAATTTTGGTGCAACGATTACAACATAGGTATAAAATTAGAATTGCCTTTGGAGTCAAGGATCAAGGTCAATAATACTTACGTTCTGTCTTACTGCTCTTAACACAAAACCTGGCTATCAATCTTTGACCAAGGCCCCGTAGGTTTAGATAAACCATTTCTTAGCGAAAATTGTAAATATCTTCTTACAAATACTTTTTAGCATATGTTTATGCTGTTCAAAAGAACCGTAACACTGAGATGGTCCTTTTGAGTACCCACAACATATGTTTTGGATGAGAAATAACAAAATTAATTTTGGTACGCACTCTTAAGTAAAGACCTGCGGCAAGGGTATTAATATTTGTCACAATAATATTAATGATTTCAAATTCATCGATTGGTATCCTGGGTCAAGTGTGTGGTACTTGATTGTATCGAATTCTGATCTTTGCAACTTTACTTACTTTCAATCAAAAAATGGAAGTTAGTATGATCAGGAAATACCACAATTACACACTGCAGACCGCCCCACGGCACCGTGAGAAAGAGCCACAGAACAACAATAATCATCAAGACATCAGAAAGACAAACAGCTCTCTCTTTCCCATTAAGATGATTGCAAAACTAGAAAGGAGACACAATTATTCACAACGAAACATGGAACATACGAAGAGCCCCACGAAGTTATAGATAACTGCTATGACCTGGGAGTCAAAGGTCACGGTCACATATACTTAAAGCCTGTCTAAAGCTCAGGCTGTGGGCCCGTATTTCATTTATTGACGGATACTGCTTATTTTTGGTATATTGATTGCATGTAATAACAGAATAAGGTTCATGATTACTGTTTAGACCTTGGAGTCAAAAAACCCAAATATGCCAATAATCTATCTAACAAAACACGCTACACAAACTTTACCTTAGTTTCAGATAGAGGATGTTCAGATTCATATCGCAAGTATCAGCACTTACATAAAGCAGCACATAGCATGACATTTTTGGCCTCTATCATTGTCTCCAAGCTTACCATAGACAATCGATGTCCCGAATATGACTTATTTATATCTACTTAATAAATGAATTAAAATTTATGTAGACATAATTATGTAATTGTTTGGAAATTGACATTTAAATCAAAGGTCATATTCACCTTAAGCAACCAGTGAACAAAATGGACCTCCTCGCTAGAAGTCTGATCAGTTTCTTATTCGTCTTTTGCAAAGTACCAAATCTAAGCTTGCTACGAATGAAATTTCCATTTTCTAGCTGGTCTCAGTAGCTGAGGAGGCTGGCTTGAGTCTCGATTTGTCAGAAACCCGTCGAGGCCCAACCACCTATATAACGTAAGTTACATAAGAAACCGCTGTCATGCTGTGATATTTACATTTCCACTGCGAGTCTTTAAATTAACCTCTACATTTGAAATGTGGTGCATACCTTCATGAACAAGTCAATTTAAGCCACACCCACATACGCGCCATTTGAGCGGGCTAACGTCAAGTCCATCCAAAAACGTTGCTTGTTTACTGACGTTTGCGTGACGTTGAACACGTATCGTTATGACGATAAGCGCGGAAATTTGGCGTTTTGGCTGTTCCAAACCCTACGTTATGTATGGTTTAATTCACAAAATATCGTGTACCAGCCAAGTTAGGTGAAAATTGAAAATTGATACTTGACTGATAATATAAAATGTAAATATAAGCAAGTGTGCTTGAACATCTGTGCTGGAATACTCTGGCATACTCGGAATTCCTATGTGGTGTAGACAGATCAGTCACGTGAAACAAGATGGTGGAGCTCTGCCTGCATATATTAAGTCACTTGATTTACACAGGAGTAGACGGGAGAACTTCTAAGCACACAGTTTTTCTTGTTTTAGACGGCTGTTTTAGAGTACTCCGAACAGTCCGAATTCATCAAATCAAGTAAGTCCTCCCCAGTTGTTAGCGTAACATAACCTTGCATTTACATGCTTAATTTGCCTAAAGAAGGAAAATTGAATTGGTGTTCGGTTTTGTTTTTGTAGTGTGTCAATTGACAAAGTGTGGATAAGCATTTGGAAGGTAATGTTTGGCTTGAGATTTTACCCTATGGTCATGGCATGTTCACCTATCCATACTTGTTTCATGGGCAAGCTTGATAGCGGTTAACGAGTACTTCGTGAACATTCTTTTGCTTTTAAATTGTAAAAAAGTTTCATGGTCGATTAAGTATAGGCCAAGCGGGATCGAATTTGTGGCCCTGGATCTGCAGTCAGACTTGCTAGGGACTGTCCTGCGTGGCAAGGTAAGCTTTTGAAAGATATAAACTTTTAAAGATGTGCCTTGGTAGCTCCAATTAGGCAACTTAGGGCTATGTTTTCACACATGAAACAACAGACGTGTTGTTTGAAATAACTAAAGAGTGGATTAGCATTAACTACCGCACAGGTGGACAGCCATGTTATAAATATTCTTCTGCCATCAGCATCGTAGACTTTTCAATTTACGAGACAATGTAAGTGTAGTAGAAGTAATAGTTATACCATGGCTTGTCCGCCTGTGCATGGGGATAGTCCGAGATAATTAGCGAGTAGATTATATAACGTACAGGTGGACAGCCATAGTATAAATATTTTTCTGCCATCAGCATTGTTGACTTTTCAAGTTAGGAGACAATATAAGTGTAGTAGAAGTAATAGTTATACCATGGCTTGTCCGCCTGTGCGTGGGGATAATCCAAGATATTTAGCGAGTAGATTATATAACGAACAGGTGGACAGCCATAGCATAAATATTCTTTTGCCATCAGCATTGTTGACTTTTCAATTTAGGAGACAATGTAAGTGTAGTGGAAGGAATAGTTATACCACGGCTTGTCCGCCTGTGCGTGGGGATAATCCGAGATATTTAGCGAGTAGATTATATAATGTACAGGTGGACAGCCATAGTATAAAAATTTTTCTGCCATCAGCATTGTAGACTTTTCAATTTACGATACAATGTAAGTGTAGTAGAAGTAATAGTTATAGCATGGCTTGTCCCCCTGTACGTGGGGATAATCTGAGTCTTTTAGCGAGTGGATTATATATCGTACAGGTGGACAAATATGGTATGACTATTTTTACCACCTACATCGGTATAGAACTTGCACATCAAAACCTATTTAGTACTTAAGTTGATAGAGGTGGTACATGCATAAAGTACATGCATAAAGTACATGTTTTATCTTTAAAAATGCGCAAAATATTTAACCACTTACTTGATGCGTATTATACCAAGAGCAAAGATTAAGCACTGTCTTTCACAAGACCCTCAGTTTGTCTTGTTATATGTTTGAATAACTCCTTTTCAGCTGCTATCGTGTCATCCTTGTAAACTTCCTTCTTTTTGATCACACTGAAAATATATTGCATAACTTGCATACAAAGCGATCACGTGTCACTTTTCTAAATTTAACAATTCCAGTCAAGGAAGTAAATATCTCAAACATCTCTTGATAAAAAGGGTTTAGGGTCGGTATTATAAGCCCCTTGCTCAACCAGCATACATTTAATCACCACTTTTAATGGCTGGTCATTAGTGGTCCATCTTTTTATGCCTTTTTGGGTGGTAAGTACCAATTAAGTCTCTCAAACTAAGTTGGCAGCTTAATTAGTTTAGACCTGTCTCTTCCTCTTCTTTTTTTATCTAATACTTCTTTTTCTTTCTGCCCTTACTTTGTCCAGAAGAGAACTCAGTAACCAATTTATGGATTGTTGGTAGATATCAATGTAAAGTTATGCAACAGAGTTTCAAAATTAAAGATGTCAGACCCTCAGGCTGGTCCATGAGTGTGCCCAAAACCACCGAAATTTTGTCTAGACTATTTTTCTTTAACTACTGAAGGAATTGTTCTGTTTTTTATTTGATAGATATTGATGATATATAGTTTTGCAAGACAGTTTGAAATTTGAAATCTATGACTCAGAGGCTGATCCATAGGCATGTCATGGCCCTACCAATTTTTAAAGTCCTTTATATCTCAGAAAGCATTCGGATTCCCAACCCTAAACAATATATATTCATAATTGTAATGATGATCAGCTTTCAGAAACCATGACTGGGAAATCATTTGTTGTGTTCTGGACATGTCCAAACCCTCTCAGTTCATAAAAGGCTTAATATCTCTGAAACCGTTTAGATACCTTAACCATTATTTATTCATGTTTCTTATGTCCAGGTTATTGGTGTTTTATACAGGTATGTATTTTAAACTACCTCTTACTGTATTATACATTTACTGACCCGTGTCAATGAAAAAAGTATAGTCCTATTTTAATGCATCTTTGAAACGACAGGACATGTTATATGACAAATAATAAATAAAGGATACTTTTCCGAGGCTTCCTCGCTTAAATCGCGAGGTGGGCGTAGCCCATCCACCGATTTAAACAGAAAGCTGAGAAAGTATCCTTTATTTTGCTTGCAGTATGGCGCAGGCGCAAATAAACACGTCTTACTGTCACCTGGCGAAATTAACGTTAGCTCCTCCCTGTATCCGACCAAAGCAGTCTATTATTTTACATGTACAGAATAATTAGTCGCTTTCATGTTAGGTAGTGTCCGCCTACATCGCTGTTTAAATCAATTGGAAGTTAGATAACGGTTTTAAAGCTCCACCTTCTTCATTATTCTTTGGTGTCTGATTTAAACATCAGCAAAGATCAAAGAAAAAAGCATTGGCCATACTACAAGAATGCAACTACAGGAATGCAAAAACATTAATTTAACAAATAGCCCATTTTTAGTGTCTGATCCATATCAAGAATATTTGTTCAAAATCATGTCCCACATTCGTGGTATCAATGTAAACGATCTATTTGGAAAATTGCGTGATTTACAGAAGTGTCTTTATCAAGGATACAAAACATAACTCTACTACCGCTGAGCCACATATCATGTGACGCTGGTTGTCATACAGGGGATTTGCGTTTTACTATCATAATGAGCAATATCATCAGCATTTTTACTGTTTGCTCAGTTAGTTTAATTTCTATTCCAATAATTACAATATGAAATAAAAAAAGGTCGCTGTCGGAAGGAGTTGTCCTGTTAGGGCGTGGAATCTCCCTAAAAAGTTTTTGCAGAAAAGTAAAACTTTCAAACTGCGATTTTTGTAATAATTGCTGTGACTATGAATGGACATTCATATATATTATTCATAACATATTTAATTACTTTCTGTCCGAGGGCAAAGGGGAGATAAATATAGTTTAACATTCAATTTGTAATTTGATACTATATCAATTGAAAGGCTAAAATTGATTGATTCCACAACAGTATTTTACCATTAAAGAATGTAAAATAGATTTATCTAAGATATCTGATTCGGTTTTTCTGATCATAATGCTTGCGCACGATTTGAGGGTACAAAATGCATTTAATACTTCCGACTGTAAATAGACAAACAAAGATGTTTCATTTTTCGTATAAAAGCATGTTCCCCACCTTGACCCAGCAAATCATTCAAAAAGTAAACGTCATTAATATATTTACACATTATATGTTAGTGGGAAGCTGGGTCAAGGTAGGGAACATACTTTCATAAGAAAAAAAATGAAGCATCCCCGTTTGTATATTTGAAGTTGCTGCATTTGCACGCTTAAATAGTGCACAGGATAACTGATCAGACAATAACAACCAGGTAGTGCTAGATAAATCTATTTTTACATTCTGTGAAGGTAAACCATAGTGACTGTTGTACAATCGAAAATGAACATGCTTTTTAGCCCTTCAAACTGATATAGTATCAAAATACAATTTTCGCACTAGTTATGTTAAGCCATATTTATCTCCCATTTTCCCTCGGTTTGAACATCACTAAATCGATTTTCGAGTAATTTATATGTATGCCCATTCATTGTCACACAAACTATTGCAAAATTCACAGTTTGAAAATTTGGCTTTTTCACAAAATTCACGCCTTAACAGGACAACTCTTTTAGCCCACTTGACATTACACTAAAGCTAAAGTTGAACTTCATTCTTTCAAACTCCGTGGACTTGCGCACCTTAACAAAAATGAACTGACAATATCCAAATTGCATTTCATGTAATATTACAACAAATGATACACAAACAAGATATATTTTTAAAAAAAGATATTCGGCTGCATTCCTATTGTGGAATTCGTTTATTGTATGTTTAACTGTTTGTTGCACTTGTAATCTTGATAACCTCTCGAGAGGACCGTGTCAATGACATCTGGGTGACAAAAACATGCAAAATTATTCAGGGTGCAAAGCGGACACACAAATACAAAACTTTGGTGGAATTCACCTTTAATTATCATAAGGACCTCGGTAGTGACATTCACTTTAAACATATTGGCTAGCTTGATCAATATGTAGGTCAATGGTTAGCAGAAGGCATTTTAATATTGTTTTGGAAATGAAATGATATGAAAATACTGGAATTAAAATAGGGTAAGACAGTTGAGCTTATAAAAAAATCATACAGTCAATAGGCATAGAGTTTGTGCTTTTTGTACACTGATGGAGGCTCAAGCGTGACTCTGCAAATGTGTAGCCTCACCAGAGATACTCCAGAGCTAGCCCTGTTCGCACTTTGAGAGCGTTTCCGCCTATTTTTCAGATTGGCCCCAAAACTTAATTTAATGAGATTGTTTGTCCGTTATGCTACATTGCAATAGTTAAGAAGCCTCCATGCGAGCTTAAAATTTTTGTGTTTCAACAACAGCAGAATCTAGGGCGAAGATTTGGTACCAGTCAAATGCAATTTTAGCACCCCAGAGATATAGGCTGATGTCTGTTCTAAGGCGGTGATTCTGTTGTTGTTGATTTGTTGTTGATTGTTACTCCCATTACATTTGTTCTATATTTTGTTACTTTATGTCCATTCTTGTTTTGCGATCATCTTGATGGGGAAGAGATGGAGCTGGCTGCTTTGCTTAGTTTGTCTTCCTGGTGTCTCAGTGCCATGGGTTTGTCTGCAGTTTGTGATTGTGCTTTCCACTTACTATTTTTGGGTATCATTCATACGAACAGCGATGGCTTTGGCGAGTCTTCACATTTACTTGGTCTAGTCTGAGCCTTCGTCACAGTTCAAAATTCTCATGTGGTGACTCAAATGGCGATTGAATGCCATTTTGTGCGAGCAGCGAAGGATCTGGCGAGTCTGCACATTTGCACAGGCTTACCTAAGCCTTCTTCACTGTACAAAATCTCTTGTGCTGCCTTAAATGGCGATTTGTGTGTTTTTCACGCCAGCAGCGAATGCTCTGGTGAGTCTGCACATTTGCACAGGCAAAGTCACTGGACAATGTAATAAATATCAAGATCTCTGCTGGCAGTAAAGGCTCTTGGGAGTCTGCACGTTTGCACAGGCTCGCCTGAGCCTTCTTCACAGTATCGAAATATCATGTGCTGGTTGAAATGGCGATTTTTGTAACGTTTATGAGAACAGCGACTGATGTGGTGAGTCTGCACCACCAACCACAGGACTTATGTGCAACCATCAGTGCGTTGTATCAATGCTTTAAAAAATGCTCCCAGTGCCTTGTAATAAAATTCCTCAGTAAAACATTTGCTAGTTTACCAAGAAAAACAATACTAAGGAGTAATCTTTTTTTGGATGTTATTTCATGGGAATATGACAACAGCTGCGCTTAGACATGCAGATTTCCCTCAATTTAGGCAGTTACACTAGAAAAAGGCACATGTCACGGCAAAACTCCAGAACTTTGTTAGATATGCAGTCCAAACCATGAATTTAATCACCAATTGCTTGGCAGAGCCATAAACTGCAATGTTACTGGTGGTCTGTGCGCCCATTGTCGCACAGGAAGTCCGCTAGCACGAACAAACCTGTCGCCTTTCGCTCAGTGCAAACTGGGATTGAGCCGCCATTTTTATTAAAAATATTTTATGCGATCACTGCTTGCATGACTCGGGGCTTTACATCCAGAAAATATTGACTAAAAGAGAAATGATAAACTGTCAAAAATTTAAGTTTTTGCTGTTTTTAACAATAAATTCTGTCACCACGGCAGTGCGAGAATTGAACGGGACTAGCCAAATATCGCTAGTTACCCATGATGCAAAGGGCGAAATGCGAGAGATCTAGATGAGGTATCGTCAGGTCTCGCGAGAATGCTGTGCGCCAGGTGTCATCACAAATAAAATAAATGGAAGTTTATAAATAAATCATAACGTCAACAGGTATAGATTTTTTTAACTTTTACGCCACCACCAATGCTGAAAAATGCAACCACCAGCTCGTTGTAGCAACCACCGGTGCGTTTACATTGAGTGTGATTAACATATTCAAAGGAAATTTTAATTTGTGTGACGGGAACAATGCTGTAGGAAGCGGGAATTTGGATCAAATAGCTTTCGTATGTAGCAAAAGCATCCAATATTAGATATTATGAGTAGTTTGAATAATTAGTTTAATCTATTCTTTCTTAAGCTCAAACATCTCACTTTACGTTTTTCTCTAATATAGTAACATATGTAACAGGCTGTTACAATCCTCTAATTGTATCTCTTATCGTCTACTCCTTCAATGAATTTAATAAACACGAACGCTCGTGCATAAAAGCAGTTATCAACATAATGTCGCTTCTGTGAGTGATGTAACGATATGCTTAAAAATCGATAAAATACTAGTGGTTTACAGATTCAGTGACGTTACGTAATAACGTCTATTTTTACCAGCATAAAAGTTACGAAATTTTGACGTTTTCACGCCAAAAATGTGATCTTAGGCAATACTGATGTAATGTGATAGCTATAATCAAACATTCGTGCCCCTGTATTAATGAATTCATTTAACTCGTTGAGAACAAACGATTAAATGCTCGGCAAGCCTCGCATGCTACCGCTTTTTCCTAACTCGTTTTTAATAAATTTAAGAAAAGAACATGAGTACACTCGTTAGATCCTCCATTTGGTCAGGAATGGCAAGGTAGTTGACATAAGTTGGCAGTTGTTAGCGTCAAATGACATTGCTTATACATACTATTTTCGCTTGAAGAAAGAAAGTTGACTCAGTGTTCGGTTTTATTTTTTGTAATGTGTCTGTTGATAAAGTGTGGATAAGCATTTGGAAGATATTGTTTGGTTTGAGATTTTGTTTGATATATCACGTTTTTAGCATGCGCTCTATAGGCGAGGTGTGTTAGAATAAGCGCTCATAACACTGTAGAATTTTTCTTCATGTTCGATCAAGTATAGGCTGGTGGCGGGATCGAATTTGTGATCCTGGATCTACAGTCAGACTCGCTACCAACTGAGCTACGTGGTCTGGTTAGCTTTTGGAAGATGTGCCTTGTGAGCTTCAATTACGCAACTTAGGATTATGTTTCCACTCATGAATGAAACAACATTGAAATGACTTTAGAGTGAATTCTCTATTTTACATGTGGGGAAACCATGGTATAACTATTCTATACTACCATCAGCATTGTAGACATTGCACACTACGAGATATTTAAGTGTAGTAAAAGTAATAGTTATAGCATGGCTTTTCTGTTTGTACATGGAGATGATCTGTGAGCTTTAGCAAGTGGATTATCTCCAGGGGCGGATCCAGGATTCCATGTTAGGGGGTTGTGTGGAGCAATATTTTTAGTATAATGTATTCCCATGCAGAGCGCAGACGGCGCGAAGCCATGCTAGGGGGGTTCGGAGGCATGCTCAACCAGATTTCTTTTTGAAAAAAGTGCAATTTTGTGCATTCTGGTGCATTCTAGGGCCCATTGAAGCCTTCATTGCTTTACTATTTTTGAGGTTAGTTTTTAATGTTGCCTTTGCAGACAAGTCTGAAAAAAAATCTTAAATGTGATTTAATGGTTTTAAGAGCGGTCATGACTTCAGCAGGGACTGTACTTACACCATTCTGGCTTCAAAGAAAAAATCCAGCTTGACTTGAACTTCTGGCCTAGGGGTAGTAGACCTGACGTGCTACCTGCACATGTCTACTGTAGTGTAACTAAATTTAATTCATTTTGTTAATATAATTTCAGCGCTGTTGTTATGAACTAGGCACACTTTCACACAATGAAAACAATTTCAATCTACATATGTACTCAGAGCCGTAGATTTTGTGTGACTGTTTTGAAGCACAGTATTGTATCAACGCGAGCACTGTAAGTGGCAAGTGCGGGTAAGGGGGTCTGCTTCCCTAGGAAAATTTTGAAAAAAAATGTGCAATTTGGTGACTTCTGGCACGTTTTCAAAAAGTTTATTTCTTGTACAGAAAGCATCATTTTTCAAAAGGCTAAGTCATAAAATTTTGAAATGAATGAGAAAAATGAACTTCGATGTCATTTCTTCAACTCAAATATCGTTTTCTAAACGAACTTGTAGACTTGTTCATGTTTAAATCAGGTGCGCGATTGGATTTTATTTTGTGAATATAAGAAGAACAGACTGATCCTCCGTTTTCCGCTATATGATCACTCTAATACCAAATTATAGGTTGGTTATAAAAGCTCTCCAAATCTCTACCTATCCTCTGTAGCTACACACCTAAGTTTGAGTCTGACTTGGTCGGAAAGTGATATGACATGATGAGTCATGCAATGCCATGGATAGTTGTTCTTTTACGGTCCTTCGTATTTCTAATCTTCGTGCACGTACCACTCTCTGTGGGAGGGCAAAAGGATTTTCATGTAACTTGTCACCGAAAGTACCAAAGATTTCCAGTCCAGCTTAAAGACAACAACCTAATGTTTGCGTATGCTATCCAAAACATTACTAACAGCGGAATTGGGGAGCGGGGGGTCCGGGGGCATGTTCCCCCTGAGAATTTTTTTTTTAAAAAATAGATGCTTTTTGACGACGTCCTTAGTTTATTTCCTGTATAGAAAGCATTACATTTCAAAACAGGTTTTCAATGTGACCTACCCTGCCCTATCGGATAATGTGCACAACTAAGAAAAAAACAGCCCCTGGTATTGATAAATAACCGAATAGGCTAGTATGCAGTAAACGCAGAAAGACAATTTAATGACTGTATTTAGTGAAGCGCCGCCGATGTGGCACCTTTGAATGTAGAGATCTACGTTTGTTAGCGGAGCGAGCTAAAAAAATTAGACATTCTTAAAGTTAAAAAACATATCTGCACCTATAAATCATATTAAAACTTTGCCTTGGCGATTTTAGGGGTGGGGCGCGCCGCCCCCCCCCCCCCTTGAATACGCCAGTGAGCTCACGTACATGTGGACAAATATGAGTGTAACTATTCTGGACCATCTACATTAGTGTAGACCTTGCACATCAAGAGCTGTTTGATGCTAGTATTGGTAAAGGTGGTATAAAGTACATTGCTTGCACAAACATGTTTTATCTGTCAATAAGCGTCAAAATACAACCAAATTAAACCACTTACTTGATTGTGTTCTACACAGAACAAAGATTCAGCGTTGCCATCCACAAGATCCACATTTTGTCTTGTTATAAGTTCCAATATCTTCTTTGAAGCTGCTGTTGCATTATTCTTGAAAATTTTCTTCTTTTTGAACACACTGAAAATTATCGCATAACTTACAAACAAAGCGATCACGTGTCAGTTATCTAAATTTAGTAATTCCAGTCCAGGAAGTAAATATCTCAACCATCACTTGATGAAAAGGGTTGGTTCGGTACAATGAGCTCCTGACCAAAGGGGCCACTATCGTCCCGCCAGTTTCACTGACCAACCCATAGTGGTCCGCCTTTATATGCTATGGAAAAATCCTCTTCTGATTTAGCCATTTTTAGGATGTTTGAAAAAGTAAAAAAGATAAAGAAAAGAAAGGGAGTTTATCTTTGGGAAGACCTGGTCGGGCTTGCGTATTGCGATGTTCCGAGAGATCCTTCGATTTTAGCGTCACATAAACGTAAGTGGTAGACGAATACTTGAATATATCAAAATTTACAACTTTATATCCGCTGATTAGCCATACAATCAGTCAATAATACAGCTTGCTAAAAGTATTAAACAAATACCATTTTCTCAGTGTCTGATCCATATATTTATAGAATACTCGTCTTTTGTTATTATTCAAAATCATGTCGCACATTCATGGTCTTATTGTTGACGATCTTTTAAGAAAATGGCGTGATATACTAATATATCTTGATCAAGGACACAAAATAATAACTCCGTAAAACTGACACTAGGGATATCTCGAAATCAAGTTTAGCTCTCTACCACTGATCCGCATGATTTTTATAACGGGAATAAGTGAATTCTTAAACGAACAGTCTACACTTGAGCATTTCGTATATGCAAAGTTAGGGAGCGCAGTGGCTCAGTGGTAGAGTGCTTGACTCGAGACCGAAGGGCCGCGGGTTCGAGCCTCACCTGCGTCACTGCGTTGTGGTCCTTGAGCAAGACACATTTATCCTAGCTTAGTACTGGTTCAACCCAGGAAGACCCGTCCCGCATAACTGAAAGATTGTTGAGTGGACGTAAAGAGTCAAATCAAAATCAAATATGCAAAGTTAGGACGTAGATATAGGATAAGATTGAAATAAGACCTAAAGTCCCACTATATAGCTGTATTTATATGTTTAAGAACTGTAGTTGATGTACCATTAGCCCAATAAACTGCACAATATGTAGGGTAACGCCTGGTATTTTCGGACATCTGGTAAATTTGCACACAGTGGAAATCCAGATGAGACGGCTCATTATGAGCCATCTCATCTGGATTTTCAATGTTCGCTTAGTTAGGACACAAAACAATAACTCCGTAAAGTCTGGCACACTACAACCGAGTCGCATGATACCCGACTTTGTTTGTCATATAAGCGGCTGGTGAATTCTCTGAGGAACATGCACATTTGCGAAGTCATACTTGTACTTGAGCATTCGCATCTCGCATATGCAAAGTAAGGGCGTCGACAGAGGATATAGGATTGATATAAGGCCTAAATCCCCACTAGATAGCTGCGCATATATGTTTTAGAAGTGTAGTCGATTTACAATAAGGTTCTTCCTTGAACTGTCTAAAATAAAAATTTCTTTCAATTTTAAACGCAAACTTATGTTGTGTTGGCTCAAAGAAACCCAATGATAAGATTCATTTGAGCACCGAAAATATATGCTAAGATTGACCAATAAGTGAATCTTATAATTAACATTTTTGATTTCTGACACCCTTAACACCCTTGAAACAAGAGGTCCCTAGGCCCTGGATCGCTCACCTGAGTCCTGGCACATAACTAGATGATGTATTGGCCTGTGGCTAAGGAGATATGATATGATTTATTTGTTTGTTTGATTTGATTCTTTACGTTCCCTCAACAATCTTACAGTTATAAAGGGACGGGTCTTCCTGGGTTGAACCAGTACTAAACTAGTATAAATGTGTCTTGCTCAAGGACCACAACACAGTGACGCCGTGTGGCTCGAACCCGCGGCCCCTCGGTTTCGAGTCAAGCAATCTACCACTGAGCCACTGCGCTCCGATGGGGACACAAAGAATCAAATCAATCAAACAAAATGTATTTTCGTAAAAAAAATAATCGAAAGTTATTTCTACAGGACATCTCCTTGATCATTAATCAACACTCATTCTTTTTCAAAAAACTCAACTGTGATTGTACTTTTGTTTTCAAATTTACTGCCGCTCCAGCCCAAGAATACACTGACATGGAAAAATATTTTTCCCAAAGTGGAAACAATACAGAATTAACTGAAACTTACAGGAGCTGTCTGGCTAAAGCCCCATTCTCACTGTGCCGATGTAGCCATGGTTCATCCCGATGCAGGACAGCCGGTATACCGTGATGCACCCGGACACTTCATAAAAAATAAATTGCGTTCTCACCTTGCCGACGTTACTCTGGTATAGCCCCGGTTCTCGAGAAAGCAAGGCGCCGGTTGATCCCCAGTTCACCACGGAGCACTTACAGTGCAGCACGGTGGAGCCACGGTTCTTGCCGGTATACCCCGGTGTTACTCAGGTTGTTTACGGTGATGTCCCGGTAACTGCCGGTTGTGCCACGGTTACATGCCGGTAGGGCCACGGTTGCGTCCCGGTGCTACTCTACACTATAAAACCAGGATAAAAACGTGGAATAACATCAGTTATGTTATTAGTGCGAAGGGACCGCGGCACACCGACATCATAACCGAATAATGGAGTAAAATCAGTTTTCTTCTGTCTCTATCGCATAACAGTTATGACACAAATTGGACTGCAGA
The DNA here is from genome assembly GCA_964019695.1 of Loripinus fragilis. NCBI lineage: Eukaryota > Metazoa > Mollusca > Bivalvia > Lucinida > Lucinidae > Loripinus > Loripinus fragilis. The sequence continues at coordinate 64,753,014 of OZ026517.1, forward strand.
GCCATATACGAGTTACTAGAGGAATCATGATCTGTGTAGCGGAAGCAAATGCCTAGTAACCTCGCAGCTCATTTGCATGACAAATAAGCAGAAGCAGACCTGTTTTCTTACGACGAGGTTTGAATATTGTTGATCTGGGCCCAGAATTACAATGCCTCCTTAAAGTTAAGGAAGACTTTATTTAAGTATTGATGCTTCAACATGTACATTAAATGCTTAATAAAAATTGCCAAGACCGATGCAGTACTCATGTTCAAAGCTATCATTGTGATCTACAGAAAAAATGAAACTATTTGGTTTTTATCAGTTTGGAAACGTTATTTTTCGTATCCTGGAAATTCAATACTTAACTTAAGTGCTCCTTAACTTTAAGGATACATTGTAATTCTAGGCCCAGATTGTCTTGCTTTTTTCATAAAAATATATAAACACTTTGAGCAGGGCATGTAATTTCCAACAATGTGATATTTTGAGAAGTGTAGACTCAGACAAGCCTGTGCAGTCCCCAATTAAGCTTTAAAGTTGTTCGGTCAGTAGCTTAACAATCATAGAATAATCAAGCGACTAGCCAAGGCTCTGATCAGACTGCGCCTAGGCGCAGGCTGATCTGAGGCTTTGCTAATGGAAACTACCACATTGTTGGAAATCTCATGTCGTGGCTCATATATGCTTAACTCTTCAATAACTATAAGTGCATTTATTCATAAACTTTGTAAATGAGCACATTTATACTGCTGACAATTTAACCATGGACATTCCCATCCTTATCATTTGGATAAATCCACTTTCATTTTCGGTGCAGCAGGAGTGACTTTTCATTTTTATTTTGCATTTATTACATATACATAGGCAGTGGAACCGCACGGTTTATCACGGTGGAGACACAGATGCTCCCGGATTGCGCCGGTATCGCCCCGACGCCGTCCCGGTAGAGACACGGTTGCTCCCGGCGTCTTCCCGGTTTATCACGGTATTTGACAGCCTTCCCGGTTACTCCCGGTGAGTCCCGGTTGCTTTAAACATTTTAAAACAACCGGGGACATGAGCCGGTTCAACACGGCTCATCCCGGATCTCCAAGGTTGTCCACGGTCCCGCCACGGTTGTGACACGGTTCATCACGGTTCATCCCGGATCATCAAACTGGGATGAACCGGCACCTTAAACTGGGACAGCGAGAACGAGGCTTAACGGAGAGCTTCTAGTATGTAAAATAAATCATGGCCAGGTAGAGCAAAAATTGGGGTTGACCAAAGTACGCCCGTACTTGTTTCTAATGCAATTAGTTTGTCATAAGACAGACAAGCCGCTTCAATTTAGGAAAGTTAAATTTATGCAAGGGAGGTACCTGCAATTTTTAGCAATTTCTCCAAAGGAAGTGAATTTATGTAGATAGAACAGTATGACACTGAACTCACCCAGTCTCGTGACATAATCATCATTGGTTATTGGATGAAAATCACTATAGCACTGAACGAAATTGTCTTTTTGTAGATAGAACAGAAACACACAACGATTTTAAGCTTACTGGGAGGAGATAGGCAAATGAAACCTTCATCAGTAGATAGAACATTTAATCCCCTTTCCAACGGTCTGCATAACTCATTTTTGACCAAAATGTCACTTAGAACACTATAGCGACGAAATAGTATTCTTGATAACGATCAAGCGTAGCGATACGTACGATTGGATTTTAGATATTTTTTGAATTTCAAATCAGAAAATAGATATAGAAAACAAATAACAAAGAAAGTGGTGTTTAAATCAATAAAATTCATCAATAAATAAAAAAGGTACAACAGTTTTAATAAAAGGATAGTCCTTTTTTTACCTGTCGTTATTATATCGATCAGCTGTTCACCTGGCGTGTGTACAGATGTACCTGTTGAATACACAAGCCGCAAGTATACTTTACATACATTATGCTTGGAATAATCTGACAGAGCTGTTATAAATATCGCTTGCACTAAAATGAGCTAACCTGTAAAACAATAAATTAAGTTTATTTTGTAGGGGAAGCCCTTGTTAACTGGCTGGTGAGTGTAATATGTTCTTAAAAGGGTATCCTTTGGAAGCAAAGACTGCACCAGAGAACTGAAACTAGAGTGTGCATATTTCCTGGACCAGACTAGCTTGTTTCTGCCATTTAGGCTTCATCAGTGACCCTCAAATAGTTTCAAAGTTCCACAATGAAACCAATGATCCCAAAGGACAAGAAAATAAAATCTACACTATAGTGAAGGGCAGGGAGACGTTCTACCGCCGCCACACAGTCCCAATCACCAGCTGTAGTGAAGTCAAATATGTTCTTTTAAAAGGGTATCCTTTGGAAGCAAAGATTGCACCAGAGAATTGAAACTAGAGTGTGCATATTTCCTGGACCAGACTAGCTTGTTTCTGCCATTTAGGCTTCATCAGTGACCCTCATTAGTTTCAAAGTTCGACAATGAAACCAATGATCTCAAAGGACAAGAAAATAAAATCTACACAATAGTGAAGGGCAGGGAGACGTTCTAACACCGCCACACAGTCCCAATCACTAGCTGTAGTGAAGTCAAATATGTTCTTAAAGAGGTATCCTTTTGAAGCAAAGACTGCACCAGAGAACTGAAACTAGAGTGTGCATATTTCCATAGCGCTATATATTATTGATATTGGGTTATGCTAGCTTATCGGTATCTTCATTTGCTGAGCCGGAATTACTGAAAGCGACTTGAAATTCTAGGCACTAGCGAGTATGGGAGTAACACGTTTTATCCTACATGATAAGCGCCTTTAAGAGTATGATTTAAGTAAACATAAAGCGGACGTTGATATTGGACTACGGAAGATTCTGCGCTATAGAATTACGTGTCTGCGTGGGCTTAATGGGCCCACGCAAAGAAGGCCCAAAAATCGCTTATCAGTAAATTTGTGGTCCAAAAAGCATTAATCATTAAAATAAAGGACCAAAAATTGGTAATCAGTAAAAATGGGGCTCTTACAAGGTATCGGAAATTAACATGGGTGTCTGCCCACGCTTAGAATTAGATAATATTATGTTTTATCTTTTGCCTGGGATATGACTTTAATATTCATGGTGCATTTGAGTTTTTATGCAATTCCATTGCTAATTTATGACGTCATGTATGATATCACTATCATACCTTAGGGTACCCAGTTATAATCATTTCTCAAGTAATTGACATATCATGTAACAGGCACAAAAATGTTTTATAAAATAACTATATCATTGATAAGTTCCTTGATACTATAAATGGCTTTGTATGTATAAGGATAGTGGGCGAGCATTCATTTTTATGGCATGGTACCCCAATTGGCAACTGTATATTTTGTATTCAGTCAAATTTGGAATTAAAATCTTAACACGTTGCGGTCTTTGTCAAGATACCATTTCCACATAAAAACTATCCATATATGTTAAGAACATGTTGACCAAATTTCATGAAATTCAAGGATATGTAACATATTTTTTTCAATTTGAAGTAAACACATGACACTAATTTATCGAAATGTAAAAAATACAATACTTATGTTTCAGTGTAAAACATACTTGAATACTTGCTTAGATTGAATCACCATGCTAGTATGTTTATTGGTAGAAGTTGATATGTTCAGTGTTTTCCCTATTAAGGATTGGCAAAGAAAAACAAACTAAACTTTGATATTAAGTCCCATGATTCTTATTTAATGGAGTGCTTACACAATAATATTACCCAAAATGATACAATATGGTGACACCTGTACTTACCACATCTAGTTTCTAACGTTAAAACTACATCTAACCAATGTTATACTGAATATGTAACTATTACGAATGAAAATTCACACAGAAGAGACAACTTATGGATAGTCAATTCATACAGGAGAAATACCTTATATCTATGATTTTATAATTGTAAGCCTCATTAAAAGACCCAGTTCACAAGAATAACCCTCTGTCAAACCTTTTGTTTAAACTAACTATTTTAGTCACAGAGAACAACTGTCTTAATCTGGTCTAGCAGATAACAGATAAGCCTCAGGCTACTACTGTTCTGTTTTCTTGTCTCAAACATGATAATATTTTTGTAATAACTATTGGTATCTTTCCTTTTTTAAAATAAGAAAATAAGACCAAACAAGCTGATAAAAATTGAATGAAGACATGAATGATGAATGCAACTTTCTTCAATGAATTTGATTGTCATCAATATAATACTTGATTTTTTTTCATTTATATAATCATACAATATTTTTTTTCAATAATTATCATGCTGAATATTTATGCACTTGATCCCTCCCAAATTTGATCATAATAATTTTACCTAAGATGCAGTTTGAGTTCTGATCAGCATAGCTGATCTAGATCTTCACAGTGTTCAAAATACAACTTTGTAAGATTTACCCTGACAAATATTAATCTAAAATGAAAAAACAAAAGGTGTCTGTGCAACCATGCGATTGATGCTAATTGTTGTATAAAAACATTCACAGTAAACCGTTATGTGATCTTTGTAATATGTAATTATGAACCAGTGGACACATAACAAACAAGGCTGGCCTCATTTATTTTCAATGGCAGTAATTTATAAAGTATCATTACATGTATGTGATTATCTTAGTTTGGATTAGTTTCAAAAGTAAATTTAAAATAAATGAGACTTTATAAATTAGAGCTTTCTTTTATAATTTGTCCATTTGTCACAATAAACAACCTAATTAGTGATTTGAAAACAAGAATGTTATAAATCCTATAGTAAAAAATTATAAATGAAAAAAAAAAAATATTCCTATTATTTTTTTTGCTAAATGATTGATAATAAAAAATTAGTAGCAAATATTGATTTATTTTTCCAGAATTTCGATATACAAAAAAATATCCTAAATAAAATTCTTTCAAAATTCAAATTGTATTGCTTAGGTTTTGACAAAATTCCTAATAATTGATAGTGATTGCAGAATACCCCATATGACAAAAAACATGGCAACTGAGCTGATAACAGGTGTCAATCATTTTCAAAAGTTTAATAGGTTATCCAATCAAATTAGAGATAAGCCTCAACAGCTCCTGGAGATCTTCACAGCTTGAGTGCAAAACAGAAAGTGCCAGAATTGAGGCTTATTTTTTCCTTATATACCCCACTCCTGCCTTTAAATCTTCTCTGTTCATTCTGTTCTGTAAAACTGGAGCTGCTTAACATCAAATAGCACCATTTATACTTTATCTGGCTGTATATTCTATGCATACAGCTTCGTTTCTGGACCTCACTTATTTATGTAGAACATTGTTCTATGATACCTTTGATAAGACTCTGTTACACTTTATCCTGGTCATCGCACCAAAATGTGGTTACTCTAGTTCAGTCGAGATGTAAAGGAAGTGCTTGGTCTGCTTGTTTTCACACATTAATTATTATGGTAATATGTTTCTTAAAAAGTATCATCCAAAACTTGAGGAAGTGATTCAAATTGTCTTGGCTCCATAGTACCATGATTTTGGGCCATGACCTTGGGCATTTCTGACCATTGAATCATTTGAAATTGACTAGACATGTATTTCTATAAGAAAAGTGGAAGTAGATTTAAAAGCAAACTCCTTCAGTCGAGTTTCAACAATTGTATCATTTTTGCTAAAACTGACCTATACCAATAAGAGGAAAGAAATGACAAAGATACCGGTTTTGGATTTTCATGAGATTTGGCTCAGATCAGCAGAATATATATGACATGTTTTTGTGATAATATGATATCTTGGCAAAGACTAGAATATTTCTATCTTTGGAATTGAATGTTGACTTTTGTGTGAATTTTTGAGAAAACAATATTGAAATTTTATAATCACTTCTTCAGACACCGGGCCGCGTAGCGCAGTTGGTAACGTGTCTGGCTACAGATGCGTGTCTGACTGCAGATCCAGGGGTCGCGAGTTCGATCCCGGCCCGGTACCATACTTTCGTGGAGATTGATCATGAAATAATTTCTACAGTCATTCTCCTCCCTTCCGCTGATTTATTCAAGAAGGGTTGTTGTCAGTTACAAGCGAAAGTATGTGCACAAATTACTGGTTAACCGCTTGCTCAAGCCTGCCCAGGAAAAAGTGTGGTTAAGTGAACTGACCATCCCGCAATGACCATAGCTGTTGACATGGGACGTAAAGCAACAAAAACAAAAAAAAAACTTCTTCAGAAAACGTAAACCATAATTTATCCAAATTGTTTCGTGGTATTAATGTAATGCCTATGTTATTTTGGAGTCAATCTAGATGATAAATCATAGAAATAAACAAAACTATAGATTTAGGTCATATAAATTTAAAGGTGGAGTAAGTCAGGGCTGCTTACTAAGCTTTAGTCTTAACTATCTAATTCGATATATACATTTGATAGTTTGTATCTAATGAGTTACTAAAATGCAAAGTTTAATGAAAATCCATGTGTGGGCACAGATGTAAGTACCCCTTTATGCCCAAGTACAACTCAGGCCAAAAAATCAGTTTACAATAACAATTTGACCACTTCAGTGAAAAATACTTAATAAATATTTATTTTCTTACTATTTAATACGGCCTTTTGTAAAATGGAGTTTGTGGTCAAATTCGCCAACCATAGAAATCGTAGACGAGAAATTTGCTTATCATTATATTTTTCCACGAAAATTCGCTAATCACTAGCAATGCTCATTCCGCAATTCAGTAAAATAATCCATAAAAAATCGCTAATCATTAAATTTTAGGGCCATAATTCGCTAATCTTTAAATGTTAGGGCCATAATTTGCAAATCATTGAATTTTAGGGCCATAATTTGCTAATAGTTAAATTTTAGGACCATAATTCGCTTATCAGTAAACCCCATTGACACCCTCATGTATAAATTGTGATACTGTGTCAGAGAAGGAGCTATCGGTTAAAAATGGTTTCTCTTTGTAGTTGGAAAGATGGCTATCACCTCAGGCATAAGCTTGTCTAAAATTGTAAGAACTGCTGTAGCATTATGATACACAGCATCTGAAACAAAGATGAAGTTCTAAGGTTTCTTCCTGGATCTTCATTTTTGAAATATAGCATTTTCAGGTGAAGCGTGACTGGTGTTGCATTGAAATTTTCACTCTGAATTTTATCCATCGCAGAACACGTAGAATGTTCTGCAAAATCCATCTGAATCACCAAGTCAGTGGTTGGCAGATTAATCTTCAATTCTATGAGAGTCAGATACTGTACCTTCACTCGACTGGCATGTTTTAGAAATTCGTCATACTCCTTCAGCATAAGCTCAGCAAGTTATGTCTTTGACTTGTAAATCTTTAAGTTATCTATTCTTATTTTCATTTTCTGGATTTCTTCTACTTACTTCCAACATGTATATTCTAGTGGCCTGTCATCGCTTTATTGATCTACCAGTCTTTTGCCAGCTGCCGCTGCATTTTGAGTAGCATTAACACCATTAGATTTAAGGCAACAATTGAAGCTTCATTGAAATGCTCTGATGTTTTGTACAGAGGCATGTGTTTCTTGAAATACATGATTGTAGTTTTTCACGCACTGGTCGTCGTCTATAGAACTGTGAAAACGATATCTATGATGTTGGGTGCTCTGTGCAAAACTATTCATAGATGTTGATTAGGTAGTCCGTTTCCTTGTTGTATTTGGTTACATCCTTCTTGTTCCCACTAACTCAATGCTGACATCAGATGGGCCTTGACGCGAGAAAAACTGTCTCCTTGGGTTTGCGAAAAACACAAGCGCAGACCAGCCTGCGCATCCGTGCAGTCTGATCAGCGCCTTTGTTATACGTTTTTTGCAAGTATCATACGTAAACTTGCTTCAGGTGAAATTTGAATTTTCTAGCTAATCTCTGTAGCTGAGGAGACTAATTTGAAACTCGCTTTGTCGGAAACCCACGAAGACAGGTTTTGTCACGTCGAGGCCCATATCTGGGTAAATTTGTTGTAACTTTACTCTTCAGCTCTTTTCTGTCCATTTGAAGTCTTCAACGTTCAGGATAATCTATCAACTTACAGTACTGTGTTTTCATACTACTGGTTCCACCTTAACCCATTAAAGTCAAATGAAATTTCCCCACTATAATCAATTACATTAGTCCATTTCCATTAAAAGGGTTGTTGGGTAGTATTTTGTATTGTAATTCAAATTCTAATAATGCATGGTGTAAGTAAACAGTTAAGACGCTGCATTCTGTAGCGTCTGATAAGGTTCTTCACTCTTTGTCTATGTCTTAGCAGCAGATATGATACTGACATTGTACAATGGGCATCAACCCAGGTAACAGATACCCTTTTAAGAATATATTTGACTTCACTACAGCTGGTGACTGGTGGAGGCGGTAGAACGTCTCCCTGCCCTTCACTATAGTGTAGATTTTATTTTCTTGTCCATTGGGATCATGGGTTTCTTTGTGGAACTTTGAAACTATTAGAGGGTCACTGATGAAGCCTAAGTGGCAGAAACTAGCTAGTCTGCCCCAGAAAATATGCGCACTCTCGTTTCAGTTCTTTGTGCAGTCTTTGCTACCAAAGGTTACCTTTTTATGAACATTTTGATCTACTACATTAACAGCGAAATTGCATACTATATTTTAGTAGTGAAAATATTAGCATTTTTTATAAGAACTGATTTATGCAGGATAAAGGGAGGATCATGGAGGTTTTCTTATATCTATAATACTAAATAAACGAATTACCGCATAAACTGAAAAATCGAGGTCATTTTCATGCTTGATTTCTTTACTGTTACTTTAAGATATTGCTTTCATTGATAATCTCGGTTAGGATGAGTTTTCATTTAGCATAGATTTAGAGAATTTTGGAATTAAGTGTGTTTTCTAAAAGAACTGCGCCCTCTGGCGAATGTTTCTATATTTAGTGTATGTCACGTTCATGGTCACGCGTCACTATTTTTAGATGGATTGGGTTTCCAATACAAACTGAATGGAGATGACCGAAGCGTTCCGAATTTTTGTGTATATGTCATATGTATATGTGTATTATGCTGTGTCAAGTCGGCCATATTATAAACAACAATGGGGAAAACGCCGCCAAACTCGCCAAAGATAAAAAGATATGGCTGTAATTTTAAATAATCCCTTATCAAAACTGATTATTAGTCGCGGTAATCATCACACCTTTCTTCGACACGCGCTTAATAATCCTAAGTGTCAAGGTCGCTGCGCATAATGTACTGTTTACATCGATTGGCTTGGTCGTACCACTTATATCACGGTAGGCAATGACGCTATCAAATATTATTAGTAAAAGGCGCCTCGCTGAAGTTTTTCTGTGATTTTCTTGACGAGAAGAAATAAACATAACCGCATTTACAAGTATCAGCTTTTGTAAAAAGAAAATAAAAAAAAAATCGTCGGTTCCGGGTCATTTCGGCCCATGGTCATTTCGGCCCAATAATCCCTTTTTGGTTCTTAGAAAAAAATAAATCTCACTCCTAAAAAATTTGGTAAAATTGGTCCGCGCGGTAAATGCGAGCAGAAAATAACCATTTTAAGGGCGTCGCGCGCAATCTCACTCTTTAAGATTTCAAAAAGTTGACAGGTATGCAAATAACGAAGTAAGAACTACACCAAAATCACCACCTTAGAACGGTCAGGTGCAAGCTACTGGTGAGGGCTTGAGGTTGAATTTGTTTTTAGCTCACCTTAGCAGCATATGTCAGCTTATAGGTAGGATGCCCATGGTCCGTTGTCGTCAACAATTTCAAACATCTTCTTCTCGGAAACCATTTGACCAATCAAAGACAAATTTTATGTGGAGCCTCTTTGGGTAGGGGGAACGAAAGTTTGTTTGTTGCATCTGGGTCACATGACCAAGATGGCCGCCACGCCCATATATGGTAAAAACCCTTCAAAAATCTTCTTCCCCGGAACCGGTGAACCAATTTCCACGAAACTTGGTATGTAGCAGTGGTGACTCTGCCCATCATACTTTGTTCAAATGATGACCTACGGTTGACCTTGACCAATTTTACAACAAGGTCAAATTTGTTAACTTAGGCTTTTCTACAGGAAAAAGTGAAAGCTGTTGATTTTTTCACAAATATTTCAGCCTCTGACCTGAAACCAACTGAAATAATGAAGAATTGTGAGTATTGAAGGCCGAGGTCATTTCTTGACCTTGGCTAAAGGTCATTTACGTATATGAAAATTAAAACTGGCTTTTCTCGGAAATTGATGGGCCAATCAAACCCAAATTTTATATGTTAGCTTTCAGGTACAAGCAGGGTTCCAGTTTGAGGGCAAATCGGCGAAATACTTCGCCCCAGACCGCTCCGTTTCGCCTATAATGGTCGTAAAAAGGGAAGTGTATTTCGGCATATGGAGGCGCGGTGGCTCAGTGGTAGAGCGTCGGACTCGGGACCTAGAGGCCCCGAGTTCGAACCCCACGACCGCTGTGTAGTGTCCTTGAGAAAGGCACTTTCACCTTCCCAAAGTACTAATAATACCCAGGAAGAAGTGGCTCCGTCTCAACATGACTGAAAAATTGTTTACCGGGACGTAAAACACCAATCAATCCAAACCATTTCGGCATCAGTGTTCCTTTTCAGGCCATTTTGGGGGGCGAAATTCGGCCCCACTCCCAAAGGCGAAACACCTCCTTTTTCCCAATTGGCACAGTAAAATTCCCAATCAGAAGTTGGAAGAAAAATAAGGAGAAAAAGTTTGTTTTTTAACCACGAAAAGTAACGACATTTCCAGGTTTGCCTTTGAAGAAGATAATTTGGTATACAAAAATTTCCTTAGATATTGTATTTCTTTGCATTTTGAGTGTGAAAACCACTCATTTATTGGTTTGGGCAGCTACCACTTAAAAAATTGCAGACTAATTTTTCCGACATTGTCCCTATTTTTGGACAGTACCAGTAACCAACACAACACTAAACTATAATAATCAGCAGACCTTAGTATAAACTTAAATTGACACTAGCTTTAAACAAGTACAGACTTTTGGGGGGGGGGGGGACTCACAAAACAGTAACAAAACAAACAGAACTTCTATAAAATAGTTAATTACTACCATTGATGGCAACTAGACTTATGAAAGTTCAAGACACCTTTCTCTGACTCACGCTCAATAATCCTAAGTTTCAAGGTCGCTAAACAGCTTACATTGATAGGCTTGGTCGTACCACTTGACGCAGTAGGCAATGACGCTATCAATAAAATCTGTTTAAAAAAGTGCATTGTTCAGAAATAAGAACCTGGATTTGAGCGATTTTTGGCATTGTTTGGAGGAAAACAAATATAGTAAAAGTCACCTCGCTGAAGATTTTTAGTGATTTTCAAGATGAGAAGATATAAGCATAATCATGTTTACAAGTATCAGCTTTTGTAAAAAAAATTAAAACTCGCCGGTTTCGGGTCATTTCGGCCCATACCTATTTGGGCCCATGGTCATTTCGGCGACTAGAATCGCCAATACAAGTTTCAGATTTCATAAAGCTGTGAAAAATTAACACACATGAAAGGGGGATACAAGTTTCAGCTTTTTTAAATGCAAAATAAAGGTAAATTGACAATCATGAAATATTTCCGCGCTTGCGTGGGCTCTTTTCTAGTTATGACAAATATCTAAATGTAATCCAAAGTGTCCTGAAATAGGGGTTTTAAATCTATACTCATAAAAACCTGAATGGCTTGAGTGCGGTTTTTACAGTATCTTGCATGCATGTTATTTTTGTAAGTATTACACACACTATTAACCAAAATTTATCACATTACGTCGCGTCTGGGAGTGATATAATGCCATGCAATAAAATCGATAAACCATAGACTTCGAGCTAAAAAAGGTCCTGCTCCCCCCCCCTAGGGAATTTTGCAGACATATCCTATCTTAAAGAGAATTTCAAGCCGCATCTTTTAAGAGATGTTTGCACTCTGTGCTCCGGCGCGCTAGTCTCTGACAGCCTGTTACATATGTTACTGTAACAAACTAAGGAAAAAAATCAAAATGAAAGTTTGAGATACAGAAAGAAGACATTAAACCATCTAATTATTCAAACTTCTTATGTAGTTTGCAAGCTGGATGCCTAAGCTACATAAAAGCAGCATTTTAAACAAAATTAAAGCCTTCAATGGTGTTATATGCGTTACATAGATTAAATTTCCTTTTGAAAGTTGAAATCGTGACTAACATCATTCATTTTACAGACGATTTGTGCATTTTTACAAGTGTTTTTAATCTTAGTTTACTAAAATAATCATTCGACTTATAGAAAAAAACAAAGTTTGCTTTTCTATCTCAAATACATTGTTTTATATGAGCTATTAAACAACCCTACCCCCAAATTTAAATATCCAATTTTGGTATCTATTATTGAAGAAAAATATATGAAAATATTTGACGCTCGTGGATATCTCACATTTTTGGCACTGACTTGCTAATGCTATTAAGAATCATACATTTGCAAGTTTGACATCAGGATCAGAGCACTTATTAAAGTATGTAACGTATGTTACATGGCATAATGAATGAGCTAGAAAAGTTTCTTGGAAGTAAGAGATGATATTTCAGAAAAATACCGTTTTTCACATGTTTTCCTTTTAATCTCTAGCCTCTGGTGCCTTAGTCTTAGTAATTACAGTCATTGCTGATAACTAGCCCATGGAATTCTGTTACCTATGTTATATATAACTTTTTTAATCAAGTATTTGCTAATGCCTATAATATTAGAATATATAGACATATAGATAGAAAATAATAGTTCTCATTTAAATGACACAATTTAATAAATATTCCTATTAAATGAAATTATTCAAAAACAATCTTTATTCAAGTCACCCTCACAATGTCTATCATTGTATCTGCTTCTATTGCAAAATAATCACCCATTTCATCACAACCAGTAGAATCATGGCATTGTATTAGGACTGCAAACTGAGTACAACCCTGTTCCTCTCGACCCCTTTGGGAATTGTGCAGCCATATCCTACCTTAAAGAACAATTCAAGCTGCTTCAAATTAGAGATTTTTGCACTCTATTATGTAGGGGGTTAGCCTGTAATGATATGATACGTATGATACCATATCAATTTAAGAATATATGAATTAAAAGTCTGAGAAAAAGAAATAAGACATAAAACTATCTATTTATTTGAATTATTCATGTAGTTTGCATGCTGAATACCTTTGATACATAAGAAAATATTTTTTTTAACAAATATACAGCTTCCTATGGTGTTATATGTGTTACATTAATTAAGATTTCTTTTTAAAATTGGTAATTGTGACAAACATCACTTATAAGCATTTCGCGTGATCCTCCTCTTTAGCCATCAAAAGACTTAATTTTCTTTTTATGTGTGGCCAGTGCCAGCGTCAAACAACTTGACTCAGCCAAACTTGAATCCTTAGCATTCTTCAAAAGCAGAAACAGCATGTCAGTGTCATGGGATCAAACACCTGATTAAATATGGGTTTAATGACATATATGCATACAATGGAGTATGACTCTGGTATATATCTCTTCCTGTGAAGTGGCAAGAGCAAACTCACTGCAGCTGCCTCTGCATCCGTGCTAGTCAAATGATAACTTTGCTCTGATTTTGCAAAATCTATGTCTCTACCGTGTACCTCTAAGAATACTGTAAGACTTCTGACATTAGTCAAACAGAAATTTGATAGGCTGCTTTTTTGCATCATTTGCCATGGAACCTATCCAGTCTTTCGGTGCTTAAGTCCTCAGGTCTTAGATCAATAGTATTTTGCTGCGCCCAAAGAACTTTATAAGTTTTCTTTAGTTACAATGTTGACTCTTGATGGTTTTGGCAGACCGTCTGAAACAATTTCTGTTACACCTTGAAAGTTGTCTGGTATAAGAGAAAGAATATGAAGTTGGACATTGCCATCAATTATGTTTGCAGTTTTTTTTTTATGTCAGTACATTGAAGCATGTCTTAAAATAATGTAAAACCTATGATTTCTCAGAACTTGCAGCCATATCATTAGATGTTGCATTCAAAAGAAGGAAAGTGGACTATATGTAGAATGGGATAACCAGTAGTTCTATATTATGCTCTATGGAAGATTTATACAGAGTAAACAAGTTGATAAGGTGCCTCATTTCATGATCCATTGAAAACACTGAAATTGAAAACACTTGCCTCTGACTGTGTAATCAAAAAGGATGTCACGACAATGCCCTTGCCGATTTATTATGATGAGTTATATATGTTACATCCTTTAATAAGAACTCTTATCTTAGAAACTTAGTGAATCATTGAAGTGAAAGGGTCTAATTTGCTCTCTGTTCATCCTGCATTTCATTGCTTTACCTGCTGTGGTACATCTAGTTCGTTTATCTGAAGGGAAAGAGTTACCTCGGTTTCAGCACTTCAGAAGTACTAAGACTTCAAATAAGTTTTTGAATGCTTGGGGAAATATAATAAGTGCAGAGACATTTTTAGATGAAAATATGTGGGTTGCATGTATGGAGAGGCTACATGTATACAAGTTAACCAGCTAAGATATGATTCTTTATCAAAGAAATATTAAGGTACATCAGTCCAGGTACTCATTGCTCTTAATGGCATAGTTTTCCTCCTTGTAAAGCTTTAGTCTTTCTCCTAATTGCAGAGTATCACTTGAAACACATACTCAAAGAGCCAACTATTAGGAATTCATATCAGTTTCTGAATGTTCCAAGCCATAAATGGCAAAATTGGAAAGTTGATAATGGCTCATCAATTTTGAGTGGACTGGTGGTAAAATTGAATAGCAGTAAATGATTGAAATATTGTGTGATGATTCTACTAGTTGCAAGGAGGCATGTGATAATAATGATTACTACAGAAGCAGCCAACGACAAAGTTTAACATGAGTGTTAAATCGATGAGAAATAGTTTGGACCATTTCATTTATTGTATTTTCTTGTAAAAATGTAAAACTATCTTTTCTATTTGTGGCTCTATATTTAGCATTATATGCACAGTATTAGAAAATGTGTCCAAAAGGTCATTGATAACATCTGTAACACCAGTCCATGGGCTTGATAATCAGAAATGAATATAATTTCTAGTGTTTTGGCACCAAAGACTTATAAGTTCACATTAAGTGTCCTGATCTTTAACTTAATGACATCTTGTAGATATATGAGCAAGACAGACTAAGAAAATGAAAAAATATCCACACGCTGTAATCGCTTTCATGTGTTTTACTTAAACGGTAATAACAAAATTCGCTTCTCTGTAAAACTGGGAGTAGGGCTGTGCATTAGCTCCTATAAGACAATATATTTAAGATAGAAAAACAAACTTGGTATTTCCTATTCATCAATTGAGTATATGTTTGTAAAATCTAATAAAACAGTTTGAAACCAAGTCATAGTAGTTGTTTAACTACATGACGATAGCCACAATTATAGCTTTTCATTTTCAAAATTTTATAGACGATACTATGATTTGATTTCTAAATTCCAAGTTGGACTTAAAGTGTATGTTCATGCATTTTAACATTTTACTTTATTCACAAATAAATATTTCGTTATGGACTAATTTTATTTTCACAGATCATTTATCTATCTGGTTAGTTAATTACAGAAGCTTTTATAGCCGTTCAGGGAGCAGCCATCTTACAGCTATTGGCACACATTAACCTGAGTTAACCTCAATATGCTGGTCTGGCAAATGATTGAAGCGGCACATTTCAGTCAATTTCTTTATTTCAATATTGGATAATGGGTGTTCCGTTTTAATTACAATCAACAGCCAAATCATTGCAAATTAAAATGTAACAACTGTCAAATGAAAAGTATTTTGTTTTTCAATAAGTTTCATTTGATTTTATTCTGTCTTTTTGTTATCAAAACGAAGAAAATTGTTACAAAATATGTCGTCTGCTATAGTAATAATTAGTGCTTTAAGACTTTAATTTTAGAATTTATTATTAAATATGGACCAAGTATCAACATATACTCATCAATGCACACACTGCTAAAAGCATTACTCTGAAACATTGTTATTTTTTGCCTTTTGACTGATTTATAATTCTGCTTTGGTAGTGTGTAAGCAGGCTGAAGTAATTCCAGTTTTGGTGTGTAGAGATCATTGACCTGAGAATGACCAGACTCCCATTAAGAAGCAAAAGTGATTTATTACGGCTAATAGAAGAGCATTCACAAACATTTAACAAGGGATTATTCCTGCCATACTGTAAACTCTATAATAATCACATTTGAAAAAAGGTGTGAATTATCCCTTTAAATCTCTCTTGCGCCAAGGACTTTCGGAACCTGATTTCTATGGTGACTTGGTGTATAAGTTAAAGAAGATTGTTGGCTCTAATAATTTTTCTGCGCAGTTCATGAAAATAATTTCCCATTATAAAAAGATTGGCTATAACATTAATGTATTGCAACAGACTGCATGCTTGGTAGTCAACCCAATCAGGGTTGGCAACTTTGCTTTCCTCTTTAATTGCACGCCGGTGGGTCGGACTTCAGACTCTATGATGGTTCCGACTTAAAGACTTATCTATTGATGAGATGGTAGGGGCCTGATGCTTTGGCTGTTTGTCGGGCCCACCGGGGTTTACCTGTTGGATTTCTTTTGCTCCGGTATTCAGTTTAATTTACTGTTGAGTCCTTATCCTTGCTTTATCTCCTTGTTATATCTTGATTTATTTGTTTTAGGAGATGATGCATTGATAAGTTAGGGGTCTTTCATGCAAACCAAATATCTATGTGTCTTGATCCACATCTGAATTAAGGGTGAGGTTGGCGCCGTTAAACCGGTTTAAGCCCTCCAGTAAAATATTTTACTGACCGTTCCAAGGCGGTACTTCTTTTGTGGATCTTTTATGTTTTTGTTCTGTCTTGTGTTTGCTATGTTTGTGCACGTCTGTTTATATGTGCTTTTTGGTCACCTGCTGGGAAAGGGCTGACCTTTTGGCTCTCGTTTGTGGTGTCTTCTGTGAGTTTGTCACTTTCCCATTGGTATCCTGGGTCAGGTGTGGTACTTGATTGTATCGATTCCTGATCTTTGCACCATTACTTACTTTTAAATTATAATCAGGTTCATGTAACGCACATAACACCACAGTAAGCCGTATTAAACAGCTTCCATATGTAGTAAAAACATCCAGTATAAAGACTATAAGAATGTCAATTTATTAGATAATTTTAATGTCTTCTTTTGGTAGCTCAAACATTCAAATTTCTTATTCTTAAATTGATATAGTAACATATGTAACAAGCTGTTACAGGCTAATGCCCCGACTTACAGAGTGCAAACATTTCTTATTAAATGCACCTTCAATGGTTACATAAGATGTAATTTGTCTGCAGAATTCCAAAGGGGATTAGGATGGAGCAGGCCCTTACTCAGCTTGATGTCAAAATAATGTTTGATGATTTTACTTATCACGCTAACATATGTAACGCTCTCTTATCTTTAAAACTTGATGACAACTAGCAGATCTATAAGTCTTTATCATAGGAGCCAGTTTAAAATCCCTAAACAATGTAAGATATCCAACAGCTGCGAGTTTTTTCACAATTTTAGCTCAAACTTTCAAACTACATTTCCTTTATTTGATATAGTAACGCATGTAAAACGATGTTTCAGACTAACGCCCCAACATAGAGAGTGCAAACATCCCTTAGTCGACGCAGCTTGAGTTGTACTATAAGAAGGAATATGTCTGCAAAATTCCCTCGAGGAGATTAAAACATTTTAGGCATATCTTACGTAAAGACAATGAGCTTGCCCATTTATTACATAAGGTAACATATGTTACAGCCTCTGATATTAAAAATTTTGCAACAAACTTTCAGATTTATGAGTCCTTTCATATAAGCAAATAAATCCCAAACAATGAAACACATTCATCAACTGCAAATATTTTTTCAACTATTTTTACTTTAGTTTTAATACCAAACATTTCACCTTAAAACTGGGTAGGGGTAGGGTTGTCTAATTGCTTATTTCAGAAAAAATATTTAAGCTAGGGAAACAAACTTTAATTTTTCTGTTAGCAAATTGCATAAGCCAGTCAGACATGGTTAAAAACATTTTGCAAAACACACAGAGAGATTGTGAATGTAAATGATGTTAGCCACACTTGCAAATTTTAATGGGTTATCTGATTTATGTAACGCATATGACACCTTAGGAAGCCGCAATTTTGTTCAAATGGCTGTCATACGTAGTTAAGATATCCAGTATGCAGACTATATGATTAACTTTTAAAAATAAATTTTTGATGTCTTTAATTTGTAGCCCAAACTTTCAATTTACTTTTTCATAGTTTGATTAAGTAACGTATGGTACAGGCTCTTACAGACTAACGCCCCGGAGCACAGAGTGCAAACATCTCTTAAAAGACTCGGCTTTCAATTCTCTACAAGATAGGATATGTCTGCAAAATTCCCTAGGGGGGGGAGCAAACCCATTCTCAGCCATCCGTCTACCACTAGTGGTTTATAGATTAGTAGCGTAACGTAGTGATGTGCATTTTAACGTTACCTAAAAGATCGCAAAATCTTGACGTTTCCACGCCAAAATGAGATTTTTGATTAATTTCAAAGTCATGTGAGTAATAGAATATATCATTTGTGCTCCTGTATTATTGAATTTAAACTCATTGCGAAAAAGAGATAAAATACTTGGCAAGCCTCGCATTTTCCCAACTTGTTTAATAAATTAAAAAAAACGAGCTCTCATGTAAGATCCTCAATATTTTAATGGCAACAAAAACATATCAACTGTTTACCTTATGCTTGAATGTCCTGTGTCCACATGTCATCATCCTTGGCATACGTCTAATTCATGCGAATCGCAGTTCATAACTGAAAAAAATACTTCAGGGTTACTTTTACTTTGCTAAAAGTAGAATTTCTAGTCAAGGAAGTATTTTTTCAGAACACTGTCAAATTTTAAAATGGAGTTGAGATGAGGATACCACCTTGCCAAATCGTTGCACACGTGCGCGTGCGCGCACGCGCACACACACACACACACTTTAAAGGACCGCACCAACAGTTAGAATTCTAGCTCCATTTGAACTCGCTTGTTTGATATGTCCCTTTTTTCTGTTATGGGCTGATCCATATAGAATATTACGTGTTCACATGGCTTTTTATCAGTATTATTTCAAAAGGATAATATTAGTCATGCCCTCAATCCATGTTTCCTAGTTATATCATATACTGTATAGCACATGGCACACCACCTTGACATGATATATAATCCTACCAAATATTATCAACATATCTCAAATGGTGTAAAAGGTATGGAAATAGCCACAACGCCCAGATATGAATATTAAAGTTACCGCCTTTACAGTAAGCGAAAAGTCTATTAATACCTGGTCAGGCAATTCTGGTCAGAAAAGTTAATAATCATGCGTATTCAATGTATGTACTATTCGCTGATAAAGGGTCTTGTCCCATGACACAACACTATGAGTCTGGTGATTCACAAATTGGTAATCCTTCGATCCCTAGTTTAACTCTCTACGAACTGAGCCACTGCGCTTCTTAAGTCCATTATCTTTGTAAATATGACGTCGTAGGTAGGAGGATCCCTATTTAGCTTGGATGAATATAAATTAAAAAAATCAACAAATGTCAAGATTTACCACAAAATTTGTGAATTTATCTTTCCGTAGAAATAAAATCACATACTCAAAAACTATGAAGCTATATAAGAGCGCATGACTTAATGATCACTTAATATTTTGTTTATACATGTAAAGACAAGTCTTTGCCATGGAATACATGACATATAAAAGCCATGGAATGCATGACATATAATTAAATTAAATGAAATGTATTATATATGGCTCAAAGTATGAGGCCATCCTTAAAATGTTGTTGCTGTACCTGGTAGAGTAGGCTTAGAGGTTTAGAGATTTACCATTCATTTTTCTTTTTGGGAACAAGGGCTGATTTTTGCCAACAGCTTAAACTAGATTTTTCTAGACACTTTAGTGAAAGCATTTAGTCATAAAAAAAGTCTTTTCTACAATTGCTTATTAGTGCCTATATGCTTGTTTAACTTCAGTTAAATCAAGTAAATATATATCTGATAAGCATTCTTCAAACATTCCTCTAAAAAAGGCTAATGGCCTAAAAAGATAATAACATAGCATTATGAGGCTCCGCCTTTTCAGTAAGCGAAAAGTCAAAGAATATAACTCGGAACGCATTGAGGGGTAAAACTTGACCAGACGGTCAAAATATATTTGGTCATACAGATGTGTTGATAAATGATATTCTTTTTTGTGAACGCCAATACTTGTACGTTTTAAGACAATAAATAAAGATAACTTACTTTTTTAAAAACACTCGGTTATCTTTTGACATGGGTCCCGTACCACCTTAAATCAGAATAAATAATAACCTAATTGGCTAGAGTGCGTTTTATACAATATTTTTCTTGTATAAACTTGCTTTATTTTTGTGCGGCGAATATTACACATACATTTAACTCCAGTCTTCTTGCCTACTAGTGGCGTCTGCTCATAACCTTTGCAAACATATAGGACTCAGATCAGGCCCGACAATCTGGCACAGGGCACATCATCTTGACATGATATATAATCGTATCAAATATCATCGAAATATCTCAAAGGGTGTGAAGTTTATGGATCGTATAGGGTTTTTCACGATACATGTAAAATATCTTAAAGGGTATTAATGTTATGGAGCAAACAAGGCTTTGCCTGTAAAGTTCATTCAAAGGCAATAATTCATTAGGAAGCAAGAAAAAGCAAACATTCTTGAACGCGAAACAACGTCTTGGCCTGCTACATATGCTTCTAAATACAGCCAACCCTTTTCAACCAGGCAACTACAGTTAGCATTTAATTTCAATGAAACATCTAAAGAAAAGCTGTCAATAATATAAAATTGACTATCTACTATTTGCCTAACTACACAAAAATTTGTTTGTATCTACACTGAAACATGAAAAGTAGTTGAGAAGTTTGTGAAAGACTGTTTTATGGTGACAAACACTCATTTATTGAATGGACATATGTTGTAGTTGCACATTGGAATTGCCTCTATGAGGAAATTCCAATGTGTACCAACACATATGATACTGAAATTAAGGAAACCTATTTTAAATATACACTAAACAAGTAGCATGTCCATTGGCTTTCCTCTTTTAAAAAAATTCAAACTGTCAATCAGTATTTTAATACCTGTCATTATATGACAAATTGTTTATATTTAAATGACAGCTATATCACCAAATTTGATTTCATGAACTATCCTTTTGCTAAGCTGGTAGTTGCATGGTAGTAACAACGGCACTGATCGTCCCCAAATAATTTGACGTTAGCTGAATTTCTGTTGTAATGAACTCAAATTCGAGCTAAGCTAATACTATACGGACGTTGGAAAATGATATTGCTGTTATAAAGAGTATCAGTGCAAAGAGTTTTCCAAGGGTGTATAAAGCAGTATCCTGTCAAGTCATATATGTATTATAACTCAAACAAGAAGCAAGAGAGTTATTACACTCCGTCTTGAACGTAAGTAACACATAACATATATTATCAAAATGGATTGAAGTTTTGGAGCCCACACTTTTCCCTATCGAAGTTCATTTAATGGAAGGAAGAAAGAGGGGCATTCTTTCACGTAAGTCGCGAACTGTCTTTACCCGACATAAACTGCCAAGCATACATGTATACTGAGCCACACTTCTAACGCAAAATCAAACAGAACCTTTAGTATTACATATATTGTTTCATCCATTGTATCGCAATTTTATCAAAAATTAAAACACTTATTTATAAATATGAAAGTAGAACTTCATCGGTCAATCATTTCCTTTTTATAATAACCTGTTTTGGTGAATGTCTGTTATAACCCCTGACCGGTACAATGATTTCGGCAAGACCTCCTATATTAATTAAAGTTACATTACTGAAACATTTTGCGTTGGAAATGTGGGTCTAAAAATATTCAAAGGACTAACTCGAGCAGGAAGCAATATGCGCCAATCCAGATAATTCCGTCGGAAATGGTGGGAGCAAGGGGGGCCGATCCTGACATATGTTTTTTCCCAGTCATAACGTATTTAACAGAGGGCTTTAAGGACCTCCCTCGAGCGAGGGGGCTCGTACCAGTATTTCTAAGGCAACCTATAGCCACTTTAGATTTTTTCGGGGTGGGGTGGGGTAGGCGGTATGGAGTGGGCACGCCTTTTTCTTTGAGAAGGCTGACAAACAGACGAACACTAGACTGATCGCAAATACCCAATCCTTGTACAATGATGTATGATACTACTAAATTTGGGCCTCGACGCGAGAAAACCTTTTTTCGGGTGTTTGCGAACAACACAGGCGCAGGCGAGCCCTGTGCATTCGCACAGTCTGATCAGCACCTTTGTTATTCTCTTTTAGGAAAGTAATATATGTAAACTTGCTACTGGTGAAATTTCAATGTTCTAGCTAGTCTCTGTAGCTGAGGAGACTAGTTTGAAACTAGCTTTAGCGGAAACCCCGAAGACAGGTTTTCTCACGACGAGGCCCAGTCTTAATAGTTACAACTGCACAATAATGGTGATAAAGTGAGCATTATTGTTGGTACAAAGTTTTAAAATTTGTTAGAATAAAATGCTTCTCACGGAATAGCAAGTTCATTTGAGCCGCGACATATGATTTCCAACAATGTGGCATTTTGACAAGTGTAGACTCAGACGAGCCTGAGCAGCCTTCTTTTAAGCTTAGAAACTCCAAATGGTGTTCAGTCAGTAGCTTAACAATCATAGAATACTCAAGCGACTAGAAAAGGCTCTGATCAGACTGCGCGTATGCGCAGGCTGATCTGAGGCTTTGCTGGTCGCACATACCATAGTTTTGGAAATCTCATGCACTGGCTCAAATGGTTAATGGCGAAAATGTCCTAATTATACATAGAGATCATAATGGCTAGAGTGCGGGTTTAACTTGCTGGCGTAAACAGATCAACTATTTACCTTTTGCTGTGATTTCCTCTGTCTACATGGCTTTATCCTTGAAATATGTCAGTGTCTGTTTGATTCGAATCTAAGTACACAACTGAATAATAATTTTTACTGTACTAAATATAGCAATTGTAGTCAAGGTAGTATTTTGTCTGAACACCTGTCACATGATAAAACGGAGGGGAGATTAGGATATTGTACTGTCTCGCCAGAACTTCGTGTACGCGCGCGTACGCACGTACGCACGCACGCACACACACACACACACACACACACACACACAAAGTGGTAGAATATGAAGACTCAGACCAACAGTTGGAATTCTAGCTCCACTAGACCAGTTAACATATCGCATTTAAACACTTATTTGACAAGTACTTTTTCTAAATGACCTACCCGTATAGAATTACGCTGTGTTCGCAGTCTTGTTTAATATTTTTTTAAAGGGCCATGGTTAGTCATGCCCACAGCTCGTGTTCTTTATTCAAACCATTTTATACACAAAATACACATAGCAGACTGACACTTTCGTTTCTATTAAAACATTCTTTTGCTGTCTAGTATTGATTTATTCTGATGATCACTCGCGAAATTCCGTTTAAAAAGTTCACCGTAGACCAGTAAACCAATGCGCGGATCCAGAGAGGGAACAGGGGTCCGGACTCCCTCTCCCATCCACTGAAAAATCACAAAGCTCTAGGTTTCTTTGCAAAACTGGCCCATATCCCCTGAAAAATCACAAAGCCACCAAGCCAGCATTCAATGTTGGGCCATCATTGGCCCGCCAGCGAATCGCCATTTAAAGGGCGTTTCACTGGCGGGCCAATAATGACCCACATTTAGTGGCGTTTAGATCTTTAAGGTCCTCCCTCTCTCCTACCGTATGGTGTTATCTATTTTCGTTATTGGTTTAAATTCATGTTGTCAGCTCATTTTTGACTGTTAGCTTATTTTAAAGATTTTTTTTAAAAATATATCTTATTATCCACTTGATAATGACATTTAAGGTAGTGCTCTACTAACTGGCATGTGTTCAAAAAGTTACGTTCAGAATATATGATTTAATTAGCTTTTAAAGTAAGTAAGGTGCAAAGATCAGGAATCGATACAATCATAAAATATTTAAAGTAATATTTAAGGACCAAATAAAAACATCAGACCTTTTTTTTAAACAATCTTTTAAAAGTGAACGTTCAGAGGGACCATTGGACAAGAAAAATAACATTTTCTTGCTGAGCATACACCGCTTGCTATTGATCAATAAATGAAAACAAAAAATAGTTAAATAATATTGATATTACTACGAGTAGGTTCAATATGTAATGAAAACAGGTCAATAAACCTGAAAGTTGATATTTGCACGCATTATAATTACTCTCATAAAAATGTCTGCTTCTTGGCTATGTATAGGTGAAATTGCAGTTTGTCAGCTCCTTTCTTTTTTCAAACAAGCCACTTTCAAGATAGGTTACTGAAATACACTGCGATATGAAATTAAACAGTGCTTTCAAAAACAGGAAACTAAACGAGCTAAAGATAAGGACCTTTGACACTTTGATAGGGTAACTGCCTATTTTTCAGATGCTTCCAAAAACTTCCTTATGCATAAGATATCACTGGTATCCTTTTGAATAGGACGCTTGATGTATAAGGAACGAATTAAGGTTATAATTAGACAGCCAGACCCCTACGACAAAACAGGAGACGCTACCAAAGGGGGTAGGGGTTGCACAATTTGACTTCACCAAAATATTTAGAAATCAATTATTTTTACGTGTAAGGGTATTATATCATCAATACTCGATTACAAATCACAGTGAAAGTATTTTAAAGTCCAAAATCATGAGCATTTCAATGATTATTTTTGTTGGGTTTTTTCTATCTGATTTGTTTAGAAATATTTTGAAGTGCAACTGTAGACCATATTCAACCTTGATGGCAATGTATGAACTGTTGCAATATTATGCAGCAATGTACTATAACAATTCATCCATGCGTAAAGTACAACTAGTCTAGGGCCATGTATAGTTTATGTGTATTGGATAGATACAGTATATGTGCAAAATAATCTATCAACTGAATTTAGTAAAAGGACAATTTTCATAATCTAAAGAAAAATATGCTAAGACGTTGAAATATTTCATGACTAATGGCTTATAAAAACAAAGCTTACTTGTACTAAGGACCTCGGACAGTTTCCTATTCAATCTGCCCAAATTTTGAAGGCCTGAGGCTAGGATAATGCATATCTGAAAACCATAGTTTTGTGCTTAAATCAAACCCTTACGTTTAGTGCACCTAGCACAATAAAAATATTTTGAAAATATTGCAGAATTATGTCAGGACTCTAGGGTTTAGGGGGCGGGGGTATTTTTTAAAAATTATTTCACAGAAAGTCAAACTTTCGTCGAATATTCACCTAAATGCATGTAAATATTATGTTTGCGGCAAAAAATTTGAGACGAAAGTGATGCCTTTGCATAAAATTCGGGTTGAGAAGATTTCATTGTTTCATCTAAAGAAGTGTGCTGTCAATAACTTTTGACTATTACCTGTAATGTTACAAGGTCAACCAGTTGACGTGCACTGAGGTGTATCATATCTGCATACTGTATAAATCATAGTCTAGATAAATACGGTTTTTGAGCGTAAAATCGTTAATTTTTTCTTACACATCAGATTTAGCCTATAATTTGGTGCTTAAAAGAACCGCCTCATTGACACGGTTCTTTTGAGTACCCACGACATACGTTTTGGTTGAGAAATGAGACGAGTAATTACATTGTAAGTACACTCTTAACTAAAGCCCTGATACATGCCATTGCAAATTGATATTTATCTACAGGCTTTAACAAAATAAGTTTCTAATAAGTTTTTATAATAAAGTGTTTTTGAGCATTTTGACAGCTTTCACCCCGCGACCAATCATGCCGTTTTTATATGATGTGTTAAATGTAAAACTACAACTGTATGCGAAAGGATTAGTTTGGTCACGGGGGGGGGGGGGGAAGCACTTCAGTAAAGCATTTCCTATTTTCTATATGTTGAATAGCAAAAACAGAATTTTCAACCCATATTTTTCAATTGGTTCCTGACCAATGAAAAAATGGCTTTTGTGGATAAGTCGAGCGTTGAGCCTACTATCTTTTTCATAGAAAAAATATCATTTTCTTTGAAACTCTTTGGTCATTTTTATGGGCAATCCTTCATTTAGACTGTCTGTCCGAGGCCCTTATTTCATTATACTGGAAAAAAAGATTTTCAAGGAGCACACCAAAATTTTGGGGAGTGCAGTGGCTCAGTGGGAGAGTGCTTGACTCGAGACCGAAGGGCCGTGGTTTGAGCCTCACCGGCGTTACTGCATTGTGATCCTTAAGCAAGACATACTTATCCTAGCTTAGTACTGGTTCAACCCAGGAAGACCCGTCCCTATATAACTGAAAGATTGTTGATGGGATGTAAAGAATCAAATCAAACAAACAATCAAACAAACAAACAAACACCAAAATTTCAAATGCTAATGTTCAGGCTTTCACGTTTTGGGCTGTGGGATATCATCCCCCCGGGTTCCAATTAGCTTTTCACATATATTATGTAAAATATGAGAGCACACTTACTTGAAAAAGGATAAGTTGGAACTCGGGGGGGGGGGGGGGGATAATGTTTTAAAAATAGTTTTCTATTTCTTATATGTGTTATACAACATTTGACCATTTTGGCCCCAAAATAAAGCAGCACATTTATGGAAATAGGAACTCAAATCCAAAATGATAAAATAGAGACCAACAGCGAGCTTATATATCACGGCCTCCAATCTCTGCCTCCTTCTCCAAAAAGAGCAGAACGTAAAGTGAGGGGAAGGCCCTTCCGGGAAGCAGGCAGTGGGCATAAACAATGGAACTCGGTAAGTTGTGTTGACACATTTTCAATCATAAGTAAATTTTCAGCGCAAACTCGAAAATCTAAGAATGTTATGCTTCGGGCAATTGTTCAAGCTATCCGTAGAGCATGCTGTTTGCACATTTGAACTTAGTTTGTAAGCGTGATAGCTTTTCTCCCGTTGCACAGTTGTCCAAGAAACGGTGGTTCCCGCATGGTTTTGCCTTCTAACCAAACGTATAGTAGCGTTTGGACCCTTATTCATACTACCGAGGCCCCTCCACACCCATGTTGTCCCAAATGCAATTTTTCGAGATATTTCAATGATAATTGAGTGATTTAGAGCCAAATTTCTTTAGGAGCAGGAGGCGAAGGGCAGGAGAAGGAGGCTGGGAGAGGAGAAGCAGGCGGCGACGATATCAAAATTTGCATTGATTTTGCTTATTTTTAATAATATACTTATCCAATCTACATTTGTATATCAAACTTCCAAAATAGCCACAAATTTACCGATAAATGTAAAATAATTGACAGCTTCAGCGGATGCAGGGAGGAGCGAATGTAAATTTTGTCAGGTGACAGTAACACGTGTTTATTTGCGC
Source organism: Loripinus fragilis (assembly GCA_964019695.1). Lineage (NCBI taxonomy): Eukaryota > Metazoa > Mollusca > Bivalvia > Lucinida > Lucinidae > Loripinus > Loripinus fragilis. The sequence goes on from OZ026517.1 coordinate 64,780,416, forward strand.
CTGCGCCATACTACAAGCAAAATAAAGGATTCTTCCTTGACTTTCTGATTAAACCGCTCGGTGGGCTACGCCCACCTCGCGGTTTAAACGAGAAAGCCTCGGAAAAACATCCTTTATCTATTACTTGTAATGTAATGTCACAGTGTTGTGTATACTATGCACATGCGGTTGCCCCGTGTCTACTATCCTGGGCATAAGTCTCGCACGCAAGAACAATCCTCTAAAGCAAGGAGGGGAGTGAACCTAAGAGAAGATAACCCTTTTGTACAATCATATTTTGTATGTTTGTTTTCTGATGGGACTACAAAACAAATCAGAAAATCGGAGCAACAAGAGTCATAACAAGAATCAAATTTTGCGACCATTTTTTGTTTCTAATTAACACGCTCGTTTACCTTTAAAGAACGACTAACCACTGTATCAATAACAGATTTTCACTAGTCACTGTCGTCCGGGTGATTTGAGTTACACATACACACACATCTATTTTAAGCCGCATCTTAATCATGCGATCGATAAAGAAGCCAACAGAGGCAAACATTTAACGCAACTTTGTAGGGACGTAATAGTTGGTAAACATTATTGAGAATAACTCATTTATAAATGAATATTTGGAAGACATTTTGTATATCTTATAAACATTTTTTTGCGGAAATAAAACATACAGCTGTCAACTTTTTTTAATAGCGAAAATCTCAAAGAAGATCGAATGCATCACCAGGACAAAATGTGTTTATAAAAATGAGATAAGTAAGTGACAAACCAAATGCCGTTTTTATATAAACGTCAAGAGTCGGCAAGAATGGGTTTGTAGGCCCCCATGGGTAAAAAGATGTGTTTAAATATTTAATAATTATGCTGATTTAAGTAAGAGTCTGTCAATTTGGACTATCTATTTATGATTTATAGGCGTAGGAGTCTCGTAGAACGGTCAGTAGGGCGCCTCGAGAACTTAGGGAGAAATACACAAGTATCACTAATCTGTGAGCATTACATGATTCCAATGAGAAAAAAAGTGAACCACAAATTACGTTGGTGGTGGCATTTAAAGCGAAGTTATTTCGATTTATTTAAATGGTTTGAAATATTCATACATGCAAGTTTGATATAGATTGGATAAGTATATTATTTAAAATAAGCAAAATCAATGCAAATTTTGATATCATCGCCGCCTGCTTCTCCTCTCCCAGCCTCCTTCTCCTGCCCTTCGCCTCCTGCTCCTAAAGAAATTTGGCTCTAAATCACTCAATTATCATTGAAATATCTCGAAAAATTGCATTTGGGACAACATGGGTGTGGAGGGGGCTCGGTAGTATGAATAAGTGTCCAAACGCTACTATACGTTTGGTTAGAAGGCAAAACCATGCGGGAACCACCGTTTCTTGGACAACTGTGCAACGGGAGAAAAGCTCTCACGCTTACAAACTAAGTTCAAATGTGCAAACAGCATGCTCTACGGATAGCTTGAACAATTGCCCGAAGCATAGCATTCTTAGATTTTCGAGTTTTGCGCTGAAAATTTACTTATGATTGAAAATGTGTCAACACAACTTACCGTGTTCCATTGTTTTGCCCACTGCCTGCTTCCCAGAAGGGCCTTCGCCTCACTTTACGTTCTGCTCTTTTTGGAGAAGGAGGCAGAGATTGGAGGCCGTGTATATGAATATGGAAGCATTTGATCGACTTTAAATTTTATCAAAATTATAAGCAGCGATACAATGTGATTCCCATTACTACCGTCAGAGGTCCTTTGTTTAATTGACTTATTCACACACTTGAATAGAATTATACAGTTAACTTTTAATTTTTTATTTTCTGCCAAATGAATATGGTCAAGCAAAAAGACCCAGAGTGGTATGTTTTTGACATTATTGAAGCCAAAGATAATTTTCAGGGGAAAGATGACATTGATGGTAGACTATGTTTGTTTGATATGATTCTTTATGTCCAATCATCAATCTTTCAGTTAAACAGGGACTGGTCTTCCTGTGTTGAACCAGTTCTAAGCTAGGATAAATGTGTCTTGCTCAAGGACCACAACGCACCAGTGAGGTCCGAACCAGTGACCTCTCGGTCTCGAGTCAAATATAGTAAGTGAGTATGATCAGTAAATACCACAATCAAAAACGCAGACAACCCCATGGCACCGCGAGGAAGAGCCACTCAACCATCACGAGAGACACCAGGAAGACAAATTAAGCAAAGCAACCAGCTCTATCTTCCGCATCAAGATGATTGCAATACTAGAATGGACATAAAGTAATGTACAACAAAACGTAGAACAATTACAAACTCCCACAATGGAAGTAACAATAAACAAAGAGTCATCAACAACAGAACCACCGCCTTAGAACGGACAGCAGCCTAAGCCACCAGGGGGCTTAAATGCATTTTACTGGTACCAAATCTTCGTCTTAGATTCTACTGTTGTTGAAGTATAAAAAAATTTTCAGCTCGCATGGAAGCCTTCTAACTAATGCAATGTGTCCTCATGGAGGAACGGAGGAACAAAGAAAAGGGCTCATGACTCACAGATAGTCAGAGCTAAAGAAAACCTCAAGTTGAGCCACGGTGGGTCCAGCTACAGATAAGCATGAGACACCAACCCACTGATTAAAGCTTTACGTCAGAGCCGTCATAGAGTCTGAGGCTTGACCCACCATTGTGCAACTAAAGAGGAAACCAAAGCTATAAACAGTGATTGGGTTTACAACCAGGCATGCAGACTGACGCATGACATCCAAGTTACATCCAACCTTTATAGAACGTTTTACAATGTTTTTTGAATTGATCACTAAAATAAGGTTTTCCAACAATTCGTTTGAATTTATAAACTAAATCATCATAAAATATAGGTTCTGATATGCCTTGTTGCAGAAGAGTTTTTAGCCCAATGTTGTATTTAACAATTAACTCTAAGTGACTGTCACAGTGGTAGAATTTAGAAAATGCTTTTCGAATTTTATGATATCTATAACCTTGTTTTTATAACTTAGCAGTTAAAATTAATTTTCTGTTGTTGAAGTCACACTCTAGCAAAACGATTAAGCTGAGAAATATATACACCATAGGAAGGGGAGCGAGGAACATCTCCATCAAGAAATTGGAAATTTACTATTTCAAAATTAAAATCATTCTGTTTATCATAAACTTTAGAAGAAACTATGCCATTAGTTATTGACAAAGTCAAGTCCAAAAACGGAGCTTCAGTATCAGAAGAATTCGCCTTATTTAACTGAAGTTCAGTAGGATATATCTGACCATCCATTTGTTCAAAATAAGGATTATCAAATTAAGTAAATCATCTAAATATCTGGAGGAAGAGTTAAAAGCTTCAATAATATCAGTTTGATTATTGTCTGACAGAGACAACATAAAGTCTCTTTCATAACAAAACAAAAACAAATCTGCAAAAAGAGGAGCACAATTAGTATCCATTGGAATACCGACAATTTGTCTATATAATTTCGAGCCAAATCTTATAAATACATCGTCCAAAAGATTATGGAGAGCATCACATACCACTCTACCACTGAGCCACTGCGCTCCCTCAATAGAAAATGTATTGAAATCAAAATCAAAGTGCATGATGGATAAGCTGGCAGGTAGACGGGACAGGAGATGTTGAGAGCAGGGATGTATAGTGGGCAGATGAGGACTGGATAAAAGGATTGGTTGACAGGTTGACTGGTTGACGGGTCAACGGGACAGGTTATGTGGAGGGTGGGCAGATTAGTGGTGGATAGGAAGACTGTTTGACAGGTAGACAGGAAAGAAGACGTGGAGAGCCAGAGCGGAGAGTGCATGGATTTGTGGTGGATAAGAGGACTGGTTGACAGGTCGACAGGTCAATGGGTCAGTTTATGTGGAGGGTGGGTAGATTAGTGGTGGATAGGAAGTCTGTTTGACAGGTAGACAGGAAAGAGGACGTGGAGAGCCAGGGCGGAGAGTGCATGGATTTGTGGTGGATAAGAGGACTGGTTGACAGGTCAACAGGTCAACGGGTCAGGTTATGTGGAGGGTGGGCAGATTAGTGGTGGATAGGAAGTCTGTTTTACAGGTAGACAGGAAAGAAGATGTGGAGAGCCAGAGCGGAGAGTTCACGGATTTGTGTAGGATAAGAGGACTGGTTGACAAATCAACAGGTCAACAGGTCAACGGGTCAGGTTATGTGGAGAATAGGCAGATGAGGAGTGTATTTGACGGTTGAGAGGTACTGTACAAGTGAAATGGAAAATTTGGCATAGGGGTGGTTACAAGTCGAGGGGTAGACGGAACAGGTGATGTTGAGATTGGGTAGATGAGGTGTGGTAAAGAAGACTGGTTGACATATTGACTTGTTGGTGGAGTGGTGGGCATATGCTGGGTAGACTAGTGGACTGGAGCGCAAGTCGATAGGTCGACCGGACAGGTGAGAGAGTCGGCAGATGAGGTGTTGAGTTGTAGCCTCAAATGACATTGCTTATTCATACTATTTTCGCTTGATGAAAGAAAATTTCCTCAGTGTTCAGTTTTATTTTTTGTAGTATGTCTGTTGACAAAGTGTGGGTAAGCATTTAGAAGATAATGTTCCGCTTGAGATTTTTCGCTGTGTCATGTTCGCCTTACCATACTGTTTGTCTGAGCAAGCTTGATTAAGTGTATAACGAGTACGTCGTGCATAATATTTAGCTCATAACACTGTAGATTTTTTTTCATGATCGATCAAGTAGGCTGGTGGCGGGATAGAACTTGTGATCCTGGATCTACAGTCAGACTCGCTACCAACTGAGCTACGTGGCCATGTTAGCTTTTTGGTAGATATAAAGTTTTAAAGATATGCCTTGTGAGCTTTAATTGGGCAACATAGGGTTATGTATCCACTCATGAAACAACACTGAAATAACTTAAGAGTGGATTTTCTATTGTACATGTGGGGAAACCATGGTATAACTATTCTATACCACCACCAGCATTGTAGACATTGCACACTACGAGCTATTTAAATGTAGTATAAGTAATAGTTATAGCACGGCTTTCCTGTTTGTACATGGAGATAATCTGTGAGCTTTAGCAAATGGATTATCTCCAGGGGCGGATCCAGGATTCCATATTAGAGGGGGGGGGGCGCAATATTTTCAGCATAATGTATTCCCATGCGAGCACAGAAGGTGCGAATGCATGCTAAGGGGGGTCGGAGGCATGCTTCCCCGGATTTCTTTTTGAAAAAAATTGTGCAGTTTGGTGCATTCTAGGGCCCATTTTAGCCTTCATTGCTTTGCTATTTTTGAGGTTATTTTTTCAAATGTTGCCTTTGCAGACAAGTCTGAAAAAAGAAACTTAAATGTGATTTAATGGTTGAAAAGCGGTCCTGACCTCAGCAGGGACCGAACCATACCGTTCTGGCTTCAAAGAAAAAAATCCAGCTGGACTTGAACTTCTGGCCTAGGGGTAGTAGACCTGACGAGCTACCGGCACATGTCTACTGCAATGTAACTAAATTTAATTCATTTTGTTAATATAATTTCAGCGCTGTCGTTATGAACTTGGCACACTTACACACAACGAAAACAATTTCAATATACATACGTACCCAGAGCCGTAGAAACGAGTTTGAGATTTTGTGTGACTAATTTTAAGCACATATTGCATGAACGCGAGCACTGTAGGTGGCAAGTGCTGGTACGGGAGGGGGGGTTGGGTCTGCTCCCCCTGTACAAATTTGAAAATCGGTGTAATTTGGTGACTTCTGGCACATTTTTCAGGGCAGTTTTTTTCTCGTTCAGAAAGCGTCATTTTTCAACCGGCAAAACCATAAAATTTTTAAACGAATGAGAAAAATAAACTTGGGTGTCATTTCTTCAATTCTCATATCTTTTTCTAAACTCACTTGTAGACTTGTTCATGTTTAAATCTGGTGCGCAATTGGAATTTCTTTTGTGAATATGTGAAGAACATAATGGACCCTTCTGCACAGACTGATCCTCCGTTTTCCGGTATATGATCACTCTAATACCAAAATATAGGTTGTATATATAATCTCTCCAAATCTTTACCTATCCTTTTGTAGCTACATACCTGAGTTTGAGTCTGACCTGGTCGGAAAGTGATACTAGAACGCGCAGTTGATGGGGCGCCATCGCAAATACCCACAATAAAGTTTCTTTTTACTCTCCCCAGCACCCCAAGTCCCACCCTGGGGCAAGATCCTGGCAACAGAATGAAAATTCTGTTAATTTTTTTTTTCTATCTTTTATTTGTGAGAACACACACAAAGTTTGGTATAAAACTCTTTTAAATTGACATGTAAATGACATGTTAATGATATTTGACCTTTTGACCTCGCACCAAGGTCACCAGTTTGACCCTCGGATAAAAATGTGACTTGCATTCAGTCCTGCTCGTCATCCCCGTCGATTTGATATGCCACATGACCATGTTTGAAAAAAAATGAGCCCCTGGGCACCCCAAGTGCCCCAAAGTCCAACCCCTGGGGCATGACCCAGGAGACAGAATAAAATCCCGTCTGAAATGTTTTGTATCTTTCATTTGTGAGAACACACACACAGTTTGGTATAAAAAAATATTTAAAATTTACATGGTAACCGGAATTTAATGATATTAGACCTATGACCTCACCCCAAGGTCTCCAGTTTGACCCTAGGATGTAAATTTTACTTGCATTCTGTTCTGCTCGTCATCCTCGTCGATTTGATATGCCACATGACCATGTTTGAAAAAAAAATATTATGTATTGTTGTGGGACAAGGAAATTTTCCAGATGTAGAAATGGGTGTAAGCACAGCTTAGCATAAAATGGAAGCGAAATAGCATTTCAAGCGTCGGTTTTGTTTTTAATGGGGTTTGAAACTAACGTTGGTATCAGTATCTGTTGACAAAGACGTCGTGGCGCCAAACTGTGTCAATAACGTGCGTCACATTGTTGTTGCAATTTAGTGACGTCAGAAGTGTTTTTGACGTCATTCAACAATGCGAAAATGGCGGACGCACTTACTATTGTCGTTTTGATATTTCTACATACTATTTAGGCATGAATTGCTCTGAAAACAGCCTAAATAGAGGAGTTTCCCATTATCGGATTTTACCTGTATCACGGGACTTCGGCTGGCCAGTCCAGCAATTTGTTTTTGTGGCCGTGTTCCTTGGCTGTACCAGTACTGGCCGGGTGGGTTTATTCTTTTTGTGGTTCTATGTCCAGGAACTCCCGAAGGCTCAACCGGCAGTGGTTCTGGTTTTAAAGCGTCTCAGAAGACGGGGCAACGGCTTAAAGTCTCATCCGACAGACTGGGAGAAGCCGGGAATCGAACCTGCGACCCCTGGTTTACAAGACATAGGTTTATCCCCTACACCACGGCGGCTTCTCGCCAGTCCAGCAATTGGACTACTCGGTATATAAAGCAACATATACTGACTATAGAACTTCTATATATCGGTTACAATTTTAAAGAAATAAAAAGACGGCATTTATTAATTGAAGAGTCTGACAAGACTGCGTGTCACTATGGGCATTAATGGTTACATTTGTGCACTGTCTTAATTTTGTGCTGGCCCAAATTGGATCCGGTTCTCAGTTCAATGAGTGCCCGGGGGGGCCCTTTGAAAACAATAAAATCTTGCGCACGTGTCTTTAGAACTTTGGCACGCGTCGGTTACTTTGAAGTTGATCAGAAGCCCAGCTAGACGTCTACTTATCACATATTTGTAAAAGCCTTTAAAACGCCCACACAATCTTATCCAGCGGGGCTTGAGGCTGAGTCTTAATCTACATCCGTGTGTGTGTGTGTGTGTGTGTGTGCAGGGTAGTTCTACTAGAAAGACCCTGGTGTTTGCGAGCAGCGAAGACTCTCGCGAGTCTGTGCGCTCTTTAGAGTCTGCGCATCCGTACATGTTGTACGTTGTTTATATATGGTGAAATTATGGATCTATGAATGGAGGATTATTTGATGAGATTTCATCATTTATCGCACATGCTCAGCCTATAGACTTAACATGCATGCGCGACTATGCACGGGCATGTATGTATGAGTATCTTTGTGAGACTAGAGGTCTTCATTTTTGTCTGAGTCTCCGTCTACCGCATTTCTACGATGCGTGAGCAGCGTATGACCTGGTGAGACTGTGTTATAGATGTTAGTATAACAGATTCGTTTGTTTTATTAATTGGCATGAGGGAGCGCAGTGGCTCAGTGGAAGAGTGCTTGACTCGAAGGGCCATGGGTTCGAGCCTTACCGGCGTCACTGCGTTGTGGTCCTTGAGCAAGACACATTTATCCTAGCTTAGTACTGGTTCAACCCAGGAAGACCCGTCCCTGTTTAACTGAAAGATTGTTGATGGGGCGTAAAGAATCAAATCAAACAAACAAACAAAAAATATTTAACACTTATTACATGTATAGAATAAAAATTATGGAAGACTTATAAAATGAATATGAAAATATAAAATCTTTTTCGAGAATAAGAAAAGTAGCGGTTCCGTTCTTAAGTTCTTAATAGCTAGACAACAGTGGATTGGAATGTTTGGTGCGTACATTCAGTGGCCCCAAAATTGTGAAATGAATATATATTGCTGTTTCTTTGAAACATTTAGATGAAATTAGACATTTATAAAAATTCTACCCGAAAATTCTTCAAGTAACTTAATAATTAAGATTCTGTAAATGTTCCCGAATGACTTACAACGCCAAGCTCTGTAAACAGATACTGTAGAAACACGTTTTAAAGTTTCCATTAAAATTCGGCGTCTACAAATGCAATAACAATTTTACCCGGAGGAGGGATATGAGTTATCCGACATTCAGTTTTGGGCGCATATGCGGTCCAAAATTTCAAAACCTATGCCTTTGACGTAACTGATTCTCTACAAGTAGGGACCCATTTAAATATTCAACTTCTTTCAACTCCAAGTGCGCGCGGGTTTCAGACATTTCACTGCAAGCTTTCAGTAGTTTGAGCTAAAAGTATTTTGGTTGCAAATAATATTGAATCAAAAAGTTATAATTCTCCTCTTATCTTAAAAAAAATGTGCGTTTTGACTACACAAAAACAAGCGTTTCGTTGAGATGGTTCTTTTGAGTACCCACGAAACATTGCATATTAAGAAATAAACCTTATATTCGGAATCCAATGTGTCATATATTCTATTCGACATATATGCGGATGCTTTGATGTACAAGGGTTCGAGCTGTTGAGGTTTTACTATATTGCTGCAACTTCTAAAAAGTAAGAACAGCGTACAAACTTGCTTCGCGATAAATAATACATTTGCTTCTAGCGCGAACATGTCCAAATTATTCATTAATTTATCCCTTTTGAAAAAGTTCGCATATATGGCGATATATCACCGGATAGATCAAGACATCCTTTCTCAGAAAAGTTCGCATTAAGACACACCGATTGGACATTCTTGTTGGGAAAATTTATAAATAGTGTAGACCCGCAGGGAAACACGTCATCTCTCCAGGGCCTTCGTCGGCAGCAGCGGAAATGATTGTGGCAATATATGCCGGTACACATACCACTTGAAGAAAAGTCTTCAAGGGGTCGTTCAGCGTCAATTAGATAAATATAAAATAAAATTAACTCTTTTTGTCATCATATATAATTGTGCTACATATAATTGTCATTTTCCTTTTGGTTTGTGTTTGTGTGGACGAGGTTAAACTCATTGGAGCATTCCAGTGTGGACTAATTAGTCAAAACGATAACCGTCATAAATATAAGTGAAATGCATTCAAAATTAGTAGAAAGTTATTACAGCTTCACATACCGGAAGTAGTCCAATTGTTGGACTGGTCAGCCGATATCACGTTATACAGGTAAAATCCGGTAATGGGAAAGGGGTCTATTGCTATCATTTGAAGTCATGTGGATGGAATAAGCATGTCATGTGGATGGGATAAGCAGGTCACGTGTACGGGATAAGTAAATCCCACACGGCGTTTTCCTATGTAACAGCTTGTCTTGAGCGATAAGCTTTCCAGTCCAGTTTCAAAACAACAACTTAATGTTTGCGTATGCTATCCAAAACCGGGGGGGGGGGGGGGGGGGGTCCGGGACATGTTGACATGTTTCCTTGAGAATATTTTGAAAAATAGGTGATTTTTGGCGACGTTCTTAGTTTGTTTCCTGTTTAGAAAGCAGTTTCTGAATGTGACCTACCCTCCCCTCTCACATTAATGCGTACAACCTAGAAAAACATCAGGCGCTCTGGTATTGATAAATGACCGAATAGGCTTGTATGCAGTAAACGCAGAAAGACAATTAAATGACGGTATTTAGTAAAGCGCCGCCGATGTGGCACCTTTGAATTTAGATATCTATATGTACGTTTGCTGGCGGAGCGAGCAAAAAAAAACATCAGACATTTTTAAGATTATAAAAAAACAACAACTGCTCCCATAAATCATATTAAAACTTTGCCTTGGCGATTTAAGTGGTGGGTGCGCGTGCCAGCCCCCCCCCCCCCTTGAATCCGCCAGTGATCTCACGTACATGTGGACAAATATGAGTGTAACTATTCTGGATCACCTACATTAGTGTAGACCTTGCATATCAAGAGCTGTTTGATGCTAGTATTGGTAAAGGTGGTATAAAGTACATTGCTTGCACAAACATGTTGTATCTGTCAATAAGCGTCAAAATACTACAACATTAAACCACTTACTTGATTGTGTTCTACAAAGAACAAAGATTAAGCATTGCCATCCACAAGATCCACATTTTGTCTTGTAGTAAGTTCGAATATCTTCTTTAAAGCTGCTGTTGGATTATTCTTGAAAATTTTCTTCGTTTTGATCACACTGAAAATTATCGCATGACTTACAAACAAAGCGATCACGTGTCAGTTATCTAAATTTAGTAATTCCAGTCAAGGAAGTTAATATCTCAACCATCACTTGATGAAAAGGGTTGGTTCGGTACAATTAGTTCCTTGCCAAAGGGCCACTATCGTCCCGCCAATTTCACTGACCGACCAATAGTAGTCCGCCGTTATATGCTATGGAAAGTTCTTCTGATTTTGCCGATTTTAGGATGTTTGAAAAAGTAAAAAAGATAAAGAAAAGAAATGGAGTTTATCTTTGGGAAGACCTGGTCGAGCTTGCATATTGCAACGTTCCGAGAGATCCTTCGATTTTAGCGTCACTTAAACGTAAGTGGTAGACGAATACTTGAATATATCAAAATTTACAACTTTATATCCGTTGATTAGCCATACAATCAGTCAAGTAATACAGCTTGCTTAAGTATTAAACAAATACCATTTTCTCAGTGTCTGATCCAAATAATTATAGAATACTCGTCTTTTGTTATATTTCAAAAGCACGCCCCACATTCATGGTCTTATTGTTGACGATCTTTTCAGAAAATGGTGTGATATACAAACGTATCTTGATCAAGGGCACGAAACAACTCCGTGAAACTGAAACGAAGGAGCTCTCGATTACAAGTTTAGCACTCTACCACTGAGCCGCATGGTTGTTATAACGAGAATTAGTGAATTCTTAAACTAACAGTCGTACACTTGAGCATTTCGTATATGCAAAGTTAGGACGTAGATATAGGATAACATTGAAATAAGACCTAAATTCCCACTAGATAGCTGTATTTATATGTTTTAGAACTGTAGTTGATGTACCATTAGCCAAATAAACTGCACAATATGTAGGATAAAGCCTGGTAAATTTGAAAACAGTGGAAATCTAGATGAGAAGACTCATTATGAGCCATCTCATCTGGATTTCAATGTATGCTTAGTTAGGTAACAAAACAATAACTCCGTAACGCCTCGAAACACTACAACCGAGTCGCATGATACCAGACTTTGTTTGTCATATAATTGGCTGGTAAATTCTCAGATGAATATGCATATTTGCGAAGTCATACTTGTACTTGAGCATTCGCATCTCGCAAAAACAAAGTAAGGACGTAGACAAAGGATATAATTGATATAAGACCTAAATCCCCACTGGATAGCTGCACATATATGTTTAAGAAGTGAAGTCGATTTACAATTAGGTTCGGTTCATCCTTGAACTGTCAAAAATAAAATTTCTTTAATTCTTAACAGAAACTTATGTTGTGTTTGCTCAAAGAAACCAAATTGATAAGGTTCGTTTGAGCACCGAAAATATATGCTAATATTGATCAATAAGTAAATCTTATAATTAACATTTTTGAAAGGTTAGATTATTTTCCTGTCACTTAAATAAGCTCGAAATTAACCATTTTAGGTTGATTACTCTTTTTTGACACCCTTAACACGTTTTCGTTGAAACAAGAGGTCTCTAGGGCCCTGGATCGCTCACCTGAGTCCTGGCACATGACTAGATGATGTATTGGCCTGTGGCTAAGGAGATATGATATGATTTTTTTTGTTTGTTTGATTCGATTCTTTACGTCCCATCAACAATCTTACAGTTAAAAAGGGACGGGTCTTCCTGGGTTGAACCAGTACTAAGCTAGGATTAATGTTCTTGCTCAAGGACACAACGCAGTGACCCTGATCAGGCTCGAACCAGCGGTCCCTCGGTCTCGAGTCAAACACTCTACCACTGAGCCACTGCACTTCCATGATATGATTTAAAGCTGCATACTCTGTAACTATGAACATTTTTCGAAAATTTTTATTTTCTTTTTAAATCATTTGTAAAAGTAGAATTAAGCTATGTTTTCACAATAAAAATGTTCAGTACAGCTGAAAACTGCATGGAAAAGTGAATTATCTTATCAAATAGGTTTATTTTTCTCTTGTTGGTAAATATTTGCGTCCCTCCAATAATTCTAGACCGTTGAATTTTAACATAAATGCAGTTGTTTTGATAGTGATAACTTGTTAAGATTTACGAAAAAGGTAAAATGTTTACCTGAATTTGAGTATTTTTACTGTGTTCTTGAAAATAAAAACATTATTTTTAAAATTAGAAGATCAAAAGTTACAGACTATGCAGCTTTAAGATATTTCTATTTTAAGCTCTGGTAGCCATGTTGTTCTGCCAAGCTAAAACTTCTGGTCTCACAGTACTATTGCATTTTCCTAAATAGCTTAATGCTCAAAACACACACGTTATTTCTACAGGACATCTCCTTGATCAATAACCAACACTCATTCCTTTTTATAAACGCAAGAGAAACGAAATTAACAGGGAAAGCCCAGGTTTCGCCAGATTGATTTTCTAAAATATCTTAGAGTTTGTGGAGACTGTACATTTTCAATTTTCCTGTCGCTCCAGCCCAAGAATACTCTGACCTTGAAAAATACTTTTCCCAAAGTGGAAACGATACAGAATTAATTGAAACTTACAGGAGCTGTCTGGCTAAAGGAGAGCTTTTAGTATGTAAAATAAATCATGGCCAGGTATTAGCAGAGAAAAAAACTTTGGTTGACCAAAGTACGACCGCACTTGTTTCTAATGCTCATAAATCCTCTTGCACCCAGACTCACTTTGCCTAATCGTACAGTGATACCATAAAAATTACGTTTAACAGTCTTAATTGAAAACCTACCTTTCTGCATATATAGCTTTAATAATAAAACAAAATAGCAAACATAAGGTCACCTTGAAGAACTCCAGATACAGAACATGCCTCAAACATATTCCTACATAGACAGCCGTTTTCGGCTATTTTTTAAGGAAAAAAATATTGTTTTACAGTAAGATTTAAATCTCAGATATCTGACTTTAAAGTAAGGTTTGAACAACTTTTAAACAAATTGACGTGGATATGACATAGAAATATTAAAACAGTAAGGATCTAGCTTAATGCAAATATTTATCTAGCTCCTGATAAGTAAAAAATGCACAGACGATGGGATTCATTTGACTAAATCAATGCAGAAATAGCTGAAGAAGCTGAAGTGTGATTTTGCCAACAAACGTTTAACATGTCTAATCAAAAGGCGCATAAATATCTACAAAAGGATTTGCAAAGACTTTATGTACAATGTATATCACATCACATATCAGTGTAATATAGAATTTAAGCCAGTCGCAGTGTGACTAAATAAAGAATTTTAGCAGACAGCAATGAGACTACAGATGAACAGCTCGCACGGCTAATCAACAGCAGCAAAAATATCAAATCAGCCAAAATCAGCTGCTAAAAGCTGGCAAAAGTGGTCAGTCCTGTAGGATGTGCCTGAAAAATGATTCAATACTGGATTCAAGATAGATACAAACAAAAGTGTGTTTTTCTTTAATTCAATTATGTGCTGGCTCACTCCGATCGAGACACTATGTCAGGTACGGTGTTAATGTGTGGGTGGGGTATGATTTTCCAACAACAGCAAGACATGATGGAAATTAATGTAAGAAGTGCTTTCCTTAATTATTCAATCCAGATATATAGTCCACAGACATGACAATATTTTGGTAAATTATGTGTGCACCAAAAGCCTCTCAATGTTGATACTGTATGGTTCAGTACTGTGTTCATCTGTTTGCATACATTGGCTGTTGTGACTAACCGTACAGGTCCTCAGTAAAAAAGAAAATCGTTTAATTCACATTAAAAATACACTGGGCAGTTAGGAATGACCTATTTCTATTTTTAAATGCAAGTTCCTGGCTTACCTATTCAACTGTGCGATAGCTTGTCTCCAATGTCAATAAACTGTATTTCCTAAAGTCTGTTTCCCTCGAGCAATATTTAATCTTTGCCCGAAAATCATCAAAACATTATCAAATTCAGCACCTTTTATTTCTATTTTTATCATAATTTACATATTCAACAAAAAATCAAACCAAACCCAGCCTGCGTCATTCGGACCATGACAACAAGCATTCAGAAGGTATGATCAAGTTATTTCTTGAAAATTACATTTAACATTCTTAATTGAAAACCTACCTATCTGCATATAAAGCTTTCTAGAATAAAACAAAAAAGCAAACAAAAGGCCACCTTGAGGAACTCCAGATACAGAACATGCCTCAAATATATTCCTACATGGACAGCCGTTTTCAGATATTTTTTTAGGAAAAAAAATATTGTGTTACAGAAAGATTTAAATCTCAGATATCTGCCTTGAAAAAAAGGTCTGAACAACTTTTAAACAAATTGACGTGGATATGACATAGAAATATTAAAAAATAAGGAATCTAGCTCAATGCAAATATTTATCTAGCTTTCAATATGTGAAACATGCACAGCCGATGTGAAGCATTTGACTAAATCAATGCAGAAGTAGCTGTAGAAAAATGTGTTTTTAGCCAACAAACGCTTAACATGCCAAATTAAAAGGCGCATAAATATCTACAAGTGAATTTGCAAAGAGTTTACAATGTTTATCACATCACATACGTATCAGTGTAATATAGCATTTAAGCCAGTAGCAGTGTGACTAAATATAGAATTTAAGCCAACAGCAATAAGTTTGTGGAGACCGTACTTTTTTCAATTTTCCTGCCACTCCCGCCCAACAATACACTGACCTGGAAAAATACTTTTCCCTAAGTGGAAACAATACAGAATTAACTGAAATTTACAGGAGCTGTCTGGCTAAAAGAGCGCTCCTTGTATGTAAAAAAATCATGGCCAGGTATCAGCAGAGCAAAAATTTGGGTTGACCAAAGTACGCCCGTGCTTGTTTCTAATGCTTAAAAATCCTATTGCACACAAACTCACGGTGCCTAATCGTACAGTGATACCATAAAATTCAAGGTCTCACAGTTCTATTGCATTTTACTATATATTTTAATGCTCAAAATACACACGTTATTTCTACAGGACATCTCCTTGATCATTAATCAACACTCATTACTTTTCAAAAACTCAAGAGATACAAAATAAACAGGGAAAGCCCAGGTTTCGCCAGATTGATTTTCTAAAATATCTTAGAGTTTGTGGAGACCATACTTTTTTTTTTCGAATTTCCTGCCGCTCCAGCCCTAGAATACACTAACCTGGAAAAATACTTATCCCAAAGTGGAAACAATACAGAATAAACTAAAACTTACAGGAGCTGTCTGGCTAAAGGATAGTAAAATAAATTATGACCAGGTATAAGCAGAGCAAAAATTGGGGTTGATCAAAGTACGCCCGTACTTGTTTATAATGCTCATAAATCCTATTGCACACAAACTCACGGTGCCTAATTGTACAGTGATGCCTTCTGTTTAATTTAAATATAGGAAAACATGAGGACCATTTCTTGAAATTATTTTGATTTTGGACCAGTGGTTCATGAGATTTCAGTTAGTTATCTAGAGCTCTGTCAACCCCATTTGTGCAATTGTAGTAGAGGGCATCATGAGGAACATTTCTGTGAAATTATTTTAAATTTGGACCATTGGTCCATGAGAAGAAGTCTTTTAAATACATTTCTCATCTAGAACTCTGCCCCCCCCCCTGTATTTAGCCTAGGCAAAATATATATGCAATTTTGGTAGAAGCCATCTTGAGGAACAATTCTGGAAACTATTCTGAATTTGAACCAGTGGTTCAGGAGGAAATGTCATTAAAAGACATTTCTTATCTAATGTGCCGTTTATATCCTAAGGATCAGGGAATAATCAAAATATTTTTATTGCCAACAGATACCCCTCAATCAGTTGCATAAAAGACAAAAGTATCGCGGCATGCGCGGACGTCATACTTCTGTTATTGCTGTTTGAAAATTTAAGACTGACGTAAGCCAAGAAACGCTGCGAGTTGGAGTGTAATAAAACGATTATTTCTGAACCCTTTGTGTTTTGTCATTTGTTAAACCATCTGGCTACCACCTCAAAGTGCTTGTTTTCAAATTAAATCAAATTCACATTTATCAGACGACAATTGTTGTGAAACACTTACGTCGATATTACGTCAGAATGAACAGCATGAGCAAGTCGAAATCATGGCAAATCATGGTCCATTTAGAAAGAGAATAAAATATGATAACGAAAACATCTTCAAATCAATCATGTGGTATAGACAGTGCATGTAAATGGTGCATTTCTAAAGTCCCTCAGTATACGATCAAATAATATAGTTTAAGAAACGGGGATTCAAGGCTACTTGTTGGTAAAATTCTTGTCGAAGCATGAACGTGCACCACATGCTCAAAATGTGTTAGGGTTAGTATACTGGTGGAATTTTAAGCAAGCAATTAGGAAAAACAAAAATGGAAAATTTGGAATCTTATTTATGATCATGATTTGACAAGTTATTGTTTTAAATATGTGCATTTTTATGGGCAAACATTAAGCGGTGTTTTGAACAGTTTTCTTTTACTTCAAAGTTTTTTGGGTTAAAAATGCAAAAAAACAACAAAAAAACGATTTTTAAAGAAAAAATGGTTTTGAGAGTAGTTTTTGTACAATTGACGTTTAGGTGGATACAAACTGTCTGCCCGACTTGAAAAACACCAAACAATTGAAATTTTGCTTATGGTAAATTTTTTACGCATTTTTAAAAATGTTACATTTTTTTAAATTTTTCGAGATTATTGAAATTCACCAGTAGCTTCTGGTAAAATTGTTAAATGCAGTTAACTTTATTTGAACACAGTAGAACTTGAATAGTCCATATTAGGCGATTAAAGTCTTACGACTACCGGTACATTTCCGGTTTCAATGTGAGAGTTAAAAATCGATTTGGTAGCATCATATTTTCGTTTATTCAATTCTCAAATAAGAACGGTGACGTCTAGTGATAATGAATAATCGCTGAAAATTACAATGTCCTGTCACTGATAATAAAGCGTACAGAGCAGTGCACATCTCTATGTAAATTGCAAGCCAAAAGCTCAATGATTAACCTGCTAAAAGGGGTTGTCTTATGTTGTCGAGTAGCGAAAATGACGAGTCCGATGGAAACAAAACTTTTGAGGTTTACTCTTCTTATATCACGGTAGCCAGTAACATCTTGTGACAAACAAAACGTAAATTGATAAGGGCTCTGTGCAATGGTTTATATCGAAATTCAACCAAATTTGTTGTTTGAGTTACTCACATGAACGGCAATTATTTTGCCCCGCCCCCTGGTGCTCTGGGGAGGGGTCAAAAGATCAAATATCATTTAGTTTCAATTACAAAGTCAATTTTTTATGCCAAACTTTGTGTATGGTCATGCCCCAGGAGTGGGCTTTTTGGGTGCTCGGGGTGCCCAGGGGGTCAAAAAATATTTAAACATGGTCATGTTGCATATCAATCGAAGGGGATGACAAGCAGAACAGAATGCAAGTAAAATTTTTGCCCTAGGGTCAAGCTGGTGACCTTTGGGTGAGGTTAAAGGTCAAATATCATTAAATTTTGATTACCATGTCCATTTCAAAGATTTTTTATACCAAACTTTGTGTGTGTTCTCACAAATGAAAGATACATAACATATCAGACAGGAGTTTCATTCTGTCACCTGGGTCATGCCCCAGGGGTGGGACTTTGGGGCAAATGAGGTCAAATATCATAAATTTTCGGTTATCATGTCCATTTCAAAGATTTCTATACCAAAACTTGTGTGTGTTCTGACAAATAAAAGATATAAAACATATTGAACATAATTTTTATTTTGTTGCTGGGGTCATGACTTGGGGGTGCTGGAGGGTCAAAAACTTAAGCGTGGGGATTTGCGATGGCGCCCCATCGACTGTGCACTCTAATTAGCTATTTGAATCAGTTGCTTTACAACAATATGCAAAACAGTGAACAGCTTAATTGTATTGTGAGTATTTGAAGGCTTGCTTATATCTTCTCTTTCATGTATTTGTCAAGTCCATATTATAGAAGAATAAAAAAATATCTATACTAAATTTCCCCGAGATTTATGCATTTTTCAGTATGTGAACTGTAATTTGGCACATATATGTAGAAAGTTTATTTTACTCAACCTGTCTTTGTTTGCACTTTTTTGTATTTTATATGTTAATTTTACAAGTGAAAGCACACTGAAAACAAAATCAAAATAGAGAAGCAAGGTTTAATTGTGTAGTGAAGTTAATATCTATCCCCTTTGCCCTCAGAATGGCAAAACGAAAAA
Organism: Loripinus fragilis; assembly: GCA_964019695.1. Lineage (NCBI taxonomy): Eukaryota > Metazoa > Mollusca > Bivalvia > Lucinida > Lucinidae > Loripinus > Loripinus fragilis. The sequence continues at coordinate 64,799,367 of OZ026517.1, forward strand.
TTCATTTGGCGGTTTGGCTTATTTGAGTGCAAAAGGGCGTAAAATATGTTTTTGCACACACTGCTTTGTATATGTGAACAGTAAAAACTTTGACAAGACTGCACAGATCTGCAGGCTTCTCTGAACCTTGACTGTATGCCCATGTGATAAGTACTACACACACACACACACACGCTCACACACACACACACACACACACACACGCGTTTCTTTTACCTACAGCTACGACAGGACAATTTTATGGTTTTGAGGGGGGGTATACTTATCCAGTAGTTTAACACTTTACCTCATAGAGCCATATGACTTGCAAACAGAGCAGAACCCAGATCAGGCAGCTCAAGGGCCATAACTGAGGTACAAATGTAATGAAGATGTCCAATTTTGCTTTTCTTATACTGTTGTTTTTGTATCTGCACAAGGGTAGAATCTGCACAAGGGAAGAATGCACATATTAAACATTTATAACCTAATTTCATGTCAAAATTATATATCATAAATTAAAGATTGCTTTGTTTGTTATAAACCCTAACTTATATGTGCATCATTCCTTTGTGCAGATTTTTCATGCGTTAATTCCCACTATAATACTATAATAAAGGAAATTTGACATACAACACCTAAGACATACTAAATACAATTACACAGACAATTCTCGATTTATCATGATAACTCTAGTTCTAGCATGGACTTAACCCTTGAATGGAAGTGGGTAACCAGGGTAAAAATGTCCATTTACTTTTAACCCCATAAGCATATTTTGGAATTTTCTAAAATTGAAAGCATATATACAAAGGATCAAATTATTTGAGAAAATTGGCTTACTTCTCACTAACAGAGTAGAAACTATTTGTAACAAAAAAAAAACATTGCCCATTATGAGCAATGACTTCTTTTGCCACAATGTTTTCAAATGGCGTCTGCTTTAGATGCGGGGAAATGCGATATTATGAGGTAAAGGCTAAAAGGGTATTATTATGAAAGGGAGATAACTAATATATGTTCCCCTAGTCACTTAGTATTGACTTTGGGGCGGACTAACTTGCCCAAGCCACTTACGCCCCAGTGCATTTCATAAAATAATTGGTATATTTAAGTTTTTATTCACAAAAGGAATGTTGAAATGTGTTGACATAACAAACTAACACATCAAATGGCAATCAATAGTATGGAGATCCCTGGATTGACGTTCATGTTCAATGATGTCGGAAATAGTCTTGTGCCACATTATATTATTATTTACTATAGAACATGCATACAGCAAACAGTAAGAAATGTACACATACCTTTTCCTTGTCACTCATTTCCAACTTCCCATGCCATTTGACAGGAGTGGTTCAACCTCTCTAGCCGTCATTGACGTTTATTCTGTAGGCTTATTTATGTTCGTCGGACAGAAGTGTTACAACTTCCCGCGCCGTGTGGCAGGAGTGAAACAATTTTTGAAATAATGACTTATAAATAATAAGTTATAAGTCATAATTTATAAGTAATAAATGATAAGTTATAAATCATTAGTAATAAACGTTCCTCCAGGACTTCCGTAATAATCCTTATGTGACATTAAAGAACTGGAAACCAGCAATTTACCTGTATTAATAGACTTTTCGCTTACTGTAAAGGCGGCAACTTTAATATTCATATCTGGGCGTGTTTCGGCTATTTCATCATTATCTGCTAAATAAGAGAAATCAGGTTCTATTTATAATTTGGTGAAGAATAAATAAGTTGTTTGGGCCGCGCAAACGTGCGTGCATTTCATGAAAATCCTAACCGTATACACACTGAACTCACATTTATTAACCCTTATAGCGCATAATCACAAAATGTATGTTTTTTTCTCGTCCACTAAAATATTTGAAGCCAATGTGGACCCAGATCAGATTGCTCCTGTAGTAGCAGTCTGATCTGGGTCCACAATGTTTGCCTCTATGCTTCTGTTTAATAGACATTTCCGATGCAGTTATTTTTCTGGCGTTTTAAGGACTAAATAATAAGTTTTGCGTCCATACTGAGGTAATGGCGCAAGATGATAAGTTACTTTTGAATAAAACCACGCATCATTTTCAGCTTTTACCTATGTCTAAGGTTGACCAGTCCTAATTACGCATTCATGAGGTGCCGCCTTTACAGTAAGAGAAAAGTCTAATAATATAGAAAGAGTTCGTCTGCTATTTGTGTCCACTTTCAGATAAACGTGTACCTTTATTGGACTATTTTCAGTAGTTGACAGTATTGTAAAAAAATGTATTACTTTTACAAGTGAAAAAGTGTGGTAATCGGTACATTAAGCAACACAATGTCTCAACTTGCACAAAAGTATGAAAAGAGCTACACAATGGAAAAACAACCCTTTTTTAACGCGACTGTCACTACATTTATCTGACGTGCCCAACTGGGCAATTAAATGACGGTTGTTTATAAGAAAATACACTTCAGATTGTGTAAATATTCAAACGCGTCTTCATCTTGTTCTTGTCTAATATTTTGCCATGATACATCTTGTTAAATCATTTATTTTAGTAAGGGCTGATTTAAATAATCTTATCGTCTTTATAATGGCATGTATTTGTGAGGCTTGTATAGGGGTTTTAGGGATACAGGATATTTGCCATTTTACTTCCATGGATATAGGATACTATCCATTTTTCTTGCAGGGATATGGGATACTGTGCTAAATATTTTCGTTACTTTCAAGGATATTAAATATTTAGGAAAATTAAATACGGGGATATTTGCCAATATATAAGGTTTACTTCAAGGGATATAGGATATTTGGTACCCCCCTATACAAGCCTCATTTGTGAATAAAAATCGTCTGGTAGCAGCTTATTTGTATAATATTGTTATTATTGTCTGACATGTCATCTGCTTAGGTCATCTGCTGGATTTATTTACTAATCTATGCTAGTATAGAAGCAAGCATGGTAGAGCCAGCTCAGAAGGATCTGAGTCTGCACTCTTTGTCGCTTTTCAGCAGTAAATAGAGAACACTATTGTTACTCCCCCAATGCTCTCGATTTTCCCCCTGTTATTATGGGTGGCAACATAGGATGGCACATTGGGTGGCACCTTCGCATTCTAATACCCTTTTAATGACTTACTCAGGCGTTGGCGCGTCTTCAGAAAATAGGATCATTGTCTCTCAGAACAATGGGGGCGTATCGAATATCGCATTGTGAGACCGCTTTGACAATAGTTTTGACATAATGACGAATGGACTCTCAGATCAGATGTCACATTCCAGACTGTGGCTCCTTACCATTCGGTGTCTTTAATATGCTAGTGAGTGCCGAGGGCCGAGGAAACAGTGAAGCTGGTGGTCTTACTATACTACAATCCGTCCTTAACATCTAGAGCGCTCCGTATTAGCTGAACACTTTGAAATATTTTCATTAAACTTTGGTCAAATGTTTATCTCAGTGCGACGTTGTGCAGCACTTAAAGCTCAGCTACGCATACTCAATGTCAATGTCACAGTTAAAGTTCGTGGGATTTAGCCTTTAATTTTGCTTCCGTTCTATATATCCTATATATTCTATATATTTACTCATGTAAGGATTTTCATTAAACTTTGGTTAGACGTTCATGGGGACGTTCAGGTGTAAATCCCATGCCTCAGCTAAGCAGACTCTAAGTCAAGCCACGATTAAAGGTCATGGGTTTCTCGGGGAGCCCCCCCCCCCCCCCCACCCTGAGTGGGAGTTTCCTCTTAAGTTCCGTTCAGACTTCAGTTGCACCAGTTTTTCATACTTTTAAATTTCAACAAAGACTACCATCAAAACGTGAAAGTTGTTTTAAGGTGATCTTCCCTAATTTCTTCCAATTGAATACATATGGAAAGCCCATATATCTCAGCGATGAATGGCTACTAGAGAAATAGTCATTTTTACCATGATTGTCAAGATAACATGATGAATAGTTATTTGCATTGGCCAACACCATCGACCCAAATATTATGTTTTATGGCACCACCTTCATACAACGGAGCACAGGAAAGGATGATAATGTCGATGATGATGATTAGGCGTCGGTGGATAAGAATGGTCAAGGTCATAGATTCAAGTCAATGAGTTGCCTAAAATTTGCATATTAGCCAAACATGTACATGTATGTATACCTTACTTTTTCGTTTGATTTTATCGCGATACTTTTGACCCAAATGAATGCCTGGCCTCACAAAAGTAACCACACACTATTGTTAACAAACAGGCATTTGGTTACATGAACGATACGATGGTGTTGTGGCATAGAGTAATAGCAGCCAGATTGGATGGATATATACATTTTTGCGCAGCTAAGCCCAGCGCGTGCAGTCATCGAATGTTCTGACGGGACTGTTCCCGCAGGAGCGCAATGATTCAGTGGTACTTGACTCGAGATCGAGGGGTTGTGGGTTCGAGCCTGACCGACGGCACTGCGTTGTGTCATTGAGCAAGACACATTAATCTCTGCTTAGTACTGGTACAACACAGTATGAACCGTCCAGACATGACTGCAAAAACTGTTCACTGGGACGTAAATAATTTAACCAAACAAAGATAAGTCTTTCTCAAATCAATGCTAATTATTTTGGGCTGGTACTTATCGTATATGAGCAAGAACCTCCTTAAAACGCCCGTGCTGAAGTATCTTGCTGAGCTAGCGATCTATTTGTTTGGCGATAGCTATCTATACCAAGTATTGGCCTATAGTATAATACATTTTCTTTTTTAAAAGGAGGGATTGCCAAGTTAATTGCTGTAACAAGAAATATCTTTGAAAAAGATATTCGGCTGCATTTCAATTGTGTAATTTGTTTTATATGTATTGCTGTTTGTTACAGAGGGTCATCCAACTTGGGAAAGTATAGTTGATACTCTTATAATACAAACAGTCAAATCATGAGTTATGTTATTGCAAGGGTTGCCTAATAGGTTCATGATATAGAACAAAAAATATGGAAAGGCGTAGTAACGCCAAAGATGGCATAGAAACGCATAAGAAATGCGTCGAACTGCCAAAAAAAAGCATAGGGGCGCCAAAAAAGAGTAGTTACGCGAATCCAAATGTATAGTGACGCAAAAGAAGGCTTTTGCATTTAACTTCTTTTGAAATGCATTACTACGCTTCTTTAAAGGCTAAATAACGTTTTTTATGCGTTAGTACGAGGGTCATCCAATAAAGAATAAGACTTTATCTATAGTGCAGTGAATTTACATGGTAGACTAATGAAATTTCTTTCAAAGGTAGCATGACTTTTTGGCTGTTCATATATACCATATTCGACATGTTACATAGTTCCAAATTTTGTTGCTAGGCAACATTAGAAGACTATACAAACACACGTGGACAGCTCACTATAGGTGGCCACCATGGCAACAGCTTAAGATATATAGTTTATTTTTCTACTAGAACTTATATATGTTCATACAATCTGTCTATAACCAATAGGGGAAAGTAATGTTCCAGAGTCTTGAGCTGTTATCATGGCAACACAGCTTAAAAAATCAAGTTTTCAAGAAATATTTGGTATTTTTCCCTGACCTTTTGACTTTAAAAGTTAATATCAAATAGTCGAAGGCAAATAAAGTGAACATAGCTCTGCTCATGTATATTTAATAACAATAATCTGCAGGTAAAGATACATTTTTCGGGATACCCTTCATTAACATAGTTACCATAGCAACACAAAGTAATGTGTTTATAAAAAATGAGTTTATAAAAAATGAGTAAATTGGTTGCTAGGCAACCAAATTAAAGGATGTGCATATTTGGTTCATCTTTTATAGCATTTTATGTAACACTAAGATTGTTCAGTACAAGAAATGATAACAAGAGGTTAAATTCTATCTATGAGCGAAAATAAAAGACTTTGAATGACTGTGATTATTACAACAATAATGAAATCGTGGCCATGCATCTTCAAGTCCGTCCACAAAACATCCCATTACTATGGCAACTAATCAATCACAAACATGTTGTTTCTATTCCTGAATTAATAAGATGTCATACTATTATTATAGTGAATTTAAACTAAATGCACACACATATTTTCAGACTATGAAGAAAGTCTCATTCTTTATTGGATGACCCTCGTACGCCTCGTTATTACACCATTTTTTGCTTAAGTATGCCCTTGAAAGGGCTTTATTAAACATTGTTTTACGTTTATATGCCTTTTGAAAGGTGTTATTATGCCTTGGGAAATGTGTTATTACGCCTTTTTAGTATTATAACACCTTTATTTTGCGTCGCTGTACCTTCTATGGCGTAACTATGCCTTCCCATTTTTTTTTATTTATGACGAACCAATAAGGCTTTTGTATTAAACCAATACTGGGTACTAATACAAAATCACTACCTTGGTGCTATTGATAATTTCCCTTCAAACATCATAAGAACAGCCACTTAAATGTAACTGAAGCCTTGCAAACTATGTAGAAATTGTTTGCAGATGACAATTTTAAAACTAACCTACTGATATGAAAATATTTGATTACACAAAGGGGTAAGAAAGTTTTACTGAAAATGATTAATTTTCATTTCAGCTCACACAGGGATGGCCAAATATATGAAGGAATTTGCAAAGAGCCAGGAAAAAGTCTCAAACCATCCCTACTAATTTAAAATTTGGTTTCCGGATTTACCTTCTTCCAGATTCTTATGCTCATTGAAAAAACATCACTCATTGGCTACGTTTATCATTGTCCAATCAGTGTAGCTGTCTTAAAAAAGCATCGGAAGAATAGAGATTACACAAAAAATGAAGGGTTCTGAATAATTACACACCTGACGAAATCTATCTTTCTCTACATTAAGGTCAAAGATAATTAGCTAACAACCAGTTATATTTCGAATAAAGCTTTCTATAAGTTTTGTTCCACTTGAAATCACCACAGGCACATGAAAATAAAAAAAGACTGATCTTGCCTAAGAGAAATTGTTTGGTAAATAATAATAAAATCCCCTTTTTCTTCATTTATAACGTTTTAGTATTTTGGGGCTTTTCCAGAGATGCATAGCTAAACACCAAAAGGATACTCCTTCCACAAAAGAAATGTATTCTTCCGCAGAAGAAAAATCTTTTATATTAAAGGAAGGGTAAAACACACATATTTAGCATGGACGCCAATGAAATTATAGCTTGTGATTAAAAAGAAAGAATTGACATATGCTTAGATGCAATTTTGCAAGATGTTAGTTTTGGTACTGATATGCCTGTGCTAATTAATAGAAGAAGATAGATTTCTGTACAGGAGGGTTTTAATAGTAGGTTTTTAACATAGGTCTATAAAATCATAATCTGTGATTAAGATATGATTATGGAGATATTGGGATGAAAAATACAGTCATTACATGATGTCAGCTTTGATACTATAAAAATCTCCCTGTGTGAAAGTACCACATTTCAATACAAAAGGAATGTTAAAAACATTTGCAAAGGAACTCTTCATACAAAAGAAACCACAAACAGTTATCTAATGCGCCACCTAGCGTGGTACAAGCTTTGGTCTTTATCGTTGAAAGATGCCAACTCCAGCTAGAATATTACTGTGTAAATCATTTTCTCACACAAACCACATAAAAGAATTTAAGGAAAAAGTTGCCTTCTACATATTCCCATTGTTTGTGTTTTTTTCTCGTTTTTTTTTTGTTTAGTGTCAATCAAAGTTTTCAAAATATGATTAAATCCTGCAGTAAAAAACCAAGGTGCTCAGAATTTTTTACCCCGCAGATGAAACAATATTGTGGCTGTGACGTCAGCCCATCCTTGTAAATTGCATTCTTTGTCAATACAATCCTGATAGGAAGACATCTAGCATTATAATTAAAATCATGGATTACTGGATGTCAGCTGGAGTTAAACATTAAAGTAGAGGCATTGAGTGCTTCATAACTCTTACACAATTTACGATTTGGTAGGCATATACATGTGTATCAAGCCAATATCTCCATCGAATGAGCTTAAAAGGGGAGAAATTGTATGCTGTAAAACTCTTATAAATTCTCTTTGAGACATTTAAATACTATTTGACAAGGTTACGTAAGGATACGTCAAAACGGTGTGTCATGTACATGATTTGCTACTCTCCTTACTGGTCAGGCAATACATGCCCAGGAAATCTCGTTTCCTCTCCACAGTTGCATGGCTTGTGAAATGACAAAAAGCACCAACTTAGGTAACAACCTTTGAATAAAGGACTATTCCTAACTAACCGAGCTATTTTAGCTTTTTTTAAAAAAGCTATCCTTGTGACTTAATTATGTTCATAACAGTGACCGGCAATGAATGGATTTGTCTAAAAATAGAAATCTACTTTCAGTTTCATTGATATTTTTCTGAGAAGAAAAGTGGCTGTTTCAGTCTGTATGTTATTTTCATTTAGTGTTGTCGACCAGAATGAAAATTGTATGGACAGTCATGTAATTAACCAATGAAATTTATCATATTCTAGCAGGTGCTCTTATATGCAATTTTCTTTCTAATCCTGATTTGTTGAAATTTAAAAAGGTAAAGCAATATGAAACGGCTACAAGCAGCCCAACAGGCCCACTTTCATTTAATCTGAGCATGCTATCTTTTTTAAACATATTTCTTGTTTGTCTTAACCTTCATCTATACTGAAAGACTTTAGAAACGCACCATCTGCTAAATGTTAATTTATTGTCAAAATTCTAATATTTTCATTACGTGAAAATCAAAATTGACGAGTCCAGTCTTTATCTTGTATTCAATAAGAAAATTGAAACGCCGTGGCTTATGGTTGCGAGACATCACAATAATTTTTAGACAACACAAATTTTACAAGAAAATATATGGCATTAATTGCCATATATATGAATTTGTCTATAACAGATAAATATTTTTTTATTATTTTACAAGCTACAAGGTTCGCTGTGAGTAGCTTTAGAAACAATGCATTTATCTTGCCTTGATTTCAATGAACCAAATGTAGTATTATTAACCTATTGAGTCACAGTATAGGTGGTACCTCATGATCTACTTTAGACATGGGTAAAAGTTGAAAATGAGGCGTGGTTTATTCAGTTTCTGAGCATAGCAGTAAACTCTACGAGAATTAACATCCTAAACAATAACCAAATGGCTGGCGCAACATGATTATAGAGAAGAGTTACCCAGTTCAAATCACACTTGCGGAACTTTTTTTATTCAAAAGTACTGTCAGTTCAAAGATAGATGAGAATCGTTGTACCAAAATAATAATAAACTATTCCAGGTAACGGGTGCTTTATACAGGTATATATCATATACTGCCTTTACCTGTAACGATCATATTTACCGTTATTTACTTGTTTCTATGAAAATGGTATAGTCCTATTATCATGCATCATTGAGCCGACAGTATCATCTTGTGTCATCACAAATTTTGTAAAGACAACCCTTAAAACGCCAGCAAAAACTCCTACGGAAAATGTTGTCTGTTTAAGTCGTCCGCTGGCTAATGTGAGTATAGAGGCAAACACTGACGATGATCTGGATCTACACTGTTCCTCATTGAGGCTTCAAAACATTTCAGCAGACGACAAAAACAGGCGACTTTTTGTAATTGGCGCTCAAAGGGTTAACAAATGTGTTTTTCAGTTTATATACTGGTAGGAAGAGTTTTGAGTTACCTTAAAATCTTATGTTTTATAAACCGTATAGACCCAGATGAAATGCCACATTTTGTGCAGTCTTATATGAGTCTATATTGTTTGTAGCTTATAATTAAACTGTGGAAAAGTATTTCATAATGTTGCAATATGGGGCGCTTTATTTATCTTCGTCGCGTTGACGTTACGTTAACGTCGGTTGCTAAGCTAGTTGAAAAAAGTAAATGGAACATGGTGGAGACGCGTTTACCTTATGGGCCTGTAAACGTGATCTTACAGTTAAATAAATCGTTTATTGTACCAACTCATCATCGAAGTTAGTTTCTTTTGGTGGCTATTCCATAATCAGGAATATCGTCCATCCATATACAGTCGCGGTTTTCAAGAAATGCACTCACGGCTGCGTGGCTCAAACAACAGATTAACCATGTCAATTCTTACCCAAATTATAAACATTACCAGATCTTTCTTTTTGAGCAGATGAAATAGTTGAATCATGTCCAGATATTAATATTTAAAGTTGCCGCCTATGCAGTGACCCAATAGCTTAATAATACACAAACGCATGCTGGTCAATCAGCCCAATTTACGTAAATAACAGCATGAAATCACAGAACAAGGCGTACTAGAATTGCAGGGCTGGGAATGGGGTTCAGCCATGACGGTCAGACTTTGTTTATTAGATGCATGACCTTAATCAGGGGTCTGTTCAAACACTTTATTGGTTATTAGCAAACATCCTGAAACAGATACCTCACAGAAATACTGCTCAGACATGATAAAACTCGGTTAGGGACATTCCACCAATAAACTGGTCATGGCCTAGTTCGACCCTGAGACCACCCGAGGAGCACATCCCTGCAATTCTAGTATGCAGCAGTCCAAGCATACGATGCTTGGCTATTTTTGATAACTCAGAATATCATCTGCAGCATAATTCGTAAGCGCATCACTCTGGTACCCAGCGTCCATAAAAAAACTAGGATCTCTTTATAGAATACAATTAAACAATTCAAGAACTACTGTACCTGAAATGACTGAATTACAACTAGATATTGACCTACAAACTTTTTCATTAACAAAAACACTACTTACTCGATAATATTTTTAAGTTCAACAATATTATTTGACAATAAAATGCATGGTTTTAATAGCTGTACTAGCACCTATATTTCTTTTACTCTCATTTCAAAGCAAAGCAGCAATTTTATCGCGAACTATATTTTCGTAGCTGGAAATTTTGAGACGAAGCCAAAATTCATCAATAGTTGATAGAAAAAAGCTCTGAATTCACAAAAGTCACTTAGTATATGAACCTTACATAATGAGCACAAAAAAGTTTTCAAAACGATATTTGTTCTCGAAAGCAAAAGAAAAGAAAAAATCAAATCACGAAGTTTTAGGTCTCTGGCAACGTTCATTTCGTCTATGTGACGTCATTACTTTTTGACGTAATTGGCCATTTATATCATTATAAAGGAACAGGAATAATCAAAATATTTAGGTGCGGCAAGATACTCCTCAACCCGTTGCATACAAGACAAAAGTAACGCGACACGCGCGAAAGTCATCCGTTTCCCATTTGTTAAGACATCTGGCTACTAGCTCGAAGTGTTTGGTTTCAAATTGAATTCAACTCACATTTGTCAGACAACAATTGTCGAAAAACACTATTTATATGTAACGTTGGTGTTATGTCAGAATGAACAGCATGAGTAAATCGAAATTATGGCAAGTTATGGTCCATTGTGCGAGAGGATAAAAATGATAAATGGAACATCCTCAAATCAGCCACGTGGAAGAGACAGTGATATAAAATGGTGATTTTCTTAAGTCCTTTAGTATATTTTCATACTGTGTGTTTGCGGGAAGCTTGGAATCTCTTGTGACTACGCATATGCGCAGACTCGTCTGAGATTCTGCTACTCGCCATGGCGATAAGTACGGGAATCTCGTTTGTTGGCTAAATTATATGCAGTAAGTACAATACCCAAACTTTTCATTGCTGAGATATCGTATCCACGTATCAAGCGTGCGCCACGTTTAAGGAGTTGCATGAGATTCTACAGGGTTTTAACACTATTTACATATGGTTGGCTTCCATCCGCATGGACATTTATAAGAGTGTCAATTAGGATCCAGGTCAGGCAAGACACCTTTCCACACATGATCTGGGTCCAAACTGTTTGCTATGGTACTTGTAACTTGTGTTATGCGCTACACAGGTATAGAACTTCATTGTGCACAAGGAGTTCTCAGCTACCTCTTGGTCAGAATGTCACGTGCACTTTCGCAGCAGAAAATTAATCAAAAATTGACTGAATCTTCAAACAATTGCTGTTATTTATTCATTCGGGCAATTAAACGGCAGTTTTTCCAAAAATTTCTATGCACCAACCACTTTTAATGTGCGAAATCAAGTTGTAAGAAAAGTTATTTTCTGTGCCAATATTCACAGGAATTCAGTTTAAAGTTGGAACGGCTTAGGAAACTCATTTCAGTTAAACGGGTGCAAACCGAATATCTTCAAACTACTATCATCCCATCAATAGAGTGTATGGACAATGCACATAATATTACAGAAAGGGCAACATTTCACGCATGGGTAAAGAAGAAATGATGCATTGAAAAGCACTATACTTTTAATCAAAAGGGAGATAAGTTGCTACACAATATCAATTTCAAACTCAAATTTTGAACCAGAATCTGTAATAATTTGTACTTTACAGTATGTTAATTTTCAAAGAGTCTGGACAACAAAGATTGCCATGATGAAAAGGGTTTACTTCTGCGCATGTGCAGAGCTAACTGTGTTGCTTTTGATTGAAAACGTCTGAATGGAGTAGGAAGGGGATAATAATGGCAACGCTGCTAAGAATTTAGCTATTAAAAAAATAGTAAGTGAGTATGATCAGGAAATACCACAATAACAAACTGCAGACAAACCTATGGCATCGCGAGGAAGAGCCACACAACAATCACGAGACACAAGGAAGACAAACTAAGCAAAGTAACCAGTTCTCTCTTCCCCATCACGATGATTGCAAAACTAGAAGGGACATAAAGAGACGTACAACCAAACATATAACAATTACAGCCTCCCACAATGGGAGTAAGAATAAACAAGTCAACAACAAAAGAACCACCGCCTTAGAACGGACAGCAGCCTAAGCAACCAGTGGGCTTAAATGCATTTTACTGGTACGACCCTAGATTCTGCTGTTGTTGAAGTACAAGAAATGTTCAGCTCGCATGGAGGTCATCTAACTAATGCCATGTATCATCATGAAGAAACACTCTAATCAAATTAACACACCATGATGAAACAAAGAAAAGGGCTCATGCCTCACAGATAGTCAGAGCTAAAGAAAACCTCAAGTTAAGCCACGGTGGGTCCAGCTACAGATAAACATCAGGCACCAACCCAAACCAAATATTTTCATCGCTGAGATATCGTATCCGCGTATCAAGTGTGCGCCACGCTTAAGGAGTTGCATGAGATTTTACAGGGTTTTGACACTATTTACATATGGTTGGCTTCCATCGCTTCCCCATCAAGATGATTGCTAAACTAGAAGGGACATAAAAAGTACAACCACACATAGAACAATTACAGCCTCCCGCATTGGGAGTAACAATAAACAAGTCAAGAACAACAGAACCACCGCCTTAGAACGGACAGCAGCCTAAGCAACTAGGGGGCTTAAATGCATTTTACTGGTACGACCCTAAATTCTGCTGTTGTTGAAGTTCAAGAAATGTTCAGCTCGCATGGAAGCCTTCTAAGTATTGCAATGTATCATCATGCCGAAACACTCTAATCAAATTAACACACTATGATGAAACAAAGAAAATCGCTCCAGACTCACAGATAGCCAGAGTCATAAAAAACCTCAAGTTAAGCCACGGTGGATCCAGCTACAGATAAGCATCAGGCACCAACCCACCGATTAAAGCTTTACGTCAGAACCGTCATAGAGTCTGAGGCCTGACCCACCGTCGTGCAATTAAAGAGGAAACCATAGCTATAAATCGTGATTGGGTTTAAAACCAGACATGCAGACTGTCGCATGACAACCAATCAATATCCAACCTTTATATAACGTTTGATAGTCTTTTTGAATTAATCACTAAAATTAGGTATTCCAACAATTTGTTTGAATTTATAAACTTATTCACCAAAAAATATAGGTTCTGATATGCCTTGTTGCAGAAGAGTTTATAACCCAATGTTGTATTTAACAATAAACTCTGCCTGCATACGGCGAATTTTGTCATCTGTTTTCAAACAGTTTGTGACCCAGAACAGGACTGACAGAACATCGGGCCTGATCTGGATCCAAAATGTTAGACATTTTTCTTGGAAAAAGTCAGCAGACAATAAAACAGCATGACAAATTACCCCCGAAATTACCCAGCATATAAAGAGTTTACTTGCCTTTGTTTTAACTGGAAAGTTATTAACTTCAAAGACATAAAAAATGATTAGCTGATTTGGCATTACTTTGTAATGACAAATAGAACATGCCCTATTTGCCACGACTTGTTAAGCAGACTTTCTGATTAGTTCATGACTCTGTAACAAGTATTAGCTTTTCAAAAAATATAACCATATCATTGTATGTGTTTTTGCACACTGCATGCTTCCATTTTGAGCTTCTCGAGCATGTCCATGTAGATGTGTTCTAAGCTCTGATTATTAACGTTTGAACTGTGATTTTTTACTATTAAACACATGCTTCCAGCGAGTATGTTGCTTGTTCTTAAGCACCCGGCTTATGCGTAGTATGCTATGGTAATGTATCTAGCATGCTACACTTTTATGGAAAGGTATTTGACAACACAAGACAGTCCGTTTTCTAAAAATGATGCCAGAAATCAAGGTCACAGTGGTTGCTGAACCGTAACTGTACAGCACTCAATGGCCCCAAGATGTGTCCACAAACCAAATTTGGGATTCCTATGCCAAGTGATAGAGGATTTATGCTCATGACAGGAATTTTCTAGATTTGATGACAAAGGTAAAGATAGGGTAAAAGGTGCATTAACACGCGAATTTTTGGCATACCTTCCTCATATTATATAGGAGATATGCTCCGGATATGATATGAACACTCAAACATTTAGGACTTTAAGGACAGTCAGTTTGATTACTATATGCCTCCCTTTGGGGGCAAAAACCCTGTTTGTCATGACCGTCATTAGTCAGTGCCTGAATTTATATTAATTCTATATGATCAGATGTGGATGAAAATCACATAAGTAATGGCGTAGACAGAACGTTGAGAAATTTACGCACATCAAAGGGAGAATACTGTATCGAGCAATTATTCTCTACAATAACGCCCCTTTTCAAACTGGGAACTTCTCTTAAAGGAAATAATTTGATCCCAGTGGGAGCGAATTCTTTCCTTTAAGAGCAGACGTGCGCATACTGCGTAATGGGAGCTAGCCAATGCATTCACTGATTTAAAGCCCGCTCGCACTTTTACCAATTCAGGGCGTTTTGACTTGGAGACGTTTTACTGTAAATTTCTTAAGCACGACAGTTATGCTAACAGTTTGTTGTAATTTGCGTGAAGGGCAAATTGCATTCTCGCGAGACCTGACGATACCTTACCTAGATCTCTCGCATTTCGCCCTTTGCATCATGGGTAACTAGCGATATTTGGCTAGTCCCGTTCAATTCTCGCACTGCTGTATTGACAGAATTTATTGTTAAAAATAGCAAAAGGTTAAATTTTTGGCAGTCTTTTATTTGTCTTTTAGTCAATATTTTCTGGATGTAAAGCCCCGAGTCATGCAAGCAGTGATCACATAATATATTTTTAATAAAAATGGCGGCTCAATTCCAGTGTGCACCGAGCGATAGGCGACGTACTAGCGAGCTTCCTGTTTGCGACAATGGGGTAAATTGACGTCTACTTTGTGTATATTTAATTCGCGCACGAGTTTGCTTCGCGCTATAGGTAAAAGTAAGTAAGGGTGCAATGATCAGGAATCGATACAATCAAGTACCACACCTGACCCAGGATACCAATGGGAAAGTGACAAACTCACAGTAAGATACCACAAACGAGAGCCAAGAGGTCAGCCCTTTCCCAGCAGGTGACCACAAAGCACATATAAACAGACGCGCACAAAGACATAGCAAACGCAAGACAGGACAAAAACATAAAAGATCCACAAAAGAAGTACAGCCTCAGAACGATCAGTAAAATATTTTACTGGAGGGCTTAAACCGGTTTTAGAGCGCGCCAACCTTACCCTTAATTCAGATGTGGATCAAGACACATAGATATTTGGTTTGCATGAAAGACCCCTAACTTATCAATGCAACATCTCCTAAAACATATAAATCAAGATATAACAAGGAGACAAAGCAAAGATAAGGACTCAACAGTAAATAAAACTGAACACCAGAGCAAAAGAAATCCAACAGGCAAACCCCGGAGGGCCTGACAAACAGCCAAAGTATCAAGCCCCTACCATCCCATCAACAGACAAGTCCCCAAGTCGGAACCATCAGAGTCTGACGTCCGACCCACCGGCGTGCACTTAAAGAGGAAAGCATCCTTGAGATTCACTCCAGTTTGGTTATACGCTATCGCTTTACCCATGTTATTTGGTACCCCATTTGTTGTTCGGTAGCAAATGAAAATTACCCTGAGCACGGCATAAAGGTTCAGTCAAAACCGAAATTGATATGTGATTTGCATGAATGTTACATAAGCGGCCGGCCATGGCCGACCGCAATAAGGAGTATTATTACATAAAAAAAACTGTGTCACACGAAAAATTAACAGTCATGTTTTAACCGGCAAATCAGGCAATTCACGTGCCGTTGATGCACGGCTTTTATTCTTTACATACGCATTCTAGGCCGTCACAAAAATGGACGTCATCAACAGTAACGTGCTTTGGAATGAACGTAATTTAGTGACGTTTGGATGGCGTAAACCTTTGCTCTGGAAAAGGCGTTTTCAAAACCCAAGAATCCTTCATGCTTTTGCGTGTCATTACAGTAATACAAAAATGAACTTTTCGAAGTGGTGTTCTAAAGTTTTTAAGTGACAAAATGACTTTATGCAATAATAACGATCAAACATGGTTTTCTGATACACAAACATCTGCTAGACCTCTTGGGGTCGTTTAAACTCTCGCCTTTCAGGCTCGGGTTTCAAAATCACCCTCGGGGTCCAGCGGATGTAAATGCATAGAAAAACATTTTCGATCCCTATAATAGTAGTGTTTACACGGCATGATTTGTAATGCTTGACAAGCAGACTAAATCATGCTGTCTAAACACCCTTTATTGGGACAGTCAGTCAGTATGCTAACCTCTCTTATACAAGACAGTCTTAATATTTGCGGGTAACCAGAAATCAGTGCTCATCCTTTCGCCAGAAATTGACTACAAGTGAAGTAATGTGGCAGACCAAGTGATTGAACCTGCGAACTCTAGAATGCAAAGAGTCACACGCGCTACCGAGTGCCATAGCCTGGCCAGCTTAAACTTGTTATTATGTAATAAGCGGTAGAGTGAAAAGTCTCCATGGCAGAGCTTGTCGGAGACCAAGGTCGACCTCAAAGTCTCGTGCATTCGTAGCGGAACACAAAAAGACACATTTGCGAAAGAAAAGTGCTAATCCCCACCACTTTGTCAGGGCCTTTCTCTGTGTACATAACGTCCTTAATTCTGATAAAATGCATAAAATTATAAATGATTATTTTTTACTCGCAATAACTCATCAGAAAAGAGAAAATTGATTTTACATTTCATCAATGCGGAATAGATAAACATATGGTCGCACACTAAGGTCACTCATATGCACGCCTTATCTTGGGAGATATAAAACGAAAAAAGCTCCTCGGATGATGCATAATGTATCTATATTGATGTTGTGTATATATGTCTGAATGCAATGTTCCCATATTTATTTTGTTTTATTAACATTGTTGTAAAAAAAATTATTTGATTTGATTTGAAAATTTGATTGCTACCCATTGATCTACGCAACGTGGCCGTAGTGGCAACAAAACACCATTCACCTGCCTGAATTTCGATTCTCCCTGTGTTTTTTATAATTTCGAAGCATGCCAATGATAATGGGCTTACTTTGCTATATTTTCAAATTCTAAGGTAGGTTTTTTACAGTCGTATCTCAATGAAGACATGGAAAAATCTTCAAAAGAAGGGCCAAATGACCCCTCAAATATTGTATCAGTAAAATAGGGCGCATTGCAGCGATTAAACTTAAGATATTTTCAACAATTTTTTTGTCACAGAAAATGAAGTAAAGAGTCCTACAGCTTCTGCCAATGTCTTTTTTTCTAATTTTGTGCAGTTTTTAATTTAGCCTTAATAAACATATAACATACCTTTTTACTTTGTAAATCGCAATGACGCTTTCCAGTTGTTACACGTTTTAACAATTAACCACCGTTGATTCTCCGGTTTTAATGTGCACAGTTAGCATAGCTTGATGAGGTATCAGACTCTTGCTCAAACTTAAAGCAGGGCGACTTAATGTTTTGCTCTGCACGTCATCAAATTAAGACTGGCGTGTCAGTGAAATAATCTAAGGCAGACAGGGGGTTCAGATAGGAAATATGGAGTGAGTACAAATTCTGGGTTTGTGACACTTGACCTCTCATTATGAGTTTACCTTACAGCGGGCAACACAACCAAGGGTCTACTCATCTTCTTACTGATATGTACATATGTATATGAATTTATTTTAATATTGTACATGGCGAGCAAACAGAAAACCGTGATGGAAAAACAAATAGACACTTTAAATCAATCTCACAAAACACTGTGGCTCATTGAAATGAATAATGGAAACATCAATATCATCACATGAAGAAAATGATAAGTATAATCATGCATTCAGACTTGCAAAATAAATAATAATATTTTGCATTTTTCTTAATTTTAACATATTTTAAATCTTAAATAAGTTCTTAAAAGGGTATCCTTCAGAAGCAAAGATTGCACCAAAGAACTGAAACCAGAGTGTGCATATTTTCTGGGCCAGACTAGCTAGTTTCTGCCATTAAGGCGTCATCAGTGACCCTCTAATAGTTTTAAAGTTCCACAATGAAGCCCATGATCCCAAAGGACAAGAAAATAAAATCTACACTATAGTGAAAGACTCTTTCAAATTAACTCATACTATGATCAACCAAATGATAAATTTTCTTCTCCTTTCAACAGATAAAATATGATGCATGTGGTGCAGCTTTTTGTGTTTTAGTCGTCAACTATTTTTTTTGTCCAATATTGATACTACATTTGGCCTTTACAAAAATCTAACCGAATGTGGATATCACGTCTGAAATATAAGTGATGTCTAGAAATATGCAATTTGCAGTTTCCAAGACATCACTCATATTTCAGTTGAGATTTCAAGATGATACAATCAGCATTGCTTAAAGAAATACAGTTTTCATACCATGCACAAGGTCATGTAACAACAACCCATTCGGAAAAGTCTGCCACAATTCGAGAATCGAATCATGGCTCAGGTGTATGTTAGGAGCATTACACGTAGTACTATGTACCAAAAAGCTCCATTTTGTTGGCTGGAACTGGGATATGGAATATTAGTTATGTAGCATGTGGGTTCAGCTCTATAAAAATTGATTATTCTGATTATCCGAAAAGCTAATCAGCAAAATTAATGAAGTTTATATTTTTTTAATAAAATATCGCTACCTCATTTAAACCGTTTGTTTTGCTGCAGCCACACTTGTTATTGTGTTAACATGGTTTCTGTGACGTCAGCGTCACGTTATATAACGTCAGCATCACGTTATCATCCGCGTTATCAAAGTAGATCCTCGATGTACATCCGTTGTCTGATTCCACGGAATTTCTTGGAATTGGCCGAGGCAGTTCTGATTGAACTACAACCACCCAAACAACTTTTATATGAAAAAAAAAATCGAAAGAATCGACTACTACAACACAATACGTTGTAACGTAAATAAAAAATAGTCAATTTTAATATAGACTTGGCCAAGTGACAAGAAAATCTGATTTTGTTGCATGCATATAACAAAGAGACAGACCAGCTTGCTCAAGCACACAGTCGTATCAGCACCTTTGTTATTCGCTCTCAAAAAAGTATATTTATTAAACTTGCTAAATGCAAAAACTCAATATTCTTGATTGCATCTAAAACTGAACAGGCTGTTTAGACTACACTGGCGCGTCTCCTAAAGACAGATTTTCTCGCGAGGGTGGCATTTGAAGTACATGTATTTTAAAACAAAAAACGTGCATGTATACCACAGAACAATGTCCATGAAATGTCCAGTCTTGTCCTTTATTATCACAGTCTATGTTATAATGGCTTTGAACATGTTAGAAAGCCAGGAAGAGATAGTTGAGTCACTGTGCGATTCATTCTCTTCTGGAAGCAATACTGTTGGAACATTTGTCCAAGGTAGTGGTAAATTGATCATCTTTTCTTTCAAAATGACAAGTTTGGGTCGATCTGATTCTTCCATGGATAT